>JALIZF010001505.1:0-363424 GCA_029948255.1 Telmatactis stephensoni
TCAGTCAATCAGTTAATTACTGATCAATGAACCCAGTGAGTGAGTTACTTAATCAATCAATCAATCAATCAATCAATCAGTCAGTCAGTCAGTCAACCAGTCAGTCAGTCAGTCAGCCAGCCAGTCAATCAATCAAAGGCCAGCTCTGCTCTCACTGCTTGGCCAACCATTGATGCAACTTATAATTTAAATGCCACAAGCTTTTAAAATTTCCAATAGGTACAAACTGAATCATCTATTTATAACTATCTTTACTCAATATTGACATTCTTTTGTATTTATGATTACAGGGTCACAAAATGAGTCTGTTTTTTTTTTTTTTAAATCAAAAAAGAGAGGCATGGCACAGTATTTGGGGATTTAATTTTAAATATCTTAAGTTTATTTATGAATATTAGCCATTTCACAAAGGTTCCTCTTAACTAGCTCATGACAAGCACGGATCCAGGATTTTTCAAAGGTGGGGGTCACGTGACGTTTACAAACAGGGAACCCAAACGAAAAGGTCTTAAGCCATTGAAACTCACTGAAAATATGACATTAATTGCTTAGACTAGTGATTTTTTAACACTTTTTATTAGAAACAAATATTATATTCACAACTGAATAGGTAGAGGGTTGGCGTTGCTTAGTGATATTTCAATGAATGTTAAAAGTGAGTCTTCACAGAAAAAAAAATCACTGCTGCACAACACAAAATATTGTTCAGGCTTGCAATTAAATTCTGTAAGGTAGAGGGGTGCATTGGGGACTGCCAGAATCTGTAAATTATATCCACCACAAAAAAGGCAAATAAATAGTATAAAATCTGCAAATATGCACAATTTTTACATTGTGAGGGATTGCAAATCCCCAATCAAAAATATTGAAAATATTAAAATTCACACTAAGAAAGGGTGTCATGCAGGCATTTATATCCAAGAAAAACATCCCAGCCTCCATGATTGAATAAGTGCAGTACAAGTAAAAACTCAGTACCAGTTACATTTACCTTAAGTTACAATGGAGGTTCATATTTATTGACATATTACACTTAATTCAATCAGGTAATGATTAAAGGCCACATAGCAAAAATGCATTAAAGCCAAAATAATAGTAGATTTCTGTAAACTGATCAGTATTCAAGACATTTGATCTATGTTTTATTAATTGTAATTGGTTTTTAAATGGCTCTCAAAATGGTGGCAATAAAATAAAATTAATTGCTCAGACTTTTTGATGTAAATTTTTAGTGTTTAAAAATATGAAATATATTTGATTGGCATGGTTGAGTGGTATTGAGTTGGCCAAGCCCTGAGAGCATGCACTGACCATCCCACACTTACATATTGATTGGTTTATTTTTCTTCTCCAGTTTTTCCTCCCTCATCAAAACTTAACATGAGTTGATCAGTGTGATATGAAAAATAATTAATGTAGAGGTGTTAGGCATGTGTGTGTGCAAGCAGATGAAGATTACCTCTGTGGTTACATAATATTAGTATGCTGCTGAGAAAAGATTATATTTTATCATATACCTTGGGATCTTGTAAATTCTTGTACATGTTATATTCTTTTTCCAATTTCTTGCTTGATCTATTTAGTCCTGCAGAAAATGATGTGATGGAGCTATTTAATTTCAAACTCTGGTTTCAAGCATTGTAAATATGGTTTAAAATATGATATGAATTAACCCACACAGGTCAGATTATCATAGCCTTATTATAGCCTTGCAGGTCTGAAAAGTCATTATTCATTAAGTAGCAGAAAATCCTATCAGTATAAAGATGGTATTGTTCAGAATCTGTGCTTTTATCCAAGGGGGAGGGAAAGGGGGGGGGGGGGGGGCTTCTATAAATAAGAGGAAGGGGATACTCAATCATTGAAAATTTCAAAAGTTTTATCCTGGTGGGGGTAGCAACAATTGTTTTTTCAAAAAGACACTAATTCAAAAAAGCACTAGAAGAATCTTAAAATAATATGTCTATTTTGGGAATTTTATTATTTAATTTGACCCTTAAAAAGTATAGGAGCATGCGACTTTTAAAAACTGAGTACTCACCTTGATTCATTTAGTGATCATGCAATGAAAATATATTGAAAAATAAAGTGCCAGCAATACTTACAATAAGATTAATACAATAACAAAACAAGAAAACTGTCGTCTGCTTTTCAATACCTTTCAACAGCATCATTTTCTTTTCGGCTTGTAGTAGCTCATGCGGATTGCAATCGATCATGGCATGATGAGCTGACAGATCACCAAACCTTTCAGATTTGACCCTCATTATAGTTTGTTTGGATGAGGCTGTATGTGTGAAAAAGGAAGGAAAATGTTTGATAGATAAATATCTTATGAGGGAACGAGAGGAAAATTCAAACACGTTCGAGATTCATTATTCCACATCTGGGTGATTTCAAAAGTGCTTACCTTTTTAGACTTTTTAGCTCACTGAAAATTAAGGCAATGATGGACTTCGAAAGAACAGTATGGCTATGTTATGTGAAGATCGTTTTGACGAAACTGAGATCTTGATATCTTTCATTTTATAAAGAAAATCCATGACCGTGTCGATTGCTTGCAGTTGTTGTTCGTTTCCCGCGAAACCGACAATTCGCGCCAAGTTCGACTATTGTTTTGTCCTCCAATCATATTTCTTTTAATATCGTTCTTCGTCACGCGATAATTTTAACCAATCATAGCATTTCATTTATTGAGGACCTCGTGTGCTGCTTTGCTAAAAACATTTCAGTGGAGGATTCGGCAGTAGTGCGGGGTTCAAGTTTTAGGTCTTTTTTATTTCCATTGAGTTTAGTATTATCCGAGAAAGGAAATATTTTTTTCAACTTTACAGCCGTTTTTTAATTGGAAAACACAACTCTAAAGCACATTCGACGAGCTCAATATTCAAACTCGACCTTGGAGGTAAGTCTACCTGTAGTTTTCCCGCTCTTTTTGAAATTTGCTTTTTAGCGCTTTTTGATTTTAAAAATCGCTTCTACAACATTTAAACTTACCCACTTCTTTTACAGCTTCATCTAAAAAAGAACTTGCTACCACAAGGGAATGGTAAACAACAGAAAACATGAGAAAAGTCGTGAACTTGAAGGTAAATGGATGTGGACGTTTTTCGCGCCTTTTTTGCAGTTTGCTTTTAACGTGCTTTATACGCTTGAAAATCGCTTTGACAACCTTTAAACATACTCGATTCTTTTATTTCAGTGTCAGCTACATGATTATCATCCCTTCGCTTTGGTGATTAAGGTAAAAAGTAAATCAAATTCATATTTTCGTGCTTGTGTGAGTGCAGGCTTTGCTCAGTTGTCGGCAAGTCTTGCCGTCAAAATTCATGCGAAAAAAAGACTGCCTCAACGCGGAAATCTTCTGTATACTGCAGATAATTTATATTGATTGGCTCATGGTTTGATTTTGGTTTTTATGGTTTGTTTGACTTATGGTTTGTTTTTATTTATTTTTCTTATCAGGAACGAAGGTGTTTCGTGTACTAAGCGAAAGGTCGACGTCCGTACAAAAGTGTTTGGTCGAGTTATGCAAAATGGCTCTTTAACTTCTCATTAGTTTGTATATGTATTGAAATATTTATTGTTTTCTGTCAATAAAATGTTTTTTGGTATAAATTGAGTACAATTTATTTGCTGTTTTATAGAGGAGAATAAATCCTCTCTATAGTAGGGTAAAACTTAAGTATCGTGGCCCCCCTGAATAAACAGAGATTTACCTACAATTATCTAATACAGGAAAATTCAGGAAAACTCGAATTTTACCAAATTATCCCGAGCAGATAATCCCAAGAAAATTCAGGTTTTCTTAAATTATCCATACGTGGGAAAACTCGAGAAAATGGGAATTTGACAGAATTATCCATGAACAGATAATCCCAAGAAAATTCAGGTTTTCTTAAAATATCCATACGTGGGAAAACTCGAGAAAATGGGAATTTAACAGAATTATCCATGAACAGATAATCCCGAGATAATTCAGGTTTTCTTAAATTATCCATACGTGAGAAAACTCGAGAAAACGGGAATTTACCAGAATTATCCATGAACAGATAACTTTCGGATAACTCAGGTTTTCTTAAATTATCTGAATTGGTAAAATGCAAGATAATCTACCGTTTTGCCAAATTATCCGTTTGGGATAATTCCGGATAACTCAAATTTTCCTTTTCGGAAAATTCGTGAAAATTACAAGATAATGACACGTTTTCCCAAATTTTCCTCTGGTTTTCCTGATGGGAAAACGCGAGCGTTTTTGCCGTGCTATTCGGCGAAGTTTCATTGTAATGCTAATACTCCCCAGGGAAAGAAATGAACCAATCAGAGTCCAGCTATCAAAAAATAGCTGTTTTGTAAATAAATAGAAAGAGAAAATAAAAGAATAAGTTTTCGAGAACATCGAGCTTGTCTGCATTGTTTTACTCCATCGATTTGTCCCCGAATTCCCCAGGGAGATAGAAGAACCAATCAAAATCTAGTCGATTGAAGAGGGATCAATAAATTTCCATGATTATTTTAAGTACAGCAAGCTTCAAGCCGTTACGTACGCTATTACTTATGGATTTTTTGTTTCCGTTCCAAAGTGAAATGATCGGCCTCACTGAAGATGTTCAGTTGGAATCCACGTTTCTTATTTCAGGAATATCCCTAGAGCTAATCAGATTAAGACATCAGCAAAGGTAAGTTATTTTATAAGTTAAGGTGATTTAAAATTTGGATTGATACTTTTAGCTCATCGTTTTTAAAACAAAGCTCGTAGTTGTAATTGTTTACATGTACACGTTTGTTCTTCAATATTAACACCAAATTTGTTAGTTACATGGTCGATTTGAGTTTAATTGTGTAAGTAGACGAGAAATTAAATTATAACCGATCTCGTCAAAATGCATCCCCGAAAACTCCACAGAGAATCTCGTGATGCAGAATGCCAAACTCGCGCAAGTTTATGATTATATTGTCGTATTCAAAATATTGGGAAATACCATTTCTGCCTAGAAACTTAATAACACAAAAAAGTAAACCTTTTAAATCTTTCATAGTGCTTTCATTACATGATGAAATCTTTCAAGTCAGTTCACTGCTCTGCCTGACGAATTATCCTATACATAGTCTCATGCGACCTGCGCTGGGGCTATTGTTAATGGGGCTTGTTACTTAATTTGTAGAAACCCAGAACACAAGATGTTATTTTCCCTGTAGCTTGTAACATTGTACACAACATGCATCGTGCGTGTGTCCGACCCTGCAACAGGTGCGCGCAACAGTTAGAGAAGTAGAAACGAGTTCTTTTTCTGAAGCCATACCAACAGATCGCTCAACGTTTTGCGCAACAGCTACAGAAGTACAACCGAGCTTTTTCTGGGGCATTGCGCGAGCCTGTTGTAGGGGTTAACACACGTCCTGTTGCGAGCAACACTGCAATAACCTTGGACTACTTAAATTGTTATGAGTTGGATTTTGGTATTTCAAACCTTAGTGGCTACCATTTCCAGAGCTAATGCACAAACTCCAGATGGCGCGGAGCTTCAGTAACGAAAATTCGGATAAATTTCGACGATTTTTTCCCCGTTCTTTTACTAAAGTAAGCATACGTCTGTTGTGGGCAGGGCCAGAGTTCAAACGTCGCCCGAACAAAAATTCTTACACATGTTCTAAAATGAAACACTTATAATCGTAGATAAAAACAGTTTTCTGATAAACGTCTTTAAAGTCCGTATGCTTTTTCCTTGTGCTTGTCTACTGACACCTATCGTTTCCTTGACAGCCTAGATATGAGCATAGTCTGGATGGATAGTCTTCTCTGGATGGACTGGATGGAGAAGGTCGAAATATGCTGCACTATGTATTCTAAAAATGATGCATTATTTTTAGCAAGCAGCGCTATTAAACGTTTGATAGATGAAACGGTTTTCTGATTTACATCGATAACGGATCCGACATAAAACGTGGTTTTCGTTTTCGTGACAGCCTAGATATGAACATAGTTCGAATTTTAACCCTTTTCGATCTCTGAATGGAGAAGGTTGAAATCCGAGTACCATGTATTATAATTGCTGCATTATTTCTTTATTTAGCAAGCGGCGTTATTAAACGTTTGATTAACTTACCATTTATATTACAATATAGAACATAATGAGACTAATACAATTAGCAGTGTTGTTCGTCCACTTTGAAGCTCCATGTGTCCACGGACCTGAAAAATGTTCCGAACCAAAACGACATTAATATAAAAATCTGAAAGAAATTTCTCATCCTCATTAACTAATTAGTTGCTTGTGAAAGACTTGTATACTGTAAAACATTGTTGGGTCTTGTTGTGTTCTGTGAAAAATTGTTGTGTTCCGCACGAAACTTTGTTGTGTTCAGTGAAAGATTGTTGTGTTCCACGAAACTTTGTTGTGTTCAGTGAAAGATTGTTGTGTTCCACGAAACTTTGTTGTGTTTTCAAAGCAATTTTGCATTGTGTTTTGCCCCTGTGGACCACCGTATTTATGGGAACATATCATGATACACAGTAAATGTACACTTATTCGTTTCTGCAGTTTTGCAGGAGTTCTCCAGGACCTTCAAGGACTTTCCAGAAAGAGAATAAGAATTTAGGATTTTCCAGGAATTCCAGGAGGCGTACGCGGCTACACGAGCGATTTTTTGCCTGCACTGGCGACGCGATTTTCTGAAATGATCGGCGAAAGGTGAAAATCGCGCGTGTAGCCACCCTTGAACAAGCGACGCGACAACTTACAAAATCGCCAAAAAAAGTCGCGAGAAATTCAAAGAGTTGAATTTTTCGCGACAAAGTCGCGGACTTTCTCTCTCCTGTAGCCACTCCACGACTTCTTCTTCGTACTTCGTACATTTAGGTAATGATATTCACCACTTGTTCTTCAATTCTTCCACATTATTTTGACCGACAAAAACCACAATTTGTTTATTTATATTTTTGGATTTCACTCGCTGCGCTCGTGGTTCCACTTTAGTTTTGAACATTTTTTGACGTCATCCATGATTAATAAGAGTACTGACAATGGAAAACTATCTTCAATTTGTTAAATTTACGCGTTCTTTTTTTGCACAAATTTCTTCATTCGCCTCCCAAAAGGAACTAAACAACAACACAGTCTGAAGTGACCGGAAGTGACCAATCAAAGCACTCGTTCTCAGTCCCCCAAACATTTGCTACAGACCATTCTACAGACCAGTGTTTCGATTCACGAGTTTCTTGCATACCGGCGTCCCTCGGCGCCCATTCTTTTTTTACAACACTTGATACTAATCTCGCAATCTGATTGGTTGATTAGAGTGTGTCAATAAGAGGACAGACACACTGCTGACGCGTTTCAGCGCGCGCGCTCGTTCTTTTGCCCCGTTTGAAAAGGATTTTTTAACTTTTATCTCAAATAATTGTTGTAAAAAACGAATTGAAGATGGTTTTGAGTTGTCTGTCCTCTTATTGACACACTCTTGACGTCATAAAGTGTTCAAAACTTTGCAGTGAAACCACTCGCTGCGCTCGTGATTCCACTTGAGTTTTGAACATTTTATGACGTCAAGAGTGTGTCAATAAGAGGACAGACAACTCAAAAACATCTTCAATTTGTTAAATACTTTTCTTTCCCGAAAAGTCACTCAAGGTCCCGGATGTGTAAGCGCGTCTGTGTTTTCCAATTGTTTTCCCGCCTTGTACCCAGTATAGTATCGGATTGGGGTTTCAATATTCCGCGAAAAGTTCAACATCTACGGGTCATCTAGCTAGGGTCTCTATGGTCTACACACATGCAACCACTATACAGTGTCCTGTCAAAATAAGTATTTAATTTGTAAAATGTAATCATCAACGGTGTTGTTGAAACTGGAACATTTTCCCGCGATTATTTGTCCGCGCGCACTTCAAAGACTAAGTCCGAGCTTCGTTTCGCGATAAGCATTATGGGTATATCGACGTGTCAACGCATGCGTAGAATAGAACACAAACCAGCTTTCGTTGATGTTTTTCGTGTTTCATGATTGTTCGAAGCTGTGAAACTCAGTCTAAAACTGCAAGAAAAACTTTACCCCACGTTTCGAATGACCATTATTCAAAGAATACGCTAGTAGTCCTAAAATGCTGCCAGAACCAGCGAATTCAACGTATTCGTCGTCCCAAAGTACCCTAGTTCGCAAGATGTCCACTACAAGAAGCTGGAAGTACCTCAGACGAATCTTGATGTATCGACATATGGATTTTGAGTTTGCCTTATGGCAGATGTTGTATTTGTGTGTAGCACCGCAGAAAGTGTAGGTCACTTTTATAACCCATGTCGAATAGTGCTTTATTTGAGTATTTTATGCTTTGTATTGTAAAGCTGAGTCAGTCAGTTACATCCAGTACATGTAAACACAAGGTGTGAACCCAAGGTATACATTTATTACCATCGTAATTTAGTTTGGAAGTAACTTAGAGATGTTTATATCTGCTTGATCACTCGGTTGCCATTTGATGGTATGTTATTATAAGCTTATATTGGAACACCTCTACAATGGCCACCTCTGCTGTCGTCACCATCAACACAATCCATACATATACTCTACATATAAGTTGAAACCTCTGTACAATGACCTCTCCACAATAGCTACTAAATCTGTCCCCTATTGGCCATTGTGGAGAGGTTGGACTGCATTAATATTGTGTTACTTTCTGTACAGGTACAGAAACTTCCATTATCATAAACGTAAGTATATGTCACTCAATATATCAGTTATTTCATATTTGCACTTAGTATAGGAAGTCGCACAATCTTGAGTACAATTTGGAATTAATAGGTACGAGTAATGTTTTGAAAGTTCTCAAAATAGGACGAGCCTTTAGGCGAGTCCTATTTGAGAGTATTCAAAACATTACGAGTAACTATTAATTCTGAATTGTACGAGAAGATCGTGCAATTTTTTATTTATAATACACTATCGTTGCCATAGCAACTTAATAGGTACTCTACAGAGTACAATTAACGATTTAATTGTACTTCTCTCGTCCAATCAGAATCGAGTAATTTTGTATAGTGTATTATAAACTTTAGAATACCTGGCCACTTTTTTGAAGAACAATAGAAGCTTTTGTATTCTTGCATTGATTTCAAAGAATTCTGCTCTAGAATACAGTGGTGGATGGGTATTCTGAAGTTACTCCTATATTTGTACATGTATACATTGTACATGTTTTCTGCTCCAGAGGTTTCAAATAAGCATCCCAGAATTTCAAATAAAAGCTGGCACTTACCAATTGAGTGCCTGAAATATATAACTCCTCAATAAAGAGTAGTGTAAAGTTGTGTTAGTTGGTCAAAATGCTATTTGTTGCTTCTGGAGAACTCTGTACTTGATATGCAATCAAATGTTTAATGAAAACCAATCATTAATGAGGGACTAAAAGCCTCCATGTTTATTCAGAAAAATAACTTCCAGTCCCATCGGGAGTTCTTGATAATTTTTTGTGCATATTTATATAATATATTGTTTGGTTTATTAATAATCTATTTGACAGAACTCTGTTGTTATTTTTAGAAACAAAACACCAGTGGGCAAGAGATGACCCAGCTTTTCTTGTGCTTCTTAGTTTTTGGTTATGTGGTAAGTGTATCAACCCTTAATAAAAAGAAGTTTATTACCATCACACACAAGGGATTATCAAGGAAATTGCTGGATACAGTTATACAGACACCAAAGAAATCATACCTCTGATGTGTAGTAAATTTTAGTTTTCATTACATATTCATGTAGCTTTTCCTTTGGGGGCAGACAGTAAAACTACTTGATTATAGGCTCTGTAGTGTAGTATACAGTGAACTTCCTCTAAGACAGATACCATCGGTACAGTCAACATGTGAGAGGTGTACATGTTAGAGGGAGATGTGATTGCAAAGGCAACACTTTCTCATTGGTTGTCTAAGTGTACTGTATGCAGACACTCATACGAAATCTATAGAATTTCAATTTTTATTATATTCGTTAGTCTAAGTTAAGAGCATAAAACACACAGAAGGATTTGTATGATATAATACTGTCTTGTATTTCTGCAAGAAATATGCTATCATCAGATATTGATGACAGACACCACAATCTTGTCCCAGAATTGTCTAGTATGGAGTTAATGACTAATAAAGTTGAATTAACATTATGGTAATTTCTTTTCTGTATTTTGTATTTCAGTATCATCTATTGGTTTTGCTGTCGTTTTAAAGCTGCATTTTCTAGGTTTTATAAAGTTTCTGTTATGGGTTGTGTTTGTTGATTGTATTGGTTTTGGCTTAGCAATAGCAACTTTGTTATGGTAAGTGCATTGCATTCTGTTAAATCTACAAAATACATTTCATGCAATTAAAAATTACTTTTCTTGCATACTGCACATTTGAAACCTTCAAAGATTGACATCAGATTTCTTACATAGGCTGTTCAAAATATTAACTCACTGGTTGTTCAAGTTATTGTTACATCAGCTTTTTGATACTGGCATTTATATTTTATCATCATCATCATCTTATGATATTCAAAAAGATATTTAATCATACATGTATGTAATATATAATCATAGTTATTCACCATGTATTATATTTTTGCAATTTGATCCAGGTTCATCTCTAATAGATATTTGAGAGTTCCCTCATCAACATCGTCATATGGGTCACAGCCAAGAGTGGAATGGGCATATGCCTTTGATGTACATCTTAATGCATTCTTCCCTTTGCTGATCATACTCCATGTGGTCCAGCTGTTCTGTATGCAGAGTAAATATCATCTCTTTGACTGCAGCCTTTTGTTAATCTCCCCATAGCCTTTGTTCTTTTTATTCACAGTAAATCAATGTAATTTAGTATTAATTCTGTGGAAATTTAATTGGTATAATTCTTGATGGATAAAATGGTTGTTCCTAATCACCATGTACATGTAACATGGCATGATGTATTTTATTTATGAATGTTTGCATGAACAGTTCACTTATAACCAAAGTACCAAGCACTACACATTGTACCTAATGCACTAGAGTAGTTTTCATACAAGTGTGAACCACACTGCATTCTGCCATGACTGTGTTGTTTATGAAAACATTCAAAATTCCTGCCATGTGCCTTGCCATGATTCTTCCATTTTCATAGTCATAGGAAAACTGCTCTAGTGGATAGTGGATGATAAAACAAAAGGCTGTAGATCTTAGAATGAATGTATACATTTAATACTACTAGTTATACCATTAGGTGCTGTTAATAGCTTTATTTCCTATGATCAGATTTTTAAGCTGGAATGTTCAATAATTGTTTCAAAATTAGATATTTGATTCAGAATAAGAGCAAATCTTATGTGATAGAATCTGGAAAGTTGGATATTAAATTAGAACACGTACATGTAGGTGAAAGCAATGATACATGTATATATAAGTCACTTGCTCAAAAGCTTACGATTCTGTCTAATGTTCACTATTCAATGAATCATTGAATGCAATGAATTACAAAAATAAACTGTTGTTCCTTTATGTTTAGAAGTGTTATACAGAAGGTATACATGTATACAGGACTTTGAAAGTCAAGTAGTAATAAATTTTATCATTTTGTTTTTATTAGTTATTATAGATCATCCATGGTTCATATCAAGGTTTATTGGTAACTCACTGTGGCTAATAGCTCTGGTCTATTATATCTATATTACATTTTTAGGGTACAGTGGTAAGTACTTGAAAAAATATTTATTTTGTAATTTTTACTCTCATTTACTCTACTCTACTCTACTCTGCTCTGCTCTGCTCTACTCTACTCTACTCTACTCTACTCTACTCTACTCTACTCTACTCTACTCTACTCTACTCTGCTCTGCTCTGCTCTGCTCTGCTCTGCTCTGCTCTGCTCTGCTCTGCTCTGCTCTGCTCTGCTCTACTCTACTCTACTCTACTCTACTCTACTCTACCCTACTCTACTCTACCCTACTCTGCTCTGCTCTGCTTTACAATGTACTCTAGTTTAGTCTAGTCTAGTCTACCCTACCCTATCTGTAGACAATATGAATATATATTAGTTTCACGCCATACATCCACCAAAGTATTAGAGTTTCATGCCACAAATACATGTACATTTATATATTTGATGTCACCATGTAAGGGGTATCAAAATAGTCAATGTGAGACTTTGCAAGATGAGGACTTTTCATGCAAGCCTAAGGTGATTTTTTGCTGAATTCTTTACAGTAATTTGAGACTACAAGACAGTGACCATATACCAACGCCTCATGAGCAGTAACTTTTCATTCTGAAATGTTGAACATGTCTCTTTAATTTTTGTTTCTTTTCTTGTTATTTTCCAGCTCTTCCATTCCTAAGAAATACAGTAGCCCTGCTGTACCCTCCTGTTTTAACCATATTAATATTATACACTGTTTCCATTGCTGTTGGTTGGAATGTGAGTCAGAGTGCAATGAACTTCTACAAGTATAGAGTTCTATAGAATATGTTAGAGATCAACTGGTTGCATAATTTAAATTGGCTAAAAGGGAGACAGTGGAGACAAAGAGGCAGTGACCCATACAAGCAGAGGATGATGTGAGTGCACAGATTGCTGCTGCAGCATCAGCGCCAAAGAGTTATATCAGCTTACCTGGTGGGGTAATATCCAAAGATAAGAGGGACGAACTCAGTGCACATACAATGTAGACAAAGAAACAATGTTATTGTTCTAAACAGCACTGTACAAATAAGCTTGCTCTCATAAAAAAGGCAAAACTTTTTAAAAATTTGATTTGTAGTTTTGGAACAAGTGGCTGATGGAAACTCATACTACTGATTCTTGCAAAGATTACTCACTATGAAATGGAGAGAATGATGACAGCACTGATTCTTTGGAATGGCAGATTGATATGCATGTACAGACAGGGATGTCAGATGTGCCATTTTCTTTTAAGAGTAAACTAGAATAAAGTGTGGTTTCTATATGATCACTGCAATTGCTACAAAAATGTGTTCAGAATTTGCAGTGATCATATGGAAATGCTTTGAGATAGAACACTGAAATCTATCTCTATGATCACAAGCTAGTGTATTTCCCTGAACACATTTTCCAGGGATTGTAACAATGTGTTGTTCCAGAAAATATCCATACCCCACCATGGAGGGAATTGGATATTCTGTAGGGGAGGGTGGGGGACCAGAAAAAACAAAATTACAGAGTTTGTTTGAGAAAAATGGAAGTTCCAGAGGATAGGTGGTCCATTTCCAAATACTCTGTGGTGAGGGTATGGACATTCTCTGGAACTACACAATCCTATCAGTTGTAATTGCATTGAATGTAGTGCTTGATCATATGAAAACCAAGCTTAACATGTTCATGGTCTATTTGTTGTTAATCAGGTGTATTCAGTATGCATGTCCAGTCATTAGACACAGACTATAATGTAGATAGGTATTAGTTGGACAGGCAATGTCTCTCTGAGTACAAGTTTAAAATTTAAAAAAAGAGATTGCACATATAAGTTGTGTGAAAGAAAACACTTGGACTTTTAGGAGCATCAATTTTCCTATATCAGAAAGTACCTGGTATTACCTGATTATATCTTTTATAAAACAAACTCATAATAAAAATGATTTAGAATTGTGGTAATTGAAATGGCTTAATAATTTGAAGGGAGATTGTCAACATTAGATTGATGAACACAGCCTCTCTAAAGCTCACTGTCATATCTCTCCAGCAGTGCTTTCTACATGTATATGCAAGTAAGGAAAGCAATAAAGAGCAAAATTTAAAGGTGTTTTTGTTGAGCTATCAAGTTAACACTTAGAAAGCTTTTGTACATGTATGTACACATTTATGTATAAACAAATTTTGTGTAAATAATATGACTCAATTATGGCTTACTACAGACTATATGAAACAGAAAAGATAGAAAGATCCATATACTGTACACTGTGATTTTACTTAATATCTAAATGAAATGCCTAGTGTCAGATTAATACTGATGAAATTATCATATTTGGGGTAAATGAAAGAAGTTAGTTTAAAAGGAGATGACTTTCATGACATCTAAACAGAATAAAACATCTAAATATAATTATCTCTAGTCATGTACTGGTCTTCTTGCTGCCCCCATCCAATTGAATAAGGATGATGATACATGTAGTTCTGTAATACTTCATGATGATGATGATGGGATACAGATTTGCAAGTGTTTGAAATTCTGGTTTGAGACTGAGGCTCTACCATCTCATAATGAGTGAAATAGTCTTTTTTCCATTACAAGCATTTTATTTTATCAAGTACAAAAATAAAGTATTATATACAAATGAATCTAATTTCAATACAAAATTTATAAGTATTTATAAGCTATTTTATTTAGTTCATCATTTTCAGTGTTTGAGCAATTCCTGGCAATGTCTTCAACAGCTGATTGGCTTTTGTATTGATTAACTTTACTGCTGAATCACAAATCTGAAGTAAAAAGAAATTAATTATTAATAAAAATAATAAATTTAGAATTATCAACTCGATTTTAACTTGCTATCACTAAAAGTTTTAACTTGTATCACTAAAAAACTGGGCAGAAAGGGCGGCATGATGATTTCGTTGCTTTCGTTGCTTGCTAGCCGTGGCCTAGATTTGAGTCCCAGCTTGGGTGCTGGAATGCAAGTACTTGAGTAAGTTGGTTTCCCTTGCCACAAGGGCTTTTCTATTATCACACAACACTTCACTTTATTTATTTCTGTGGGGAGTGAAGCATTGTCCATCCGGTATCCAGTCATCTCGCCCCCTTGTCATCTCACCCCCAGGCCACCATCTATATTGCCACCTTGCCCCCATGCATGCATGTATCCAGAATATTTCAAAGGGGGGTCACACTTTCCATTTTCCACCAAAGGGTGGGTCACACTTCCAATTTCTCAATCTTTCTCCAGTCAGATTCTTTTATTTCTATCATCTTTTTGTTTTCAAAGGGGGGTCACAGGCATCTTGGGACCCCCCTTGGATACGCCCCTGCCATGTATACTAGTCCTGAACATGTGAAAAGCAATTTAAGGCTTTGAACAGGTGACATCATGGCAGATTGTTCCTTGAGGTCATATATAACAGCCATGCTGAAACTGCTCTAGTCTTGTTGGTGATGTTACATTATTTTTAAAAAGCTACCAAAATTAGACTGTTCATTCGCATTATTTTATTTGTTACTCACATGACTTTGAAGTTGGCTTTTGATGTCTTTTGCGATAATACTTGAGAATAGGTTGTATAGCCAACTACATAATAAAAGAGATCAATTCTGTTAAAAAAGTCTTACATACATGTAACTGAAACATTAAAGGAAACAAATATGGCTAAGAAAAATTCAAGGTAACCAGAGATTTCAGTAATTTTGAATTAGGAAAGTAGCCAGCTGTTTGTAAAAATGAAATATGGAATCCATTGTAAAATAGCTGGTGATAAGACGTAAAATACTGCAAAGTAAGTAGGGTGACAATGCCGTGGAGATATATCCCTCTATACCCTTCCTGGACTTTTATATCTCTCGCAATCGTCATCCCTCTGTGAGACAGCATTTCTTTTGTCATTGCATGGGATGATAATTCAGAAGACAGTGAGAATTAAAATTATGCATACCTTGCTCCTCCATTAAACTTTATCTTCAATGAACCTATCTTCAATTTACAGTCTTTTACACTTAACGTTTTTGGGCTAGAACTATTAAAACCTAACAGAAAAAACACTGCTTTAATCAACATTTATTTATTCATTCTTCAAGTAACACTATGATTTAATAGGGGGTGGGTGGTGGGGAGGGTGCAGGGGGCTTACCTTTAGTAGTTTTATTTACACCAAATGAGAGCCCTAATGAAAGGTCTCTTATTGACAACATACAAGAACCTGCATCAGATATATGTGGCCTGTAAAAAAGATGCAAAAAATTAAATATATCTGACATATTTAGATATTCATCTACATATTATTGCTGTTATTGAAGAGTATTTTTCTTACCATGAGCTCTCCTTGTATTTCCAGTTAGCAGCCACTTTAAAAGAAGCCTTGTTAGCTGTCATGCTTAACCCATGAGCAGAACCTAACGATATGTTTGCTGTCTTGATATCAACATCGGAAATCTTGATGCTTATAATTGAGAATCAACCAAACAAGGAATTATTGAACAGTTACATTCTGGCATTAATTTCAGATGACAACAATAAAGTACTTGTTTCTTTTACATATTTTATTATCCAAATGGTATTCCAAAATTGAAGTGGATTATTATTTTACTGGTAATAAAATACCTCCCTGCAGGTAAAAAGGTAGGAAGAAATATAAAGAAAGATTGGGTGAAAGAAACTAAAAGAAAGAAAAAGATAAAATGAAAGAAAGAACAAAAGACCTATTTTCTCACTTACTGGTCTAAATAGTACTTTACTTTTCCAAGAGGTGTTTTTGCAACACCTGACAGACCAGGAACATGAAGGTCATCCAACCCCTTATTCAAAAATGGTAATGCCACATGTTGAGCTGTCAATTTCATTGAAACTTTGTTATCGCATGACTAGGGGATTACATTTGTCAATAAGAAAGGTCTTTACAAAACTTGATGTATTGTCACAAAAAGACAGTCTGATGGTTTAGCTGCAGATATCAGTTACAGTTGATTTCTGTTGGGGATTTAGGGAAAATCATTAAAAATATCTGTAGACATTTTTATTGCCAAGAATGGGATATGATCATAGTTTGATAAATGCAGAAAAAAATTATAACAAAACTAGACTATTGAAATGATCTGATGGATTACAAACGAATACAAAATTATTACCCACCATAACTAGAAGCCTTTTGTGATATTACTTTTTGCCAAGCAGGTGACAAATCAACCGGTTTTCCACAAATCTCTGGTATCCACAGCCAAAACAAAATACAAAGTACACCTAAATTTGAGAAATATCGGAATAACCTTAGCGCCATATTAGCTAAAATACCATAGTTGATCGTGTCAATAGGATCAACCTTGAATATGAATCCACTTCATTTATGATTCATCTGTCGCTGACAAGTTAGAAACCCAAAATGCAGGTACTTAAGAGAGAATGACCTTTTAAATTTGTTTATGCAGTCAGCGGTTTCACGGAAGACTGATCACAGTTCGGAATCCCTCGGTGTGTCTCGAGGAGGTCCCGAGATGAAACCGGCCAAGCATCGGAAGTGCGATAATTCAAAGTTGACAGCTCAAATTTTTGCCGAATAGAAAATGGCGGAAGAGGTGAGTATAAGTCTGTTCTTCCTCGATTTTTTTAGTAAATATTGCTCGAAATGACCATTGGTAACCAAATTCAAGCCTGATAAAGCCCAATTTATCAAGTACTGGAGCTCTTTTCTCGTTATCCTTGCAGACTGACGCAGAAAAGCAGTGCATTTTGGAAGCCAGAAAACGATTTTTTGACGAGAACGGTAAGAATGAGCTTCATTAAAATTTCAAGATATTTTGTCTGATGTTTGATTCCTATGAAGAAGTAGCTGTACCATATAGGTTACCTATTGTTTCTTTGATGAATGTCTTTAATTGAATTGTATTTACTTTGCTGGTTAAAGCTTGGTCGATATTTCAATGAGGATTCATTATGGGTCAGATTACCTTTTACGCATAATTTGCATTTTTAAGCTGGAAATCTTGTAAGCTTGATTTCAGTTGTTTATATATTTTTTTATGTAGTAGTTTTTTTACATTTTGAGATACCAGCTTCAACTTATTTGTTTTACACGCTTGGATAATTGTGAATTCAACCCAGTTGTTCTGCCTTAGAATAAATTAATATCCAGCTGGGTGCAAAGATATACCCTCCACTAGGTCTTTTGGAGGATCTGGTCATGTGGCACAAGTCATAAAAATATCAAATGTGATTGCAAAATGGACAAGAGCATCGAAAAGAGCACCAAATTAGTATTGTCCATGAGTTTTGGTGTTTTGATTCTAATGGTCCAGGGATCATGTTGGGCATAAAATAATGATCTTAATAGAGATTGTTAATAATTTCAAAAATCTTTGACATAATGAAATAAAATTTTCAGAGTATTACTATTAGATATGATAATTAATTTATTTTGAATTAGTTGGAGTAGAGGCTGACATCATAGTGATGTCATATTAAAATGTTACATTTCTAGCCAAAATTTATTTTTAAGGCAGGGTTGTGACAAAGTATTTAGTCTGTACATAATCACTGTCTACAATTTGGCACAATTTGTTTTCATCTTTAATTATATTTTAGAACTTACAGGATTTGTAAATTATGAAATTAAAATTCTAAAAGCATACGATTTTTGGCCATTTATAGTTCTTTCATGTTGCAATATATGACAATGAAACATTTTGAAACAAAAAAATAGTTTCAAAATCAAAAAGCTTATTTTCCCAAAGGTTTCGTATGGAATTTTTCCTGACAATTTTTTGCAGGAAAAATAGGAAACTAAAAACATAATTATATTCTTTGTAAAATTTAAAAGGTGGAACTTCAAAAAATTATAATTCTTTTGTGCTACATCAAGAAATCCTCAAACATGGCAAATCACTAAAGCTAGCCTGTTTACAGCCATTTCACATGCTACACTAAAGCTAAAGGTGCACCTTCTGATGATGCTGTCCATTTTGCCATCAGAGGTGATATTTTTGTGACTTGTGTCATGTGACTGGTTCCTGCAAAAGGCCTCTTGCTGGCTATAGAGCTTAATCATCTTGAACAAAGCCCTGTTCCTTAGAGTTTATAGATCATATTAGTACCAACACAACTAAACCATACAACATAAATAGTACAAAATAATGCTATACAATCATGTATTATGCTAATTCTTAGTGCTTTTCTGCACTTATGCATCTATCAAAGTTTACCTTGAGGGGATAGTGTGGGCAAGGTATGGGGATTTGATTTACAGTAACAAACTTTTGGTTTCTGATACCGGTAGTTGGAAAACAAAAAACACTTTCTTCAAAAATCTCTATTTGTTGCTCATACTCCCCACCCCCATCCCTTACCTGGATTAACTTTGATAGGTGCTTTATAATTTTAATGGAAATTGATGCATACTTAATATTATTTTGTACTCTCTATATAAACTATTTGAATCAATATTTACAGCAGAAAGTCTCAGCGATTTTGATGAAAAAGATTTAAAAAGACTCAAACATGATGACCTGTGGGTCAGATGCTTTGTCAGAGCAAAAGGACAAAATATACCTAAGGCTTTAGAAGCTATGGTAAGGGTTCATTTCTTTGTGTAGTCAATATATATCCTAGGTGGGGGGCTTCTATGTATAGAAAGGTGAGAATGCTCAATTTGGAAATTTTGAAGGTACCTGAGTCTTATCCAAGTGGGAGTGGCAACATTTTTTACCCCCTAAAAGGTAGTACCTCCAGAACAATAAATGCAGTATTTTTAGTTTAATAGTATTAAAGAGAGAATCTAGTTTGTGAATGAGTCAGTAGCATGGGTTAAACAATAAATTAATTTGCAAATATTTACATAGTTACATATATATTAATTAAAATATCAATTTTAAAAATATTTTTGTGATTTTATACTCAGAATATTTGTCTCAGGTGGAGAAAAACTTTTGGTGTAAATGGTGAGTTATTGTGAGTGATCATAAATGGTGAGATATCATACATTCTTTGGCTCAGGGTCCAAGAAGATGATGTCACTTTATGCAATGTTGCACTTTTTTGGGAAGGGATTGGGAGGACAAAGGAAGACACATTTACATGTATGTAGGATAGACGGATGGACAAGGCAAGACTTTACAAGCCTGTCAAGACAAGTGTTTTTATTCAATGTAAGCCCATTGACAGAAATCTTTTTGAAAAATTAATAGGAAATTATGAGACTTCAAGACCCATGAAATTTGACTCTAATTTTGCAGGGCTCTGACTTTTTGAGGCGGTCATTCACCAAGTGAACCCTTATGTTAGAAGAGACATGATTTATTTCAAGGTGCTTGAAAGAATTTGATTGTATTGTTATTTATTTGTTTAATTTGTGTTTATGTTGCTACAGAATTGACTGAAAGACAAATTGACCGAAGAATGTTTGAAACAGGATTCCTTTTCCCTCATAACAGAGATAAAGAAGGGAATTCTCTGAGTGAGTTGTTTATTGTTTCACAATGATTATTTTTCGGATCCCTCTGAAATCATCTTTGGGATGGAGCTTTGTCAAATCAATCAATGATTTGTATGAATTCACCCAAAGGTTGATTTGCACCAGTTTGCATAAGCTCCACTCCCAAGAATAGTCAACTAAGGTAATTTTTGCCCCAAAGGGGGCCAACAGTTGGGGGACAGTTGCCCGAGAGTTTGTTGACAATTTCCCAACTATCATCTGTCATCTCCAAAACTGTCAGGTGCCAGGTGCAAAACTGTTTAGTCACAAACTGGTGACTATCGTGCAACAGTCACCTAACTGGTTTGCACTGTCACCTCACAGTTTCATACCTGTCACCCAACCATTTTGTACCTTAATGAATGATTGTCACTCAGAAATGTGTTTGTTAGATGTGTTTGCTTCTTTAAGCGTGGATTTTAGCTCTGAAAAAATCCAAGCCCTCAATGTGGTTTGAACCGGGGCATGACCTTCTGATCTGCAGTCCGACACTCCACCAACTGAGCTATTTGAAGGCTCTGTGGTGAGCACAACAGTGTGCAAAACCTGTTGAGACACTGCCCCCATTTTGTTCGAAGTTCGCAACCCCTGCTTTAGACTCCCCCTTCCCTTCTCTCTCAATGTTGAGTAGGCCTGGGAGATTCCTGCTAGGTCCAAGACCAGGCTTCCCAACCAACATTGTGTCGAGGGGGGGGGATCAAAATATATACCCATTTCAAGACCTACATGGTGGGAATTAAATAATGTTTTGCCCATTTGAGAGGACAGTGTCTCAACTATTCTACACACCGTAGGTCGCAGATTGCGCAGATGTTGTCCAATAACCTGAGTGGAATGATTTGTACAGAAACTGCAGACCTTGTACCTGTTTTGTACCTGTCACCTGATAGGTGATTTGGTGCACTGTTATACATAATTACCTAATGTGCCTCCAAGAGTTAATTTCACTTTATATATTTAGTTATTTTTACTGGAAAAAATCACAAGAAGGACCCTCAGCAGCATCCAGAGTTGAAGAGATTTTTAGTGTTTTTACTTGAAAAACATGTAAGTGTAGAATAGACCATTTTAAGTTTGCATTGTACTTCTGTCTACTATCTACCGTAGTTCTTTTCACTTGAAATATATATTTATTAATAGTGCTTTGATTACTTGTTAGGCTAGAATGTACCCCAGCAGAAAGATTACACTATTATTTGATATGCAAGAAACAGGGCTTGCAAATATGGTAAGCAACAGACTGTGCAACAGTTAAATAAATTATTGATGTCTTCTTATTGGAAATGGGAGGTGCTACGTTTGTCCTTTTTCGAAAGTTCTAATTGATTACATTTAGTCGACTACCAATCAGTTAATTTGAAATTTTTATCTCTAGGATATGGACTTTGTCAAATTCATTATTACTTGTTTTACTAATTATTTTCCAAATACATTGGGTAAGTACTGCATGTACAATCTAAACAAGGGTGGCCAAGTGGTTAGATCTCTCACCTCTCACCACTGTGGTCCAGGGGTTTCAATAGAAGTTAGCTACTGGCAGTGTACCACTGTACCACTGCCTACATTATTTGTCTCTTACTGACAGTCAGTACTAAAACTGTAACTTAAAACGGTCCTTACCAATACAAACAGAACAGTAACTGCAACTGGTTATTATACTATTAACCTGTTACCCAGCCACCTACTTCAAATCTTATTGAAACCCCTGGTCAGGTCCCTAGTTCAATTCCCAGATGGAGTACACTTTATACCTGTCCAGTAGAGTTTGTTAGTTTGCCTTCCCCCTCATTTTGAGGGGTTTTCTCCACTAACCTAGGTTCTCCAGATTTCTTTCCTTTACCAAAAATGCTAAAATATTAAATGTAGTAAGGATTGTATTTGTGAGTGTTTTAATAGGATTTCATATGCATTTGATAATATTTTATATGGATATTTGTGTAATAAAAGTGCTAAACATTAACACACTAGTTGCTGCATATTTAGCCAAATTCAATTTTATTCATGTACAACTTATTTTCAGCATGGTTACTAGTTGTGGAGCTTCCATGGATTCTGTCAGGTAGGTTTTCTGAAAAGTGTTGATAATTTACCAGTTACATGCAAGGTCACCAAAAAGCACCAGTGACCAGCAATATGTTGCCAGCTAGCTTTGAGGTTTTCACCAGCTAAATGTTTAACTGGGGAAAACCAAAAAAGAAAACAACAACAACAACAACAACAACAACAACAAAAATGGCCAACAACAACAAGAGCAACAAAAACAAAAAAAAGAGAAAAAGGTCCAATAAAACCAACAACCAGAATAAAAGCTTTCATCATAAAGCATTGGCCTGCATACATTCAATCTCTAAAGTTCATTGGCTGCCTACTTAAGATCTTTTTGACAACTCTGTACATGTATGCATCCTTTCTCTCCCAATCAGACATCTACATTGTATGAATCCACTTATCCATATTTCACCTGAATTCCCTTTATGCATAATAGTTCATTAAGTCCTAAAAACTCTTGGATATGTATACTCAGAGGTTTCATTAGTTTTTAGCTGGAGGGTATCAATCCATATCCTGCCATGCATCTACATGACTTGTACTTTCCTTTTATTTCATATGAGTAATATTTCTTTATCTTAAAGCTGCATGGAAGATTGTAAAAACTTGGCTTTCTCCTGAAGCAGTAAATAAGATTAAGTAAGTATGTCAGTAAAATGTGTCATTAACCATCACAATGTACATGTAAATCCAGCAATTAAAAATGTTACTGTTTACTATTGTTGTATTTTAGATTCATTAGTAAATCTGATTTAATGGAATACATTGACGAAGAGAAGTTGATGGAAAGACTAGGAGGAAAAGTAAGTATAGTAATATGGATCCTACCATTCCATAACCTTGTCATATTAATTTAAATCAAGATATTGCAATATTATCTTAGCTTGGGATTCGGTAAGGTCTCAGGGTCCCTTCAGCACTGCTTCTCAGTCACTAAACTCAAAATTGAGTGTGAACGATGTGTAAATCACCCTATAAAGCATATATTTTCTGAAAGCTTAATAAACAGAGAATCATAAAGTGAATTTAATCCAAGATTTATTAAACACTTTGGTATACCAGTATTTTGAGTATTTCTCAAAATTTGACCATGGTCCTAATCTGCATAGCAGGTACATGGATATCAATCCAAATGACATGCTGAATTTTCCAGTAGTGGAGATAGTGGATGATTTTTTCTGAATTTGAGCCCCCATTTTTCGTAACTTTCGATCATTACACTCAAAATATTTTTTGAACTAGGTCATAAATAACAAACTGAGACTTAATTTTGTAGCAACAATAGACCTCTTTAATTAATTAATATAGATTTTAAGGAAATCTATTAAAAGTCTAATATTATGCACAAAGCATTTTGAAATCTCCAGTGAGGTCCATACTGTGAAACCTGAGAAATCAGCTTATAAAGTTTATAAGTGCCTTAGAACTGAACTTAGAACTGAAGTTAGAATTTGATCACTCTGTGTTCAAATTGACCTCTTCATTTTATCAAAAGTGCATTTGAGTTATTCACAACAGCCAGTCAAAGTCATCTTCACAGACAGTCTGCCCAGTGTCTGGCTCTTAATGAACCTCTTATCATCATCATCATGGATATGATGAAGATGACAATGAATTACCAACAAGTGATATATCATTGGTATAATATTAATAATTATCATTAATTTTGTATTTTAGGATACCTATGAATATTCCTATCCACAAAGTAAAGAAGATATTGGTCTTGGACCCCCGGAAAGGTATCTTTTCTAGCACATTCTTTCTTTTTTTTTTCAATTGGACAAACCAGTAATGGCTTGTATTGTGTAACTGCTGAAGAAATATTTAGTCAGACTTGATGGTGGTTCATTTCAGTTTTAATACAGGCTCGTAACATGGTATATTTTCGTCTCACTGATCCTGGGATTTTACAGAAATTTTGATCCCTGAGTTCATATATTTAGAAATTTTTGATCCCTAATCCTTGGTGCAAAAAACTGAGCTGATCCCTGATACTGACCCAATGTCCCTGATCCTCGATCCCACCCATTTGATCCCTGAGCCCTGGCCTCTGATCCCTGATCCTGGCCATAATTTTGGGCTTGATCCCTGATCCCATATACCATGTTACGAGCCTGTTAATATGTACAACTGGTAAGAAACTTCTTCACTGTTTTCGGATTAAAGTAGCTACATTTTAAGTTTTGAATAATTTTTTTTCTATTCTTGTGACAAACAGAGGAAGGTACTATCATCTGGCACTGTTAGTGCCAAATCGCCTTTAAGGCTTATAGATTGAAAATCCTATTAGAGCTCATTGGCTACTGGTTCATTGCTCACCTCTAATGCCCACATCTATGTATTTTGCATTTAAGGGATCCTGAAAGCCTAGAGAATCTAAAACCCAATATTGAAGTAACCATGAATGGAGAGGAGAAGAGTGACTTGTCTACACAGTTGTCATTTGAAGAAACAGACACACCCAAACCAACCAAGGTAATAGGGCATTTGTTTGTTCCTTCTTTGGTCACAAGGTTGTAGTAATTGAGGGTTTTTCAATATTATTCTCTGCTCTATTGACAAGGCAAATGGCTGTGCTGGATGTTAAATTTCCATAATGCCCAATGCAAAGCTTATCTTAAAAAGGTTGTGAAGATGCACTTACACTTTCCTTCTCTCAGGTTAAGTTTGATGAAGAAAATCTTGCTTCTAATGCTAACAAAGCTCACTTGGATAAACAGGGAGATGTAAGCTAAACAGCTGATTTTATTCTTTTGTTTTGAGTAGAAGTTCTTTACTTACTCTGACATGGTGATTATTCTTTCAGTTAATCAACAGTCTTTCTCACTTCTTTTTCTTTATCTCCTTTTAGTTCATCCATTCATTCTTTCATTCATCTTATCCATTATTCGTTTGTCTATCCATTCATCCATCCATTCATTTAAATTTCATTCATTCATTTAAATTTCATTCATTCATTTAAATTTCATTCATTCATTTAAATTTCATTCATTCATTTAAATTTCATTCATTCATTCATCTAAATTTCATTCATTCGTTCGTTCGTTTTAATCAATAAATGTATTCATTCATTCAATCATTCATTTGTTCATTCATTCGTTTATTCATTCATATGTTCGTTCATTCATTCATTGTTTCATACATTCTGTTAGAAAGAAGAAATCTCTGCTTCTGTGAAATCAAGCACAAAGACTCAGCCACCCAAACAGCCAAATTCAAGTCCAGTAGAAGAAAAGGCTCCTCCAACAAAGCTGACTATAACGTGAGTTTTGCCTGAACAGTTGTTCAGCAAGATTTGTAAGATATTGACCTGGTTATCTCATCTACTTGTAGACCCGCAGATGAACTAGTTTTTGGAGGAAACCCAAATAATATGGGTGAAGTACTGCAAACTTTAACACTTGATAATTACTCTTACAGCAATGTGGCATTCAAGGTGAGGATATTACTTCCCAAAGTTACCAATTTTGTAAAATAAGCTGTATTCGGGCTCGCAAAGGAGGGAAAAGGGTCCTTCAACTGCTTTTATTTAAGAATTCCTTCTTGAACGTAGTACACAAGCAAAACCGTCATTTATTATTTATTGTGAACAATCTGCACCATACGTTATGTAACTGATTTCGTCGACCACTTACCGTTACCTAATCGTTCCCTTACCGTTACCCTTCCGTCACCTTACCGTTATCTTACCGACCACTTAGAGTAGATTTCGCATGACTGTGAAAACGGCACGGGCACGGCACGGTTACGGCAGGAATTTCGAATGTTTTTATAGACATCACGGCACTGACACGGTCACGGGACAGCGCGGTCCGTTTCACACTCATACGAAATCTGCTCTATCGACCGCTTACCGACTACGTATCGACCACTTATTGACCACTTACCAGCAACTTACCGACCACTTACAGACCACCTATTGACCACTTACCGTACGGTGCTGATTATTCATTAGCCTATTTAACCAATGATTTTATTCGATATTGCAGGTTAAAACCACTTCTCCTGAGAGCTATCGTGTGCGTCCAAGTGCAGGGGTTATCAGTCCTAATTCCTTTACTGATATTAGTGTGTATTTGCAACCAGGTTGGTACAATTCACATTTAAGGCTCGGAAACACAATGTAACTTAGCTGTAACGTTTCATACAACAGCAGTCGACCCTATTCCTGTAACTGTTACGCAAAACTGTTACAAAAAACGTTGCAACGTGTGTTCGAATCTTTAGATGGAGGTACTTACAGTTACCATAGTGAGCAGTCAGTGATAGCCGGCAAGCGTCTCTACGGTTTTGCCATTTTGTTGTGTTGCGTGGTGTGGTGTGGTGGTTTGTTAGTCGAACGAAATCTGTTTTTCTATATATATTTCTTCAGGTCATACGTCAAGTGTTTTCCGAGATAAGTTTCTTGTCATGTCAACGGAAGTCAGTGAGGGAATGACTCAGGCTGAGGTAGCTGCTGTATGGAAGACGTCTCCCAAATCAAGTATAGTAGAACACAGGTAATGATGGTGATGAAGATGGTGGTGGTGGTGGTGGTGACAACGACGACGATGATGATGATGACGATAATAATAATAAAGCGATCCTGATGTCAACCATATCTTCAACACTCTATATGTTACCACTGTTTTTATAACTACTCGCCCCCCCCCCCCCTCCCCCACCTAGGCCTGACAAAATAATTATAATACTAGGAATAAAGATTTACTTAGACCACCGACAGCTCGCACCTCGAGATATCAAAATTGGCATTCAGAATAAATGGAGCTAATACATGGAATTTGTTACCGACTAGGAATTGCGCAATAGGCGACCATGAAGCCAACAAAGTTTTCAGACATCAAAACTCCACCACTGTCTGAAAATTGAGTTGGATTTTCGGTAGCCTATCGACCAATTCCCAGTTGAGACTATAGTCCGATCGGGCGCGTAATTATGTAAAGGGTGGTAAGTATCTTAACCACTGCCAATGTATTCACAGATATAGAGGATATTACATGATTATGTTTATCAACTACTTATTGATATTATCTTCAGATTACGGTGCTCTTTTGTCTCAAGCTCTTCGACCGCAAATGAATCGCATCACTCGGAAAACACATCAGAAGCGAACACTGGTGGAGTGAAAACCAACGCACTAACTGAGCAGCTTAAATCTTTGGAACGAAAGGTGAGTATTGGACACAAATATTAAAGCCTAGGAAAAGTACGTAGGTTCTTGATGGCAACCCTTCTGATTCTTCTTCTGACTACTAGCCTTTATGATAAGGGTGTGACTCAGCTGTGAATGGAATCAATCATTGAATAGCCTGTAAACAGGATCCTTCCCCTTCACCACCCCTCTCCCCAGGGAGCCTGTTCATGAAGAATTTTATTATCAATATCATTATTTCGAAGCCTCATTGATATAGAAGACAACAGCATCTTCTCAAACTATCTTTAACATCATTGCTAGCCTGTATTAAAAGCAGGTGTTCTTTTGGGGGTTTGGAGATTTGGGATTCCTGTGGGAATTACGGACGCGCGAGGTTTGCGCATCATCACTGATCAACCGTTGTTATTATCAATCCACCACTTCCACGGCCGCTTTTCATCGTTATCATCATCATCATTATCATCATCATCATTATCAACTTAGTCGTTACCATGCGGCATCACAATAGACCTTTATACGGTATTGCAAACGTTTTTCTAACCACCTACTTGAGATCACTCGAATCTGTGTTTTGGAATGTGGTCATCGGCTGAAGACACCCAACACCAGATGGGGTCGTGTTACCCGGCACCCACCACATCTGGGAGTGAAATTATGAACTTTGTCATCCAATATTTCCAAAAATAGAAATACAATTGTAGTAATTAATGAACTGTATGTTCCAATGCATGCTAAACAACGAATTTTTAAATGGAGGTTTTTTCTCTGGGTTCTCCGGTTTTTCCTCCCTCAGCAAAAATCAACATGTGAGTTAAGTGTTATATGTAGAGTATATCGAATGTAGTGGTAGCGAGTGTGAATAAGTCTCGGAGATCTTAGCAGTAGTGCTACTCTAAAATCCGAGGATAAACCAAAAGATTTGAAATAGAAACAGTTACCACATGCAGTCAGTATCGAGATTTCAAGGTGCCCATTAGGGGAGAGGGGGTATGTCTCGCTACCCACCACCAAATCTAAAAATCTTTGGTCCCTACTGTGAACCATTCTGAATATTCATTGTTTCAGATTGACCGCGTCGAGAAAAAGATCTGCTACATCGAAGAAGGTCTCCAGCTATTTATTAAAGTACAATTAGGTTTGTTCTCAGGAATGATTATCCTCTTCGCCATTGGTTTCTATTACGCCTCATTCCTTGTTTAATGGCCAATCATATTAATCATACTAATTTGACAAAACTTGTCAGCAATACACTTTATCAGAAACAGCTAGGGAGTACAGACAACTATAGAAAAATTTAAAAGTTTGATATCGATGAATAATTTACGATTGTTTGAGGAGTACACCTGTTGAAGCTTTTAGAAGGCGTAGTCACTACCAAGCATAGACAAGGCTGGGAATTCTAGTTCTTGTTTTCAATCCTGGACGGTACTATATACGTTTGTATGGAAAGGGTATAAAATATTCTAGGAATTCATTTAAAAATAATCGCCCTTATTACAAGACACATCGACAAAGAGCAAAGGCAACGGTTATAAACGCTTACTTCACAGACAATCTTAGAACACGACCTATGTGTTCGATTGTATTGCATTATTAATTTTATCTAATTAAATATATAGTAGTCTAAAATGTAAATGAAAAGCATAAACTATTTTAATATAACATAATTATTCAAACGAAAGCACCTAGTCTATAAAAATGGTTGGGTCCAATTACACCTGTTTGATAAACAAAACTCGTTGATCGAAATCTACTGAATATAATAAAATGGTTGAGACGTAAAGGCACAATTCCAAATCACGGTTCATGTTTCATTATTACGAATATTACGTTGTCAGTTGAAGTTGGATGGCTGTTTCTGTAAGTGTTCTATTTTATTTTATTTTATTTTATTTTGAAATACAGGCTCGTAACTTGGTATATGGGATCAGGGATCAAGCCCCAAATTATGGCCAGGATCAGAGGCTAGGGCTCAGGGATCAAATGGGTGGGATCGAGGATCAGGGACATTGGGTCAGGATCAGGGATCAGCTCAGTTTCTTGCATCAAGGATAAAGGATCAAAAATTTCTAAAAATATGGACTCAGGGATCAAAATTTCCATAAAATCCCGGGATCAGTGAGACGAAAATATACCATGTTACGAGCCTGGAAATAGGTGTATTTCAAACGTGTAGCAAAAACTATGTAAATTCCATACTTAGTTGTTGATGACAGGGAGTAAAAGTGGGAAATGTATTTTAGTTTAACTTATCTGGGTATAAGTTATTTTCATAAATATTCCAATTTTTTAACATAAAGTTTAATGAATGCCCCTTCCACTAATATCCAATCAAAATGACAAGCTCGCTGTTGCTTTGCACATTTTTAAAATGCTTCAGTCATTCTCAAAAAGGTTGTCCGTGAAATATAACTATTTGCACAATCACTGACCCTTTCAAAATCATCGAAGGTACTAGAGACCCGCTCCACAATCAGTCACCTAGAAGCTGAGACCGAATTGGCTCCTGGGTACACTGATGTTTTATCTGTGAATTCACCACATAATCGTGTTTGAAATACCAAACATTTCTCTCAGTTTGAAACTTCCATGTACTTAATTACGCTTCTTTAAAATCAACTAATCAACAGATTTCCCAATGTTCATGTCGGTCTTAGCTTCTTCATTTTGAAGGGTCAATTTGATATTTGTGCAAATAGGTATCTATATATAAATATTACGTGACCAACACAAGAAAGCAGTTCTATCTTTGCAAAATTACGATTACTCGGTTTTATCTTTCCGTTCTGTCAATAAAATATTTGCAATTTCTTTATTTTAGAGCGATCGATTTCTTTCTTGTCATGGACAACGTTTTCGAGAAAGGCTGTATTATCAGTGCACATGACAAGAACCAGTGCAAATTTCCTCACAAAGGAGATTGCGATCACAGATTTCATTTTACCATTCAAGGCACATTGGTCATTATCGCAAGGGTCTACATTCGTATTTTCATAATCTAAAGATGGGTTATTATAAATTGTGTTAGACAAATATAGTTTATATAAGGCGCGTCCACACATGCGTACACTGGAAATTTTTGCTCGTTTCTTATGATAGGAAATAACTAGGAAATATCAACGAAATTGCATTTTCCTATTGTAGGAAATATCTAGGGAGTATGTAGGAAAATGTATTTTCCTACATTTTGTCCATTTCCTATCATTGGAAAATACAATTTCCTAGATATTTCCAAGATATTTTCTATGATAGGCCCTTACTGTGGACTAATCAAATGTAGCAAAAAATATTTTTTTTCAAGTCTATCAGTCTAGTGTGCATGCGTTGCCTAATAGAACTAAAATGATAATAAATCAATGTTATGCACAGCGTGATTTTGTTTTTCTCTTAGTAGGTGGGCGGAGCAACACCACTTTTTGCGGTGTTGATAATTTCGCATTTTGTGACGAAAGCAATCTCGTACCCAGAGCCTGCGTTCCTCTTGGTCAGCGACCGAGAAACGAGGAACGCAGGCTCTGGGTACGAGATTGTGACTGAAAGTGAGGAAATTTGGGGTGCCGGTACCATGCTTTTAAGACCTTATTGGACAAAGTGGTCGATAGGCGATTCATATCTCAGTCCGCGACGGATAGCAGTCTAATACCACAGTTCCTTTCGGTCGTGCAATCGCCGATCCGGCCATTCGCCGTTCATCCCGTCAACCTTTTTTGAAATAGCTATATATTCTTTTTGAAGAGAGCACTTTTCCTGGACGTATACATTTTGTTTGACTTTGTGCAACGTAATTTGCTATTTACGGCTCAGTTACGATATTTTGTAGCCTGAGAAAACAACCGCCTGCTTCATTTTTAGGGCTTTCTTGTTCCCCGCGTTTGATCTCATAAATGCTGCCCCTTTAGACATTGTTTTGTCGCTCCGTTTTGAATATATCCGAACTCATAATCGGTATTTGCACAATTAAAAGATTTAATCGGGTATTTTTTGCGCGCAAAGGCAGTACGGGCGGGGCTAGACAGCTTCTCACAAATAAACTAAAAAGCAACAAAAAAAATATGCACGAAGGATTTTTACATGTAAATTTACTTACATATATTTTCAAAATGCACTAATAATTCCAGAATGTTGTTGATTCTTTGCACTTTGTACTTTGTCTACAACGGTACTTGTGATCAGCTGTTTTCTGCATCAATTGATGCACGGACAACAAACGCTTCCGCCATTTTGTTTTGTTCAGCTTAGAAAATTTTCTGTGTTGTTTATCAACTTTTCTCCCGTCTGTAGCCACAAAAACACTTCAGTAGTAACTAGATTGTCATCTTTTTGAAAAGGAGTGGCAATTAGAGGTATTTATTTCTCAGTTTCATCTTCAATTTAGTGGCTCAATAATCGGGATATTTGCCTCATCATCCAATTGTCTGGATTTGTAGAACAAAGACGATTCGACGAAGAAACTTATTCTCCTTGTCGTATCAAGCCTTCCCACATGAAAAAGAGAACTTTTAGAAGCTAACCACTGCGAGAAAGAAGCGGTGATACACAGACAGAGGGGAAACTATGCCGACAACGGTAAATTATGGGATACGTGATGTTTGGAAGGACAATCTCGAAGAAGAGTTTGCGAAAATTAGGAAAATAGTTGTGGACTACCCTTTTGTGGCGATGGTAAGAATCTTAGTTACTCCAAAATAATTGTTTTACAACCCGAAAAAACAAACAAACAAATTTGGTGTTCAAAATGTAGTTAAGCACACCCGTAAGCTTATTTGTTTGTTTATTGATTTTTCTCTTATTTTGATTACTTGTGTTATTGCAGCTATTGAATATATTATTATCAATATTACTCCAATGACTGTAGAAGAGCAATGTTATATGTCTGTATTTATTATTATTTTCTTTTTGTAAATTATCTTTCTTTTTGAAAATGCATCAGTTTTTATAGTGAGCGGTTAATCCTTGTCAAAACAATGAGAGGAAATGAGGTTTTGGTCCTGAATTTTAATTTTTGAAATCCTGATGGGCAAGAACTTGAAGAACAAGACTATTCTTTCTGTGCAGCTGCATCAGATACTGCAGATAATTATTTGATGATCTAAGCGCATTTGTCTTTTGTTCATCAAACAAAAAATAATTACGCGAGTAGTTCTTGCGACAAACAATTCAGATAATAGGTGAAATGAAATCAATTTAAACTGGTATGTTACCAAGTAATATTACACTAAGTAATATAATACCACATCATAACTTAAAATCACCCAAAGAATTTTTAGGGGTCACCAAGTAAGTAAAACAAGATGAGTTTGTAATCCCGTCACATATGGATTCGCAAACACAGTTAGCAGATCAGTCATGGAGCTAAAAGCTGAATGCTGACTTAACAGCCCCACAGAATTGAAATGTATTGTTGTTGATTACTAAATACATTAAGAGAAGTGTAGGAAATTCAAACCTTTGGGTATAGAAAAGGGTAGGGAATTCACAACTTTGGGAGGAATGAGTGAGTCTCGATCAATTTTGTCCTTGAGCAGAAGGCAATGCAGGTCATGGTGTGTCACTCAAGAGCTTCTTATTAGACCGTAGAGCTCTAAAGAACTCCCTAAAAATCCTTTGCTGAACATCATATCTTGCTTATCGACAGCCTCAACTCCACATAATATATTCTGTGGAGTTTTTGGGACAGCCTGTGTGAAAAGACAAGAAATGCACACAAATGAACCAGAGAGGAGTGAATGAACAAAGCAAATACTTTTGATTTCCATGGGTTTTTGATCAAGTTGGAGGATCTGATTTACATGTCAAAGAAAGAGTCTGCATCAATGCTTGGTTCATGTTAACCACAATGTGATCTAGCTGTTTGGTAACTGTGAAAAGGTCTAATGAAAAATTGGCGGCTTAACTGATGTAAAACAATCTGCAACTGCTTTTTGGGACTTTAACAACTTAGACTTTAACATATTTGCATAGATTTTACAATAATTAATTAAAAGAGGTTACATATTATATTACGGTATGTTGTTACAAAGTGACACAAACAGTCATAAAATTATGAGTCCTTGGCCAAACATCTGATTCTCAACCATTCTTTGCTGACATATTATGCCCTTGGATTGCTGTAGGACACAGAGTTCCCTGGTGTTGTAGCAAGACCTATTGGTGAATTCAAGAGCACCTCAGAATACCAGTTTCAGTTATTAAGATGTAATGTGGATCTATTAAAAATCATCCAGTTAGGAATGTCCTTCTACAATGAACATGGCCACCAAACATCTGATGGTGCAACATGGCAATTTAATTTTAAATTCAACCTCACGTAAGTTTGTAAAATGTACCTGAAAATGAGCAGTTTTGGTAAGACTGTGAAAACAGCGTAGTTAAAAATTGTTGTAGATAGAGTAGACTTCATATGACTGTGAAAATGGTACAGTTTTGGCGTGGCATGGTTACAGCAGGAATTTTGAATGTTTTTATAAGAGAACACGGTACTGACATGGTCATACCACAGAGAGTTCCATTTCACACTCATGAAAACTCATTTACAGCACTGAGTGTATGGTCAACATAAAAACTTCATAAGAAGGCTTCAAGAAGAAAGCTAATATATATTATATGATATAATTTTTTGTATACAGCAGGCCATATATTGTATGAATCTGACAATGGAAAAAATCTGACGTAACAAATGTTTTTGGTTTTTGTAGAGAGGACATGTATGCTCAGGATTCTATAGACTTGCTAAACAGATCAGGAATACAGTTCAAAAAACATGAAGAGGATGGTATCGATGTCAATGACTTTGCAGAACTTCTCATAACATCAGGGCTTGTCTTGCAGGATGATGTTAAATGGTTATCATTTCACAGGTAACAATATTTAGAGCTCCTTTTATAAACATCTCACCTAAATGTGTTGATATGCACGGCAACAATGTCTGGTCAAGAATATATTTTCACTGGGAACTCAGTGTACTAATGAAGCTATATGTACTGTATCCTCAGAAATATGGGTAATCGTGAACAATCTGCACCGTACAGAAAGTGGTCGGTAACTCGGTTCATCAACCACTTACCGTTACCTTACCGTTATCTTACTGACCACTTACCGACCACTTACCAACCACTTACCATTACCATACCAACCACTTACCATTACCATACCAACCACTTACCATTACCATACCAACCACTTACCATTACCTTACCGACCATTTAGATTGTTCATGATTACCGAAATATGTTTGAACTTAATTTCACTCCAAGTCTCTCACTCAGATTCTAAGGATTGTTCTCTTAAATTCACAATGACTTTGCTTTTGTTTTACAGTGCCTATGATTTTGGTTACCTGATCAAAGTCCTAACAGCACAAAATCTTGCATCAGAGGAATCAGAATTTTTTGATATGCTCAAGCTATATTTCCCAAATATCTATGATGTAAAATATCTAATGAAGAGCTGTAAAAGTCTCAAGGGAGGCCTTCAAGAAGTATCTGAGATTTTAGAGGTACTTTAGTTTATGATTAAACATAATAGTCAGTTGGTAATTTGTTTGAAAGCCATTTTGAGGGTCACATTCAACAATGGTACCAATCTCTAAAAATATTCAACTTCTCTTTTGTAATTCAAGTACTCTAGATGTTGTTGAGATCACTTACTTTGATGTAAGTAAATAAAATGTCCATTGCTCTGGGCTCAGTTGTTTTCAAAAGTTGTTGAGCCTAATCTTCAGTTATAATGAATGGTTTTCTTAACATTAATTTTAATCCTGGGTTAGCACTAACTGTCTTTCAAACAACTTGGCCCTGTTATTGATTATTGATCTACACATGGGACAAATCCATTATTTGAAAGAGTAAAGTCCACTTCTGAGATATGCTTCATCCTGACACATACAGTGTATAAAGGAATCAGAACAAAGCTATGTGCATAAAACTCACAAAACTTGTGTTAGACATGACTGGGCTTTATGCATGTAGCCTTGATTCCTTTGTATATATCTCAAAAGTCAGTTATCCCTTACTAGTTGTTAGTTGCATAAGTTTATATGGTGAGTAAAATTTTCACCTTCATCTCCCCCCCCCCCCCCCCTTCAATCACTGCTTGCTTGTCAAGCCTTTGTGCCCACATTGAAAAATGTGCAGTTCCTGTTCCCCAAAGGAATATGTCTAGATGATTATTGTAGTTGGCTGATTGTTTTGATTTGTTGGTCTTAGTTTTAATATCGATATTCCATAATTTCAGCTTGAAAGAATTGGACCTCAGCATCAGGCTGGTAGTGACTGTTTACTGACAGGGAACTCATTCTTCAAAATGAGAGAGGTAAGACAATTAGGACGAAGTGTGCCTTAGTTGGTTAATACACACTCTAGCTGTAAGCAAGAGGTCCTGAGATTGATTGCCCAGTGACCTTGCACACTTGTTTTGGCTTCTCTATAAGGGCCCTTTCCCATGAAGGCAAGTTGTCCCTGGGTAGTAGGGATAACGTTTCTGTTTTGTGTCCCCCAGGGAAAAGAAAACAAAAGAGTTATTCCTACTACCCATGGATGGAGAACTCACTTCGTGTGAAAGGGCCCTTATCTGTGTTGCTTTTATCAATACCTTTAAAATGATGGAAAGAAGGGGGTAAAGTGCACATTGTCAACCTCAAGATTATCAAGTTGACTGTCATGAGTCTGAGTAACCAACATAAAATAATATTGCTTTCAATTCTTTAATATTATTATTCTTTATTTATGCTTTCATCATCATCATCATCATCATTGATAAAAGAAATTGTCTTTCATAAGCATTTGTAAAACAGTAAACTCCCTTTATGATGGACACCCTTGAGGCCAGTTCATGCTGTCCACATGTACTGTATCTCACAGAAGTATTTTTAAAATTCATGTTTTTTTAATACAGATGTTTTTTGAAGACAACATTGATGACAGCAAATACTGTGGCCATTTATTTGGACTTGGAAATTCATTTGTAAATGGTGGGCAAGCATACAGTGGACCCTCACTCAACCCATAAAATGTAGATATAATCACCCAACAGCACTGTATTTATAAAATACCTACATTACTACTATCTTACAACTATTTTTAATGCAGTTATAAACTCAAAAACCTTTCTTATTGGAGATGAAAAATGAAAGTATCCCAGCTTGGTGTAGTCAAACATGGTTTAGACTGTTCCTAGTTTGCTGTTATTTGTTTTCAAATTCCTGACCATTATCTGGTAAATAACTGATCTTTGTACAATAATTGTGCAATAATTGCATTGTGAATTACAGCAAGCCAGGAACAGGCAAACTAAACAAAGCTTTGCAATGTTATCAAAACCATTAGAATCCTCTATCATGAAATACATCACTAAGTTGATGTTTTCTTGGTAGAGCATTTTGGAATGACTGTAATTTTTCCACTGGCACTGCCTATTACAACCACCATACAACTCGATCTTTCATGTAGCCAAACTCCTCGACAAACATTTGAAGAGTTTGCCTGCAGTAAACAGAGTACCGTAAGTGATCTCTGATCAATCAAGTTCTCCTCTGGAATTAAAACACCTTTTAGGAAAATATAACATTGATCAGACTTCACTTTTGTTGTTGTTGTGCACTGATCTCTTCATTTTAAATCTACCTATAAATATTTTTGCAAAGCCTTGTTTGTATTGAGTTTGTTTATTTTTTCTCCAAGACAGCAGTAATATTCTCCTTTAGATTAATTATTTCTGTCTATGATTTAATCCTTACTACAGCTTTAATAACCAAGTATTATCTTTGAAAGCAAGCATCCTTATCTATTACTGTCAAGTATTTTTATTGTATGAAGCATAAAGATGATTCCTTTCAGTCTCCTTTAAGAACTTGCCCAAGAAATTAACTGTGCTGCTTGAATTTCAAGAGTAATACTTCTTTAACCCTAGGCCAAGTACTCTTCAAGATTCTAATCACAACTAAACCAGTATTTTTATAACTCTACCTCTAAAAGTTATCATTTCATGGGACGTTACTTTTGACTTGATATGTAACATCAACAGTGGAAGGTTGAGTTTTCATTATTTTAACTAGTTTTATTTAGAGAATGTTACATTTAATAGTAGCTGGGAAAAGAAATAAAGTTTTTATGCATTGCAGTTACTAGTAAATAAGTGTATGACCTAAGTTCTTACAATTACAGCCAAAATGGCTCAAGCTTACCCCCAAAACAACGAAGATTCAATTCATTTTTGCATTGTTGAAGTCATTATTCAATTTGAAGTTGCATCATTGAAATCAACATTGTAAACTTTAAACATCACCTCGTGAATAAATATTGTTATTTTATCTGTTTATTTAAATATTGAAAATAATCAAACAATGGATTGTTTAGCTACCATTGCTAAAAGTAGCCATGGCCAGTTACAGCCTGATTAGATGTCAGCTGAAAAGGTAGAAAAATAGAATTTATAGTATCAAGTCTTTGTTTCTGAAGTTTGAAGTTTCCGTTACGTTATGCAAATTTCAAAACAAACCTTGACTGTCAAATTTGTAAAAATGAATTGAATCTTTGATGTTTGGGGGGTATGCTTGAGCCATTTTGACTGTAACTGGGACCACAAAGTAATATTGTTTGAATCATTATGAAGGTATTTTGTGGGACTTCAGAGAGATGTTAATCTCTATCTGTAAAAGAAGAAAATGATTGTTGAACAAACTTTATGAAACCATAGGCTGTAGAATATGCAAGCCAATCAGAATGCAGATGATCCATTTTCTTTATGTATTCACAGAAAAGGTATTTTCATTATACTAAACTTTCTCTACCCTCTGTACAACAACCACCTCTTCTCAATAGCCACTTATTTTGTCTCTTATTAGGCTGCATTGACAGATGTAAATTTGTTTGTAAAAGTATTATTTTTGTGTTCCCATCCACATTGAAATGCCTAAAATGTTTCTGTAAAGCCAGTGATACTGTAATTTTCCTTGGATTGACAATACAATTTTTATGATTTTTTCTATGAGAGCAAATTGCTGTGCAACATGTCTGTGCAGCAAATGCAATGATTTCCTGCAACAAAAATTTGTTGCAGAAAGTTCAGGTGCCAACTTTTCTCTGCAACAATATTACATGCCTCATTGAATGTCACAGAGTGATGATAGATGCTGTAATTTTTCTTTGCACCAAAATCTAAAATTGCATGGCCAGCATGAGCAAAAATTGCAGTGAATCACCTTACCACCAAACGTAAATGCATCCATTTGGATGCGGTCTTTGAAACAGTATACTAGTTTTATATCGCACACATCACTCAACACCCTTGAAACAGACTTTCTGATACAAATAACTCAGATATATTTATTAAGATTTTTTACAGAACGAAACGCAATAATACAAACTATTTACAGTGTCAATAATATATACTGATATAGACATATTACATTTTGTTATTATATATATTTTCGAAGAATTTTTTGAGAAATCTTTAATAACTCCAGCCAGGCCAAAATACATAAAGTTAAAAATCACCAAAATTACTAAAAAAGTTTTTGATTGAGGAATTGATTGTAAATTGTAATACTGTAATAATATACTGAGATTTAACACAAGACATACTTTGTAACCTGATGACCTTTTTAAAATGTGAGACAAAAAAAAAAAACCTCTGACAAACTACTTAGAATAAAAACAAGCAAATTTGAGAGTGAAAAAAGATACGATTATAATGTGCATAGACACCTTTATTTGACCTGGCTGGCCGGGCACTCGTCGTTGGTAGCTTGTACCTCTTCGTCGTCTACAATCTCTTGCCACACTTTGTGCACGAGTCAAAATCCATGAGATGGATTGTCTGTGGATGTACCCGGCATTGAATTCTTCTCCGTCCAACAAAGGTTTCTCCGCAGTTCTGACAGTGAATTGTTTCCAGCTTTCGCTGGCAATTGCAGATATCCTACCAAAAAGAAAGAAAATTATCAATTAATCACGTTGCTCTACAAGACTTATCACCTTCGGCCATCATGGATTCAACATTCCAATGATTTATGTAATATGTGCGGTCGATATGACGAAAATATGAATGAAAACATTCTTAGAAATGTTCTTGAAAGGTGATATACAACAGAATCGCAAAATTACTTAAAGAAAAAGTACCCAAAGTATGCGACTTCAGAAAGTGTATCAGTCGCGAATCTCTCTCATGTTTACAGAAATCTACTGGGGCTTCAACAGTAGTGAAACTCACCTTTGATTGACTGTGGCAGTTGGGATCATTCACAAAGAACATACATGTAGGAGTTCCTTGTGGATACACTGAAAAAAACGAAAGAAAAATTAGTATTTGATGCAATGCAAGAGCTGTAATGAGGTGTCGAAAAGATGAGCTTGATGTCCTCCGCTATCAGATCTAAACAATCCTGAGAAAGTTCTTGGACAACTTTGGGCTGTAACTAAATCAAAAGAACGACTTACTGTATCCATTGCTGTAGTAATAGCCTTCGTTGTTGAATGAAGAAGCCATGTTTAACAGTAGTTTGTGAAAGTTTCGTGAACGGGACTATATTGTCAACTGAAGTGTCAAACTGTATCTTCAGGTTGCACGTGTGTTTTTATACGAGCACTTTGCTGCCTCGCCCTGTGTCGTCACTTCCACTTGATTGATTGACGTTTTAATTTCTTTTGTTCTCGACGTAATAATGCTTCATTGTTGAGGTTATTGTTTATGGTAGTTGACGTTGTTGATTCGGCAAATGCCATGATTATCAAATTAAATCGATGAAGGCTATTCTATAATTTTAATCTTGGAAATCAATAATATTCAACTTGGTGGGTATGTTGAATGTATGTCAGGAGTGTCAAAGGTCAGCTGATTTTAGTAGAATGGCGGGAAAATCAGTGACATGGAAACTAGTCTCATATTCTTAAAAGCTAGCTTATACTGTATCTCATTTCAGTACAGTATAGGCCGTTCAAAGAACTGCAGTTTATATATGTAACAGGAAAACCTAGGTAAGAAGTTAACTGTAAACGACCCTAAATTATTCACTGTGATTTGCCGGCAAGCTCAGATATCACACCTATTGTTCTCCGCAGTCTTTTGTCCCTTACTGACTATGCTTGTGCAATAATTGAAATACACAATTGTTGTCTATAGTCCATTGTTCTTTTTATTCACTGATCGCCGTCTTGTCACATACCTTTAACAATGATACTATGCTATGGTCATAGCACATTTAACTGTTATCTCACCAACAATGGTTGTCAACATAGCCGGTAACTTTTGTTAAAGGTGAGTTAACTGTGGTTAAATGGTCAGATAGACCGAAGTTGTGCAGCTTATTGTGCAATTTTAATTGCAAGCCTTTTACCTACCAGAGGAGGGTCGTAATTTACTGGATCGAGACTAAAAACGCCTGCGTAGGGTCGTAAGGGGGATATGGAAACCGCAAACAAATTTGAGGAAAAAACGCAACAAAAATCGTCAAAATTCCCAAAACCGCATACAAAATCAGAAGTAATAACCACAAAACTGCAGGTAAAAATAACAAGAAACCGCAAAACCGCATCAAAAATAACACAAAACCGCATCACCGCAAACCCCTTACATCCCCCTCTACCAGAGATGGGTCAGAGATCGATTCAAGTGCTTTAATCAAAGCAACCTGTGAAAACTGTTATTGAGAAAATGGTTGGTACATGCGCCATTTTTGTTGTACAGCCACCTCAGTTCAATACTAGAGGATTTGAGTTTAATTTAGAGAAACTTGTCCAAGTTTTATAGTAATGATCTTACGTGAAAACACTCACAGTTTTTTTGGGCGCTTTTGGGTTATTGTTGAGAATTGTGATCGCCTCCGTCAAGGAAAAGCTCAACTACCTGACTTCAGTCTGTCAAGAAAAAATTGCCTAGTTTTCCGAATTTTTGTTGATGAAGCTGTCCTCGAAGCAAGTTGGTCTGGTTGATCGGAGGTCGCTAGTATGCTGCCTTTTCATGCCCCACTTCCGTGGCTACATGAAGAACAATAAGAAAAATGTGCTAATTTTATACTAAATGACACAATATCACTTCTGTTGTTGAGGTACGTTTATTTATGTAATTTGTTTCCTCGCTTAGCTTCGCTTTAAGAAAGTTTTGAAAGTTTTTCTGGGCTCAAAAATCCAGTCAAACGGCTCTAGTTTGATCATTCGAGAATCTGACAAAGAACTGTATACGTAAATGTTGTTTTGGTTCATGTGCATAAACATCTGTCGATTTAGCTGAAATAGTGAGAGTAGTCTGTGTAATTTTACCTCTTTGAAATGGAACGTTCGAATACTCGTCTTGCAGCCTGGATTTAGCCTTTGTCGATGAAAAGCTCGTAAAAGAACATTCCCCTAAAAATATCACTTAGCATTTTGTCACCTTGATGCACTCTATTTGACATAAACAACTTGATGATAGTTGTGAATAACAATAGATTTACCTCGGGGAATAAACAGCTGAATCCTAATTCATATCATGTCGCCATGCTGTTTCGCACATCACAACAAACGTAAAAACACAACTAAAGGCGCTGTTACACTGTGCAATTTTCTCAGCAACTTGTCTCGCAATGGCGTTGCGAAACAAGTTGCTGGAGGATTGCACAGTGTAACAGGGGTTGTCTCGCAAGTTTTTTTGTTGCGCGTAGCGTTGCATGAAGTAAAACTCAGGTCTACTTTTCGCAACGCATTGCAGCAACTTGCAATGCCATTGCACAGTGTATCACCCCTCCAGCAACTTTCCTCGCAATTTTGAGGCACGTTTTCTACGAGCGCATGCGCAATTTCTCATTTCGCTCTGAGGAGCCATCTTGAATCTCGCTCCCAGCTTGCCTCGGCCAAAAATTGCACAGTGTAACAGCGCCATGATTTTCTCTGCAACTTGTTTCGCAACGCCGTTGCGAGACAAATTGCTGAGAAAATTGCACAGTGTAACAGCGCTGGCCTTAAATCCACCTAGAGTAGATTTCGTATGACTGTGAAAACGACACCGCACGGTCACGACACGGTTACGCGGCAGGAATTTCGAATGTTTTTATAGCTAGACAACACGGTACTGACACGGTCACGGCACGGCGCGGTCCTTTTCAAACTCATACGAAATCTGCTCTATCTCGCAAGTGCTGGTAACCAGTTGTCGCGTAGTAAGTGCAGTTGTCATCTTGGCATAATTTCAAGTGATATATCGCTGACCATTAATTCTGATGATTCCAAAAATATATTTCGATGACGTCACGAATCATTGTCCAATTAAAAGTCGGGTTCAGAGGACAATAGTGAAAAACGTCTGCGCATGCTCGTAGTCAAGTCTTCGTGCTTTTGTAAACTTATGCAAATTTCGCTTTTACGCTTGCCTTCAACAATGGTTTTCACAAAATGTCAAAACTTAAGGTCATTTCTTGAAACTTAGGGAAAGTATTCACTTAATGTCTTCAATAATGCAATATCTTTGTCTCACAAAAGTATACAAGAGAAATTTTATGTATACACCGAGAACACGAACATTTCATTTCAAGCTAAAACTCACACATTTCTTAAGAAAACATCGTAATATGCACGCATGCGCAGACGTTTTTCACTAGTGTCGGTTCAGAGCTGGTCTATAAACACGCCGCGCATGACACACAGGAATCCCACTGCAAGATTAGTGTCGCTGCTCGCTTCGCTCGCTCACTCACGTATGAAGAACTTTAAGTAAATCCAAGTTAACTACTCTTTACAATAGGCGTCTACAGGACACAGCCATACTCATGTTTAAATATCACAATGGGTTATTACCAATATACCCTGCAAACAGAGACAGTTCTCCTCACGCTTCTACTGTACGAAGAAAGAAAGTTTTTCTCTCTTCGTAGATACGTGAGGAAAACTACCTCTGATCGCAGGGTATTACCAATATATCTAGAAGACATATTTATTTCTAGAGCAATTAAGTATAATCTTATAGAAATGTGGATAGTATCCCTAGATTTAATACGACAAGTTACGGTAAACACTCTATTAGATATTTTCTAGTTTCAAGAAAAAAATAAGCCTTTTCTTGATGGAAGATTAATTGTTTTATTTATTATCACTCAATATGATTTTTGAATGTATATATATTTTTTATTCAAATTTGTTAATTAATTTATTATTATTATTTTAATTTATAGTTAGCGTGATAACTGTAATTATAGTTTTTGCTAACTTAATAAATGTAGACAAGAGAGCATAAATAAGAGAGGGAAACTTGTTAATGGGGCGCGCGCCGTGATGATTCCCATCTGTGCTATTTTTAGTAACCGGATGCAGTTTAATTTTCGTCTTACCCTACTCCCGTGTGTCATAATTTGATGCTTCCGGACCCAGAGAACCGTTTAGTGCAAATTTGAGTTTTCAAAAACAGCGTTAAAAACAAAGTTTTCTTAGTTCTGCTTTGTTCATATTATCTAGTATCAAAAGTGTGTACTTTCTGATTACAAAGTAACGATTTTGATGGAAAAAAAGACAAAAACGTCGAGGATTTTGTTCGCTTTTAATTTTGAATGAAATTTTAGCGAAAATGCGCGCGCTACTAGCACATCACACGTCATCGAGCGCGCGCTTACGTTTATTTAAAAATTTTCGCTCATTTAGATGAGAAAAACTCGTTTCTTTCTATAATTTTTTGATGTATGTTACTAATAGGATATCCTATGGCATTTTCGTGGAATTTGGAATAAATTTGATATCGATTGTGTGATTTTATGAAGCTCAAATCGCCAAATTCCACTCGTTCAAATTTTCGACGCACGGGAGTAGGATAAGACGAAAATTAAACTGCATCCGGTTACTAAAAATAGCACAGATGGGAATCATCACGGCGCGCGCCCCATTAACAAGTTTCCCTCTCTAGCTGGTGTAGATTTTGGAATGCAATTCGTAGTTTTTATAAGTTAGATTATAATATAGAATATATATTAGGATATATTAGGGTATTTTTAGGATTTTTTAGATTTTAGACTTTAGATTTTATAGGATAGTATAATTTATTATACATTTACTTTTTTTAACATTTTTTGGATTTATGTTGTCTCCTCAATTAGCTTTATAGCTAAATATATTGACACGTTAATAAAGTTTATTATTATCATTCTGATTATTCTACCAGTTTCCTAACCCCCAAACAGGGCCCGGTTGTTCGAAGGGCGATTAACACCAATCCTGGGTTAAAATAAATGGTTTTCTTTAGATTTAATCCTGGGTCAACGCTAATCGTCTTTTGAGCAACTGGGCACAGATCGTCAATATATAATAATAATAATAATATGCAACTTATAGAGCGCTATTTCCTATAGCTCAATAGCGCTTTACATATACGCGGAAGTGTAAAGACTTAACAGCTTTTAAATCAAGTTTAAAGACTTTTTATTTCAAGACAGTTTTTTGTTAAATTTTTGTTTTTTAATCGCGATTAAAAAAAAAAATTTAACAAAAAACTGTTGTCTTTACACTTCCGCGTATATGGTCGGGAAGTTCGTGGCACAGCTGTTTTATTTTGCTAAGTAAGCAGTAAAGCTTACCGTAAGATTCATACAATGAACATGGTATTTGACTTCACTCATGATCGCCATCTTGGAGCTTTTAAGAGCTTTTACGTACATGGGCCGATCAATAGCACCATGGCGTACGTACGTTTGCCAACCGATGACGGACTTCCATGTCAGTCGCTATGGAAACCGTCCAGTTTTCAGCAAATAGACCACTTCGTGAATATTGCAAATGGGTAGATGTTTTGATCACGTACACAAAAAAGAGCAAAGTGGTCCAAAATTGAAGTTAGGAAAGTCATTGCTATGACACTTCCCTTGACGATATCGTGAATTCGTTCAGACAGGATATACGTGGAAGCAGTAGTCAAGATCTCTGAGAAAAAAAAAAAGCAGTGAAATCTGGCTGTCCCCTAAGTATAGGGTCCCACAAATAAAACCAACAAGCCTATATTGCTTCAAAGCAATGATGTTTCGGCCCGCTCAAAACCCTTTAGATTCCTTTACGAGACTTGGAGTTCTAACTTGCAAAGAAAAATGTAAACTGAAAATCAAATTTGTTCATTAATATCAGCGGGATTCATTGTGACTCAACTAAGCGGAAAGTTTTTAAGCAATGTAGCAATGCAGCAATGCAACAAACCTCGATAAACAGCCTTTAGTTTAGGGCTGTAAATCCTGCAAATCCGTGTGTTTTAATGACAATTTTGCCATAAAACTTCCAATGACTATTATAAATAGAGCGTAAACTCATTCATCGAGATTTCTATGATTTCCTCTCGTGCCAGATTGGCTAATTTCACACAAGTGATGAAAAGGGCGTGTATGATTGTTACAAGTTCTATTCCCGACCAATCAGAAAGGGGTGTTCCCACGGTCAAATAAACAATAGATAACACAATCTTTGCAAAACGTTTTAGCGCTTCCTTTCATGCGATTGGATGTCGGTGACAGGCACGTCAAATATCATTTGTTGGTAGGTTTTCACCAACAATTTTTTAATAGACGTGAAAAGAATGCGACATATAATTGGATGTGTTATAAAAGTATGACAGCTAATTGACAGACGAGCCAAAAATTATGGGTTAGCAAACCAAACACAGTAACGTTTCGGCCTGAGGGCCGAAACAAAAATTGAATACTGAGAGCAAATTGATATTGATTAAAAAACGTCGGTAGTGATATCAACTCAGTAATGAATGAAATGAATAAACTGCTCAATTCGATTACGTCTTTGCAAGCAATGTTGATCGAATTTTGATGGCGAGAACTGATGAATTTTTCATCAATGCTATGGTTTATAAGTGGCTTTTCTCGTTTACCACGGTTTATTGTTGAGCCACCACAATGGTTAGACATGGAAAACGGTAAACAGGAAAAAAAAAAGATTAACAATGAATTGTTACTTTTTTTAATAGTTCAGCCAAGATTCTATATATCTCTGGTGAGCCAACTATTAATCAGTGGTGATTTTCAAGCTCTTAGGCTCAATCTGACAAATTGAAGGAAATGCCTTCCGCAAGGAATCTTTCTGTCATCTAAATCCTTGATTACGACATTCTACGAAAAATGTAGGCTAAATTGCTTTCGGCAAGCTCTTTGACTTTCGGCAAGCTTTTTGAAATTGCGTCGCAATAAAAAGTCAGACTATTTAGTTTCAGATGAACGGGAAAAGGAATTAGAAGAGGAGGGAAGACTTAGTGCGACGCACACCTTTCTCAAACACAAACAGACAAACTCTAAACAATTGATTTTTGGCATGATCACGTCTATTTTTTCATTGTCAAACAAAAAGCTCCGGTCGGGTTGTTTAATAAGGTTGCATACATACACATAATTTATCTATTTCACTTTTGAATGAAACAAGAGGAAACAGCTTTGACATATACGTCATCTTATCGCCTGGTGATACTTTTCAATTTTGAGCTGGTATGTTTGCCTTGATGATTTTCCACAAAGCATAATTAGAGCTGCGAGTGAAACAATCACTCTTGTACCACCAAACTAAATAGCAGACATTTAGTATATAAAAGATCATTTTTATCGTCGTAATCTGTAGTTTCGAAAGGACTTCTTATCACAAAATCCACCAAGAGGAGAACCAGTCACGAAGTCCCAGATTTTTATCATACATCTTGTGTGTATACAAAGGCAAAAGGCAGAGAAGTAGCTCTGAGCCACTTCAAGACCTCCTACAGTCTATCTCGTCGCCAAAGGGGAATGTGTTCAGTAAAAGATCTTACAAAGTGAGAGTTTCGATTTGGAAGATGTCAAGATAAGACAGATTTTAGAGGAGTTTCTGCCGATTTATATTCGTGTTTTCTCACTTTCACCTGCGTTGACTTTCTTTGATTCTTCAATTAAGTGTTCACTTTTAGCAGAGGAATATTTTTGCCCCACGGGAAGTGTGCGGAAGTATCACTACCGTTTCTCACATATTAGACTGTTTGAAGTAAATTTAGACTCGAGGGAACTAAGACGAACTTTACATAATTCAAGATTGTGACAAAGTCGATCGATCATCTCGAGTGAAGAAAGAGCTGAAAATGGCACTGAATTCTACCACAACCGAACTAACTTCTTTTCAGAAATTACAGCAGCAGTTGAGGACGAGAAGTCTGGAGTTAGTCATCACAGAATCGTTTTTCATCATACTCATTAACCTATCAACATTGCTTGGAAACCTTCTCGTCCTGATTGCAGTCTTCCGAAATCCAAGGCTGCGACAAAATATATGCAATGTCTATATCATAGCTTTGTCAGTATCCGACTTGTTGATGTCACTGCTTGGGATTCCGTTTAGTTCGGTTGCAACCGTAGCTGGAAGATGGCCATTTGGGCAGCTGTACTGTCAGATGCAAGGCTTCTTTGTGTTACTGTTGTGTGCTGTATCTTTACAGACCCTCGCACTTACTGCCGTGAATAGATACTTTAGAACAACTCGCTCTAGTGCTACCTATCGAAAATATTTCACCATGAGGTCCACTAAAGCCACTATTATCATCTTGTGGATAACAGCGTTTTTTGCTCCCCTGCCTTACGTCGCGATGGGCGAGGAATTCATTTTTCATCCAGGCAAAGTCTTCTGTACGCACAACTACGCATCTCTGGTCATTGGCTACGGTGCCTTCCTCGTTCTTCTATACGTCGTTATTCCCGTAATTATCATCATATTCTGTTACACCAAAGTGTTCTTCTGCGTTCGACGCCATAATGCTAGCTTTAGAGTCCATACCGGTGATAGCAAAGAAGCCTCCGGGCCACGCCTTAGTGTAGATGAAATCAACATAACCTGGACACTTCTGGCGGTAGTTCTTGGTTTTATGTTGTCTTGGACTCCCGTAGTTGTGATTGACTTGATTGACTTTGCCAATGCCGACTGGAAGCTATCCAGACAGGCGTATCTGAGCTATTCCTGCTTCGGTTACAGCAGTACTGCCATTAACCCATTCATTTATGGAGTAATGAACAGACACTTCCGAAAAGAGTACTCCAAGGTACTGCCCTTCCTAAAGGCCTTTACAAATCCCTCTGAAAATGTCGTTCCGATGAGTCTAAAGAACGAGGCAGACAAGAGTGGAGCGATAAGAAAAAGCAACGCGGAAAAAGGGGCTTCTATGTCCCCTACGTCCCAAGTTAAAGCTCCAGCCGCTGACAACATAGAAAGTGTAAACGTTCATGATGATAGAATTCAAATTGTCGCTGTCCGTGTGGACGGTGAATGCTAAAATTTGTCAACTTGTACATGCAAAGAAGCTCTAGCTTTTATCACCGGAAGAACTAAGCTGGTTGTGGGCCTTTGAAAATACAGGAATGACAGGAGTAGAATACGGCATGACCTTTATATATATATCATGCATGCATGTCTATGTACCTATATAACTATAACTGAATTACATATGTTTTTAGAGTAGTACCTACAACAGTCCGGTTCATATCCAGTTTTGGAGATATTTTGTAAATACTACTTCGGCCAATCAGAGTTGAGGAAATGTGGTTACTATAACAACTGTCAGCTTAAATCATTGACGAACACCACATTTATGATACTCAATTTACAAATTCCATGTTTATGCAGTTACCTTATATTCAATCATATTTTTACAATAACCTCAGTTTTGTAAAACTCTCTACCTTGCCTATCCGGCAAATTAGAATACACATGAGTAAGGAATAAATGTTCTCATGTTAATTTGAACTGTTTTGATTTTGCCGCGGCGATTTCATCGCTGCTGAGAATTAAGTAAATTCTGATAACAAATAAAGGCCAAATTAGGATTGAGATAGTTAAAAACTTTATTCTATCACATCGAGCACTGAATAGGCTTCAAAGGGCTTTCAAAGAGAGCCACACAACGAATAGTTTTAGCAAGTTCAATGAAAATATTTATAGCTAACTTTGAATTCATGACCTTTGGCCGTCAGTCTGTCACGGCAACTCATGACTCTTGCAACAATCGAAAATATCGTTAAAACCTACCCAAAAATTCTTGAGCTGCTCCAAAACTTTATCTTTACGATAGCGATTGTCCAAGAATCCAAAATGAATTGATTTTGGCCATCCAAAGAGATCCAAGGACTCGAGATTTACAAGCACAATTCTTGACTGGCAAATAGTTCAGCCGTCCTCAAATTTAAACAAGTCTTGGCCCATTCACTTTTGGGCTGGCACCCAAACAAAACCATCACTGTCTTGTGCAAAAACTCAAATCCTTTCAGAAAATTATGGCAAACATTTCTTTAAAAGCGCGGAAGATAGTAAAACCTTCGAATTAGTGTATAGTGACAACGGTATTTTTATTGCTGAAAGACCCGTAACTTGAACTTGAGCTCGTTAATATGACGTCTTCGAAGCTTTGTCTGACATTGAAAAGACACCACGGGATACCTGCATAATAATAGACTTCACAGCTTGAAAAGTGCTGTGGATATGCATTGCCATTTCAAAGAAATAAGGGAAATTATAGAGACAACTTGATCTTATTTACACACTCCATTTTGTCACGCCAGTCATATCTCCAAAACTGGATATGAACCGGACTGTACAAGGTATTTGCATGTTTCTACCAGGCTCTTTCTTTCTCAGTACAACTATACACTTGAACTTCCTTGTAAACTTTGAAGCGTATGCGAGGATGCTCTGGCGCGTTGTATCTTTTTAAAAATTAAATGATTTTCGCTCCGAAAATGGAGTAGAAATTAATTAAGAACAGTGACAGAATTATGACTTTTACTCTGGGGCTAAAACAATTTCCCTGTTGAGCATGTTGAGAGGTAGAATAACTGTCTATTTCAATTAACTATCATGGGGGGAACTGCGTAGTTGTGTACAAAGATCATGGGCTTTTATTTCTCTTTCAATATGGATTCAAATTTATAAAGTGTTTAAGGTTAAATCGAATGTGATTAAGGTTGTCGAGCGCTGAGGATGAAATTGTGATAGTTTTTTGACAATATTCAGACAGAACGTTAAAGGAAGACTATCAAACAAAATCATTTTAGTTACTTTTGTCCTCGCTATTGCTCCATATATTTTAAGGTACGTTTTCGAAACACTTTTTTTAATATCATTTGCTTGGAGTCAAAAACGCCAAAAAATATCTTATATTTTGAAAAGCTGTAATATGACACGGCTGAAAGGCGTGAGGACAATCTAGTAAATTTTCTGAAAAAAAAGTAACAAAAGAAGAGCTCACAAAACTTGTCTGAGTAGAAAACTGTTATGATCTACCCACGAGATTGAAAATAAAAGATCAAGCTACCTATCTTCGATTCTGTCTATTCAGTTGCGAAAGTCCTCGGATCCAATTTCCACTCTTGCGCGATCCTTTCCCTTTCCTTCTGAAACAAGGGCCGCGACGCAGCTATCAGTTCGAAAGTAAAAGACTCATTAAATTACAAAAAAGTCAGAGAAACGAAATACGTTCTCTCATTAAATGAAATTCGCGAATGACAAACTTACTGGCACGGTGTCTCCAGGGGGAGTCTACAAAGGTTTAGGAATAATAAATAATAATAAATAATAATATTATTATTAATAATAGCCAGATCAAGATGTCAAAAATAATGTCTGAATGAGCTTTTATCATGTAATTCCAAAAGTCCCAATACAGAAATATAATTACCATAGCTGGAAAGAGCACGTCAAAATTAGTAAAACTGTGAAGTTTGAATGAAGTAACTTTCAAACTCGCGAAGATATGAATTTTCCTAAATCGAAATTTTGTATGAAAACATTCGCTGGTAGGCAAGAGATGACCAGCAAAGGTTTTCTTACAAATTCACACTTTTCAAAAATTCATATTCTCGCCAGTTTTGGATTTAATCCCTTCAAACTTCACTGTCTTGCTGATTTTAACATGCTCTTTCCAGCTATGGTAATTTTTTTTCTGTTTTACGAATATAAAAATACCTGATAAAAGCTCATTCTGGCAAAAATAGTAAATATAAACCCTTGCTTGATAAACTCAAGGCTGAATGCCTACTGCAGGTTCAAGTTAAACCTGAGTCCACCTGTCGAAGTTTACAATAAACTCGGGGTGGAAGCTGAGAATAATGTCAATAATGAATAATAATGGTGAATAATGGTTTGAGAATGCTAGCTTTGGAATAATGAATTATTGCATCTGAGACCCAAGGAATAATGAATAACGACAAAATGAAAAAGAATGAAATGAATGACAGAAAAATAGAAAAAGAATAAGGACTGAATGGCAAAAACAGGGGAAAAGGACGCCCTGGGCATTTGACTACCCCAAACCATTTCCAAAGGCAAAACTTAATCCTATTAGGGATATCCCACGTAAACAAGGTCATATAACAAAAATATCTGGCACATCTCAATTAACGCTTGGATGCTATGACAGTTTAACATGTTTGTGTGTCAAGTTCTGCACACCGAGATCAGGCAAAATTTGGCCGGTATTAAAGTCAAAATTTTCCCGAATCCTGTGGGTAGCTTTGCAAACACATCTTGTTTCTGAATAATTTTCGATACAACCAGCTTCTGTTTCTGTTTAAGGTTTTCACGTGTCCGCTCGCTTTGTTTAAGAGGTGTTGCAATGCGTGGGGTCAACTTGTTTACTTGTAATTTTAGACGAATCGAGCTCAACCGCACAAATGCTTCTGATTGGCCTCATTATAATTAAATTATAATGAGGCCAATCAGAGCCTTTGTTGACGTTTGGCCTCGCGTCCTTTTCCCCTCTTTCCTTTCCCCTCCGCTCCCCTCCCCCTCCCTGACGCCCTGGGTCTCCGAGGACGCACCGTTTTGCACTTTCACAACCAATGCATTGGGCTACCTGTGGTAGGATTGGAACGAACAGCGGTCTTTCCCATGGGTGGCACGTGTTGCAATAAACCAAGATGGCGGTCGAAAGACACAAACCTGGTCCATTGAAACAACAAAATAAAACCCACAAGCATGGCCGCCATAGAAGTAAAGGAGCCATGGATAAACAGAACAAAGGTAAGACGTTATCATTGATTTGCCTCTATACGGTTTTTTCGTGTTCAAACTTCGTAAATTCTATGCTTTCGTTCGATAAATTTGTCTTTGTGCATGTTGTGACGACTCAGTTTTGTAATCTTTTGTAAATGTTTTTCGTAATTAGGAAAAGTTTCCGTCAAAGTTTTGTCACGAAAAGGAGGAAAGCATAACACTGGAAAAATAAACAGAAGAAATCAGGTAAGCTGTGTAAAACGGAGGTAGATTTCGATCTGAAGACAGTTTGTTTTTAAGGTGGCTCGAGACAAGTTTTTCTTTCGTACTTTCGGATATTGTAGATTCATGTTGAAAGTTTGGATCATTTTCTCAAGATAATTAGTGGTGAATAATTTCTACAAAATCATCACTATGTCACAACGAATGGGTTAATGTCAATCAACTTCATATGTTTGGTAAGTCCAATCCTTGTCTAGCTTATGGTAGAAAAAGCTAATCTATTGAATGTTTTAAATAAGAGATGCAGACATTTCAAGTTGGCTAGGTGTACTTTTAAAAAAATGTTGTGAGCCACCTTAAGAGCAGTGTTTAATATTATACTAGTCATATCCCAACAATTTATGTTGCCACCATTTGCATAATTATGTGTCCTGGCTAACAAAAGTCTTGACATGGAATTAGGCAATAGGCTATCATGAAGCCAACAAAGACAGTATTCAGATATCATTGGTGAAAACTAACCCCCTCTGTCTGAAAATTAAGTTGGATTTTTGGTAGCCTATTAACCGATTCCCAGCGGAATTATGCAAACATTGGTAATGGATAGCTGATATTTAACAAAATCTTGTGGGCCTTCACCCAGTAAGTTATTCATATGTTAAACAGGCAAAACAAATGAGATCAAAAAGGAGAGATGAAATTCTTGAAAAGAAAAGAAAAATTGGAAAACAAGGAAGCCCTCCTCATATCATAGTAAGTATTTTAGTGAAAATCCTTTTTGAAATTATGCAACCAAGGAAAGTTAGACTTTAGGGTTTGCAAATCTACATCTCCGAATGATTACATGTATTTAACAATTAGACTTCAAGGGCGAATGGACAACTACGACTAGTGCATGAGGCCGAGAGCTCAAATTGATTTAGTATAAACCTACTAATTGGTCAAATAAAGGGATGTAAATTCTCAATAAAATCCTGAGAAATCACAGAAAAATGCAGTTCAGTGTTTTGATCCACCATATTGTTTTCGCTATTAGTAGCTGGCTATCACAAATTAGACCTCTAGTAGAGTAGCCAATCAGAATGTAGGATATGTGTTAGGCTGTTAGTAGGATTATACAAAGTGCTTGATATCATTTAGTGTAGGCCCCATCCCTTCCCAGTAGAGATTAACCTTGTATTTTGGGACAATTAAAATAACTTACACTATAATTGTTAACTCTATGAGACACTTTAATATACTCACCAGTGAGACTTAAATGTACCTCATTAATGTCTTAACCCTTGCCCATTGATTGCTGCAGTTTTCATGGATGCAAAAACTTACTGTTTAATAAGCACTTAATGGGAGAATCTACATAGATGTACTTGTAGCACATAGATGATGTCAGTAATATACTTTATCCTGCACCATAGAAAATACAGCCAATCAGAAAGCATGAAAACTAATGTATTATTTGGCACAATTGAACTGTCTCTTCCCATGAGACATTGTGGTTATTGGCTGTATTTTTTATGGTGTGGGATAAAATAGTTATACAATGGTTTTTTGTGGTATACTGTACATGTGGGTATCCCATGCACTGCTTGGATTTTCCTTGTTTATACACTAGCCTAAAGGCTCATGTGTACATGTATACTAGAAAATATATGAGACTCATGGGATATTCCACAGTATTCCACTGGAAGCCATTGTATATCTAGTATATGTCCACAGAATTGATTGTATTCTACACTGTATTGTCTTGTTCTGTTGTTACATACAGGCTGTATTTTGTATTTACAGCCAAAATTGTTGCATTGTGACCAGCAAATTACAAAATTTTGTTTTGATTTTGGGTTTTTCTGAGACGTCAATCAGTTTGGGGGCAGAGCTTCTTTCAAATCAACCAATCACTGAATGAGTTAGTGAAAGCTCCGCCCCCAAGAACAGATCAGAAAAGACCAAAATCTTACCAACATTGGAGGTCGCAATGTAACGATTTTTGCTGTAATGTTATTTTATTAAGTTGCATCCATGGAATGCAGTATTGGTTCTACTGCAAACCCTGCTTGTATTTCCTACTATATTGTGTGTGTTTTTACAGGCCCTGGTACCATTATCATCCAGTGCTAACACACAGATGGCTATGGAACTTTTTACTTCATGTGACGAAGAAATAGTTGTATTTCCTTCTAGTGATTCTACAACATTAGTGTAAGTGATCCATAATTGCATTTATTTGTATGTCAAGTTATTCATTAATTCAATATTATAATTAATTATTATTAATATTAGATAAAATATATTAATGTATATATTAATATATTATATATAAAATATATTAATATAATATTAATATTATTAATATTATTCAATTCAATATTATAAGGTACATGTACTTAGTTTTTCTCCTCCAGCCAGGAGGTGAAAGGAGATTTCAGAGGTTATTCCTGCAAGGGAAGTCTTCCTTACATCTAGATGTGTAGGAGCAAGTGTAGCTCAGTTGATAAGTTCACAGCTTTCTGATGCGAGAGGTCGCGAGTTGGATTCCCAGTCACCTACGCACTTGTTCCCTTTCTGTGTAGCTTTAAGTAGTTTTAAATACCCTTAAAACAGAGCAATCATATGATGAAGAGGAGTGGGGGGAGGGGAAGGGGGTAAAGAACACACTGTCTGCTTTCTGGAAGATTAGCTTTAGCTTTTATTATAGGAACTACCTATGCTAAATATACTGTGTAGTCCTTTACCTTTTCCTTTTAAATGTGGAATATAAAAAGTACACAGTCATGAACTTTCCACACCATACCCTATATGTAGCTGTACTTGATTTGTCATTTTCTCATCTTTGCTGTTTTTAATAGATCTCCTCAACTAAAGCAACGCTTCACATTGTTGCCCTTGAAGTATGGGGATATTTATTCAGTGTTAGATGCTATAAAGGTAGTTGTTGAAAATTGGTTTATTACAACTTTAAATACCTCTTCAGTGATAAGAGTGCACAACAAATATTTCCTAAACAAGTACCGTGACCCCCTCTTTTTTTGGCAGTTACGAGATAAGTAACTCACCTACAAAATATCAAATTTTAAGCAATTTCTATCGATAGGATCTATTACAGAGGAATTACCTTAATAACTACTTATGTATTGACAGGTGGCAGATACAGTCATATTCTTAACAGCTGCTGAAAACCCAGTAGACTCATTTACTGATCAGTGTCTATCTGCAATATTTGCTCAAGGATTGCCTGCTACATTTCATGCAATACAGGTAGGGCTATAACATAGAACAGCTAAGGGGGCATGGACAAATGATACAACTTTTCCTACAACATTGTGCATAACACAACGGCACCATATGTCTACCTATGCATGTTGCTTTTAACATTGAAGAAAAAGTTGCAGAAGTTGAACTTGATCCTAAACCTACAAATGTTGCCTGTTATTGTTGCATGGATGGACACTGGGTGCATGCATTGTGCATGCAGATAAAGTAGCAAGGAACTTTGATTCATGTGTCTGTGCTTTAAGACATACATACATACATACATGATTGAGACTCCCTCAACAGGGCTTTTCAGCTCAATTTACAAATCCTAACTAAATCATACAAATCAAACATAAATGATTTAAGAATCCCAACTGGCAAGGAGGCAAACCAGTTGGCTATATTACAAGCATGGCCGAGAAACTGAATTTGAACTAATCGAAATCGGAACAAATTCAGTCTCAGCTAGTGGCCAGAGCGGGAATCGAACCTGGGACCGCCAGATTGCGAGACCAACGCTCTGACCACTCGGCCATGCTGTCTCCTGCCTCAAGAAGCCCTGTGCACATGTTAAACAGACCACCATCAAATTTGGAGTTCCCCTAGCAACCATCTAGCAGATGGTGATGTCTTGATAGTGGCCAGCATTTTTTACCCCAACAATTGGTTGATAGCATATATATGCATTTATAATCAAGTAACAACAATTCAGGTACAAAGAATTTCATTTTCAATCACTGAAAAAAGAACAATATTTTGTTTTTTCTTCACAAAAATCTTTAGAATCATGACACAAATTAAACACTATTTTGAGACAGTAATATCAGTATATAATGATGTCATTGAGAAAAAAATGTAAAATTATTCAGGTACTGGCTCTATCACTGTGCAATTATTATAATGTTAATACCAATTATATTTTGAATTCTTCCAACCAGCTGTCATGATTATAAACTGATAATGCTGTCTCAAAATTGCATTTAGTTTCTAGTAATGTTCTTGAACAAAATCATTTCACAAGTTCAGCTGTAGCTGTCTGTTTTTGTAACTTTATAAGAAATTAGGATTACTTTTAATACTACTTTTAATTTTTTTTATCTCTATAATGGTAATAGGGTCTGGAAAACTGTCCTGCAAAAAAGAGAAATGATATCAAAAAAGGAGTGATGAAGATGATAGAAAAAAGGTATTGGCATAGAATTCTAAAATGTTATTGTACTTAAATATATATTATTCATTTAACATTATATCATTAGGATCCCATTAAACAAATGCCTTTCAACATGTAAATTGTAGTTGTAGGTAATTTTACAGTGCATTTCTTATAGCTTTTGACAATATTGGGTTCCAAAATTTGTTCACAATGAACTGCACTTGTGAACTTCAAACTCTGCAGACATAAAATCAGAAATTCATTAGAATCAGAGACTTTGCACTAAGAATGAGTTGTATCACAAAGCAAGGAAGTACTCTGCCTAAAGAAGTTTGCACTTTTGATCATCAAAACTGAAAAATTCAGTTGATCTTACAAATTTCTAAATTTGTATATGAAGTAAGTTCAAAGTTCACCAACAAAGTTAATTTTGAACTTCTGAAGTATGACTTGAATTTTGGAACTTTGGGCCCCACTCATCAAAACTTTTGTAAAATGTACTGTAAGTTGCCAGGAAAGAACTTTCAAACTTCATGGTCAGGAGGCTAGTTTGCCTTCACAGCTGGCAGATTTCTAATGGTTGCTGACTTTTACTGATAACCGTTGTCTCATAATTTACCATAGGTTTCCCAAGGATAAAGCCCATACTCTAGACAGTGTACAGGTATATAAATATGAATAGTTTTAATCTTTTATCATATGACCTGTACAGCCTGCTAGCATGCTTTTAATAAAACCTTTGGAAAAGATGACATGATAAGGGCAGTACAGCTTTGTGTGAGTGAGCCATAACAACCTGTCCAGTCCTGCTCATTTCTGCGCACTATAACTTTATTTCGATTACAGAGATTTTTAGCAATTTTTATAACAGAAAAATCAGGTCATATGATAAAATGCTTATTGATTGAGTTAGATTGGGCCAGATGGATATTTAAAAAAGCCAAATTTTAGCTCTTGGTCATTTGCATGACCTCAAGCCAAATATTTTCCTATTTGGCCCTCCCACTCAGTCAATAAGTTCATATTATTTGTCGATTTTCTTTCTCATTTATTTCAAAGGATGCTCTAGTTGCCCTTAGGCTGATTGCAAACCAACACCAAAGGCCTATTTATTTCCGTGACAACCGACCACACCTACTGGCCCATAATGTGGCCTTTGAGCCCAACAGTGAAGACACAAATAAGGGCACACTTAAAGTCACAGGATTTCTTAGAGGAAAAGTTTTGTCAGCAAACAGACTGGTGCATTTACCAGGATTTGGAGACTTTCAAATCAGTCAGGTATTCAGCATGAGAAATAAGGATAGAAATTTTTGAAAGTATATTTTTCACCACATCTGAAGGCTGTTAGATTTTTATAACTGCTGACATATTAACCACTGTCATCTTCAGCAGCTGAGGGCTGTATACAGCACAGAGATGGGGGATTGGTTGCCCCCCCCTAATTACATGTAGCTTCTGTAAGGAAACTGAAGCTCTGCTCTCTCCACCTAAATATTTCCTTCAAAGGACATATCCTGACTGCTACCCCCTAAAGAATTTGGGTTATTTATGGCCCTTTAGAGACTTGTCTCATTCTACAATTTGTTCTGAAAAAGAAATCTTTGGGTCTTTCTTATAGACATGTATCAGTACAGTGTATGCAAAAATAGCAATAATTGTCTGTTAATTTTAGTTTTTTTGTTCTTCCCATGTAAGCTGTTCATCATGTTACACCTGTACACATTCCTTTCATATTTCTCTTCTCCCCCCCCTTCCTAAAGACTCTTATTAGAGTGCTGTGGGCTTGTTCATGATCAAATACATGTGTAACTCATACAAGTACATTGTCTATTGTTTTAAAAACGTTATTGTTGGTAGCCTCCTTGTCTCTTTCTGTTTTCTCTTTTTGTGCTTCCTGTGGTCCTTTTATCGATGGGCTTCCTGTGGCTTCTGACAGAAAAATGAAAACAAAGACTGCAATCCCTTCTCTTCTTTGTTGGGGCCTAGTTCTCATTAGATGGCCGACAAAGGAATCCCAAAACTACAAAAGAAGGGGTTGCATGTGGAGGCTATATTCTTGGTTCCTTTATTGTATTTCTTTCTTCACTGCAAAATAACCAACACATTTATATGGTAATTATTAGATTGAAGCAGTAGCTGATCCATTCTCTTCTCAAATCAAAAGAAAGACTTCAAAGGCTGGTGAATCATCAATGGCAGTGGTAAGAAACAGTTTCAATTCAAAGTGTTTAACCAGTTTAAATACCAAACCTTTTGTTTTGTTTCCATTTAGGATGACAATAGTGGTAATATTGCAATGGATGAAGATGTCAAGGTAATAGATAAGGCTAATCCAGCTTTTCAAGAGAGTCTTCAGTCAGAAGTAGAGCCAGACCCCATGGAAGGGGAACAGACTTGGCCAACAGAGGATGAACTAAGAGAAGCAGAAGGTAATTGTTGTCAGTGTTACAGACAGTGTCAGGCTGGATGACTTGTCTCTGTAGTCTTTTCCTCCTTTCTTTTCTTCTTGCTAAATTCCCTCCTTCCTTCTCTTCCTCCCTCCCTCCCTCCCTCCCTCCCTCCCTCCCTCCCTCCCTCCCTCCCTCCCTTCCTTCCTCCTCCTTCCTTCCTTCCTTCCTTCCTCAGTCCTTCATTTCTTTCTTTCCTTCCTTCCTTCCTTCCTTCCTTCCTTCCCTCCCTCCTTCTGTCCTTCCTTGCTTCCTTCGTTCCCTCCTTCCTTTCTCCTTTCATATTTTCTTTCATTTTTCTCCATCACACGGTCAATATCAACTTGTTTCTTTCATTTCGTTTAAGATACGAGAAAACAACAGCTGGAATCACAAAAAGGTGTCAGTAAGCGAGTACCAAAGGGAACGTCAGACTACCAAGCCTCTTGGATCACTGAAGGTGATAATGAAGATAATGATGACGACGAGAGTGACGATGATGATGATCATGAGGACCATGATGAATTCATCAGAGATGTACACCCTGATGATGATGATGATGATGATGATGATGATGATGATGATGATGATGATGAAAGCATGGTAAGACATTTTAATCTTGTGATCATTACATTGTGGCCCGCTTTTTCCAAGTTTAATTAAATATTTGTATTTTTTGTGATACATTAATTATCCTCGGGGCGTGGGTGGGGGTTGAAAAAAGAAAACAAGTATCGCTATATATCGATTTGTAATTGCTTGTTTCGCCTTCGTTTCCTTGTGGTAAAAAAAGAGTGGGAAATTTGACTCTTCCGACAAATGGTACACGCGTCTACCGGAAGAACCAAAAAGAGCGGGAAAAGTGGATTTTCTCAATCGGATCCGGAAGAACAAATTTTCCTGAACTTTCCGATTGGGATGACACATAACCGTTTGTTTTTCCAACCGGAATTTCCGTTTTTTATACGTACTGTAATTCAGAAGTTACTGGATGACGCACTTCTGATGAAAATAAACGAAAGGATAAAGTTCATAAGTGACGTTGCAAAAAGATTTCCATCCGTTTGCACCCCCATTTTTTGTTTGCACAACGATCAAAATTGTCAAGGCGAAAAAAAAGATAAGAAATTACATCAACAATTTGAAGAACTAAGCCTTGAATGTAGATAATTTTGAAAACTAAGAAATGTCACCTCGATGTCAGGTCGTCCAACTGTATGACTAATTTTATAGGATTTTCATAGGATGCTTGTAAAGTAAAGTAGAAATGCGGCAAGTGCACGAACAGATGGAAATGAAAAAAAGGGAACGAACAATGAGTTTTAAAAGGACGTTAGTTTTGACGGCGTAAAAGCCAATGATAATTTATTCAAACAATTATTCGATACTATTGTACATGTTATCAAACATTGATGTAGATAATTAAATTTGGTCTCAGTTAAATATATTTCATTTTACCTCACAAATTAAACGTCGAACCTCCTACATGGAAGTTAATCAAAATTGATGTAGCAGATCAGATAAGGAGACGGGGAGGGGGCGGTTAGGGGAATCGGAAAGAAGCACTTCTTTCCCACTCTCCCCCCCCCCCCCCCCCGTAGCACCAGCTAAGCTGACTACAACAAGCCTACAGGTCGAGATCGTCTAACCAATCGTAGTACAATAAACTGTTTGATTGATGGCAAAAACGATCAGCCACAGCAAAACCTTACATGTTATACAACATATTCACACTAAAAATGTTTGGAATCTAGGAAAATGTATTTTCCTACATTTTCCTATGACAGTTCCTACCATAGGATAATGCAGTTTCCTAGGTATTTTCTAGATGTTTCTCACCATAGGAAATGGGCAAAAGTTTCCAGTGTCGGCTGCAATTATCCTGCGTTAGTTTGTGAAAATTGCGCACTTTCTGTTCGTCCAGTAGAAAACATACTTTTTATTTCCCGACGAAATGTATTCCTCGCCAGCGCATAGACGAAAAAATTGGGCGCGGAATTAAAATATCGCAGCAAAAACGTTGCGTAACGAAGTTCACGCGGAACTACACACCCTTTCACGAGCTTGCACGTTAGATAATACTGAAAGAATCCGTTGCAAAAGAGAAAAATAAGATTGAGTATTCCCACCGCAGTCACAGCAGCGTTTTGGGATCCTCTTCTGCGATAAGTGTTCCCGTCAGGACGGTTGTTGTTCGATGCGACTTGCATCTCTTGCTCTTCGATTTTTGTTCGATGTCGTTTAATAACGACAATGATTTTGATGTAAGCGAAGAGTGTTAGGATATTAGGCACAATGGTGAAAAGCACCATGTATATAATACTATCATAGAACAGTGCTTGTTTATTGTCCAATAGTTTAAAAACAAAGTACGGTATGCCTTTGATTATTGACACCAACCACGCAGTCAAAATGAGGAGCCAAACACGGGACTTGACGCTGGTGAAGGCAATATACACAAAGGGATGCACGACCGCTAGGTAGCGATCTAGTGTTAGCAAACATAGGCTAAATACAGATGCAATCATGAATACATCAATAAATCCATTGACTAGTAAGTGGTCTACATAGCTACAATTCATCCAGTATCTACAAAATAACGATGTGGGCAGATTGAATATTCCCACGCCAAAGTCTGCCACAGCTAGGGAGAGAATCAGCCAACTTGGTGACGCCTGGTGGCGGAGGTGTCGCCGTGATACAATTAAATAGATAACCAAAGCATTTCCTAAAACTGTAACGAGCGAGATACATCCTCGTGTTGTCCAATACCATACTGGGTATTGCGAGAGTTTGTATGTTGAATTAGTTTTGACTGTGTTGTTGTAGTGGAAAGTTAAATTCTCTGACAAGCTTGACTCCATGCCACTTTCAGATAGAACCAAGTACAATTAAAGCGTAAGAAAGTAAAATGAAGTTAGACTCTATTGGTGACGAAAAACTTCCTTTAAGTTTCAAAGACTCAGTCTTGTATCTTGTATCAATATCAGTATCGTTTAGTTGTTGTCCCTGATTCTTCGTACGACCGTCGAGGTTCAGCAGTGCTTTCGGATCCTAGAATTTTAATTTTCCGTTGTCTTTTTAAAGTTTGACTTAAAAATTAGCGTCAAGACTCAAAATTTACTGCTCTTGGTTCCCAAGGACTGCAATATTTTTATCGTGCAGTTCCCTCGTTTGGTGTCTTCAAAGGTCGTCCAGTTCATTAGAAGTTTGGCTGGTTCTTGTGAGCTGCTCCTCTTTACGGATGTTTTGAGTCTCCAAGGAAATGAACTCAGTCTTGTACAGATTGTTAAGTGGCGCGTGATTAAGCGATTTTCCCCCTAACAGTCAACAAGGACATGAGCTATCACTTAGCAGGTTTTTAACGTTAAGAGATTTTACCCTTTGCGCAGACTTCGTTCGATCAGTATACTTTGCTCGTAAATTGATACTTGTGTGATGGTCTATCTCGAAAAACTTGTTGATTCCGTTTTTGATAGGCTTTTCATCTTTTCTATATAGCTCTTCAAATTTGGTCAATTTTGCAGAAGAAAATGTTAAGATGAATATAAAATCCGATTTCTTAAGTAACTAGAGTGGATTTTATCTGCGCGACCTTGTCTCTATAACTGTCGTATTTCCAAGTTGGTTTATCACTTTCTGCAATCTCCATTTAGACAGCTTCTTCCTTCCTTTCAATTTACATAAAAACTTTTAGATGTAATGCAATTAAAATGTCATGTCCTTGAGGTGTATTGTCCCTATAATGCAGATGAACAAAAAGGTTTTCTAAGTTCACGCTGATCCGAGTTGACTTTATTCGCCGTTTTACGCGTGTATTCGTTTCTTTTGATTCTCGTTTAAATTAATTTTTTGGACAACTTGACGTGCTGTATTTAATCTTAAAATTGTGCAAACAAAAAGTGGGAATGCAAACGGATGGAAATCTTTTCGCCACGTCACTGATGAACTTTATCCTTAAGTGTATTTTCATCAGTAGTCTTGCTTACAAAAATTCATATCAAAAATAAAAAGATTTAACCAAAGGTCAGTTTTGGTTCAATTTTCGTGAGAGGACCTCAAAAAATAAAATTCGATTTACTTATTAGTAACTACAGTATTGATAACAGCCGTTCAGAAATTAGTCCTTATGGTACCAGTAATTTAGTCCATAACTCCAATTTAATCGAATCTTTAGGGTTTGGGTTGTATTTTTCCAACATAAGACTGATGTAAACTGTGTTATACTGTCAAAATTGTTTTGAATTTCCTCTCGAGCGCAACAAAAAATTGCACAGATTTCGACTACCTATATGCGGGAAATTTTACACCATAAGTTCTATTGTAGCAGCTGTGTTGAAAAAGTAAATTACACAAATTCAAACTGCATAATTTTATCAAATACGAAGTCACTTGCATTTTATATGATTGATGTTTAGCAAACACTCAAAGGTTGTGGTCGGAATTGTTTGCTGTGTGTGTTTATTTAGATTGCTTGGTTTTTGATGTTTTGATAGTTTGTCACTAGAAGTGCTGTTCATGCTATAAAACCGATTGTGTTCGTGTCGTTAGAATGGACTACAATATTACAGCGAACTAACCCAGGCTAGCGACGCCCACTGATACTGATTTTTTTGCTGTATTTAGGCCGTACTAAAATAGCCTGTCAACAGGCTCAGGATATGGGGATGGGAGGGGAGGGAGAGGGAAGGGAGCCCCCTTTCCTTCCTCCACCCCTCCCCCTCCCCTGTTCACAAGCTAATGCTAAACATTGTTTTTCTCAAATTTTGTCTAAAAAACGCCGTATCAGTGATCAATGTAGATAGCACAAATGAAGAAAAACCGACGCGTTTTCAAATATATCTAGATTAATGTGGGCGTAACCACTCCTCCCCCCACCCCTCCCCCAAGATGCGGGGCGAGTGTCGCATACTCCTTACGTTTCTCGACTTTGGTATCCATGAATGTTATTTTTCTGTGCAACAGCTACAAAAATTATCATTTTGGTTATTCGCCGTTATACACCGATTATGGAAAATTCTGAGCCTATTTGTCGAAGGGAGCCCCTTTCCTTCCTCCACCCCTCCCCCTCCCCTGTTCACAAGCTAATGCTAAACATTGTTTTTCTCAAATTTTGTCTAAAAAACGCCGTATCAGTGATCAATGTAGATAGCACAAATGAAGAAAAACCGACGCGTTTTCAAATATATCTAGATAAGTGTGGACGAACCCCCCCCCCCCTACACACAAACACACACACCCGCCCCACAAGATGGACGAGTGTCGCATACTCCTTACGTTTCTCGAATTTGGTATCTATGAATGTTATTTTTCTGTGCAACAGCTACAAAAATTATCATTTTGGTTATTCGCCGTTATACACCGATTATGGAAAATTCTGAGCCTATTTGTCGACATGCTACTGAGCGTAATGAACTCTCATTTGCTTTCCGTAACAGAGAGAACAGAGGGAGGTATTTTTATGGAAGTCTTGTGACGCAAAGGGATCTGGCTAATGGTGTTCATAATACAAAACTCAGTAAAATCCCAGCTGAAGGGACTGCTCTTTACACATAATTGCGCATAAAAAAATGTAATTAGAAGTCCGCAATGCAGGTGTTTAAGGCGAAAAGAAGCGCGCCTCGACAGGATCTTAGCACTAATTGAGTTCTTAGATATTAAAACGTTTGCTTGCAAAGTTTACTTACGGCTTACTTCAGGGAGGTCCCAGTAAAACGGGTTGTGTTTCCTTGTTATTGAAGACTAAAGATAAAATACTTTTTATTGATGAATGAAGGCAGAATAATGAATTTATTGAGGGTTTGTTTATTGTATTCTTACAGAAAATGCAAGATGATGATGAATATGAATCGGTAGGAAGATTTTCCGCCTTTCTTGTCACAACTTCCCTTCCGTCTCCTGTTCAATTTTTATTTTTTTCTGTCTTCTATTCAACTCATTTTTCCTTCTTCATCGATTGTTTGCTTATTTGTTTGTTTGTTTTTGTTTTTTGTTTTGTTTTTTTGTTTGTTTCTAACCTATTTTTTCATTCTTATCCTTGGTCACTTTCCTGTTTCCTTTATTTAAAATTCTCTCCCTTTATTTTACTTTTCTTTCTGTTCCTCTATCCCATATTCCACTCTAAAATTGAGAAAGAAAAAGGGAAAAAGAAGAAAAGAAACCCGTTGCTTCTTAATATGGACCTGTTTCTTATCTATCCGACTCAGTGGAATTTTATAAAATTGCGTTTACTTTGATGGTTTCTATGATTTCAGATCAGCGTGTCGGGACCCGAGACTGATAACGCTAAATACGACGATGCTATCGATGCTGATGAAGAGAGAACTCAGTGAGTTTTTCTTCCAACGATTGAAAACATCCATTTACATTATCATATAGATTTCATCGTGGTCTCATTGGTGAATAAACTGCCGCTCCATGGCAGCCGACAGGGATAAGTGTTGGTCTCCCTGTGCCTTAATGAGACGAGGAGGGGGTGATTTCTAGTAGCACTGGAAGCCCCACATAGAAAACATATAAAAAATCTCTCTGAAAGAGGTACTGAGATAGATAAACCGTTACCTAGGAAACCACCATCCAGTTGAATCAATTGGTTGGCTACGGTCTTTTGTGTGGGATATTCGGCTTCGAACCAAGGCCGGACCAACACTCAGGGTCTTTAAATAAAAGGATAAGCCTTTGTAATGATCCAGTTCACAGATATGCTTCACCTGAAACATACAAAGGAATTAGAACTAGGCTACGTGCTAAAACTTTTGTTTTCTTACGATCATGACACGTCTTGATTCCTTTATATGTGGTAGCATGTGAATTATATCTCGGAAGGCGGACACTACATCTGCAAATTAAAACGCCAGCTACACCTCGCTCAGTCTCCTTTGCATCCGTTTTTTGTGTCGTCACAAAAAACGGCTGCAAAGGAGACTACACCTCGCTCGTCTCACGAAAAATAGAGTAGGAAGTTCCTGTGTATATAGCCTTGTCTATCTACTTACACAGGGCTACCGACTCCATACTAACGTGCATGTCTTTCTCTCCAAGACTCGAGAAGCTTCGATTAGAGCGCGAAAACGAAATGTTCCCGGATGAAGTGGACACACCCATGGATGTTCCAGCTCGCGTCAGATTTCAAAAGTAAGTAGTGAACACTAGACTGAGCGGTTTTCGTATGAGTGAGAAAATTACCGAGCCATGCCGTGATCATGTCGGTACCGTAATGTTTATAAAAACATTCGAAATTCCTGCCGTAGCCGTACCGTACGGTGACCGTGTCGTTTTTACAGTCATACAGAATTGGCTGTATGCGGGAATCCTGTGTTCCTTTCCGATGTCTATGACAAAACATCACTGACTGATCAAAAATCGCCTGTTTTATTCATGAAAGATTTCATGAAGTTCATTTAAGTGTCATCTACAACACAAATCCGACAGTTAAAATATAAGCTATTTAACGACTTCTGGTTTCCGTGGAGGTCGTACATACCTAATAAAGTAGACAGGCTTCGTGCTACTCCTTAGAGTTGAAAACTTCTTGAATTTCATTTACGTCTTCAAGGACACTTGAAAAGTCCTTGAATTATAGAAATTCAGTTGAAAACTCCTTGAATTTCATTTACGTTTTCAAGGACACTTGAAAAGCCCTTGAATTTTAGAAATTCTGTTAAAACTAGATGAAATTAATTTCATCTAGTATACAGAAATAAAGCAAAGAAAGAGAATATAAATATTTATTCTCTCTCGCGCTTTACGAGACGAATCCCTTGCGTCCTATGGCGAGGCCTCCGCAGGCATTATTGGGCTTCCTTTGTAACACTTCTCCTAAACAGGAAGCCCAAGAGCAGAGAAAACCCAAAGTGGTGCCTGCGGAGAAGATTACTTATGACTATATGAGATAACCATGTTTATGTATTTATTGTTTGTAGATTTCGGGGTCTTAAAAGTTTTAGAACCTCTGTCTGGGACCCCAAAGAAAACCTTCCAACAGATTACGCAAGGTAGTGCGTCGTAGTTTTGTGTTCTCTTTGTCGACATAATGAGCTTTTATCATGTAATTCCAAAAGTCACAGTACATAAATATAATCACCATAGCTGGAAAGAGCACGTCAAAATTAATAAAACTGTAAAGTTTGAATGAAGTAACTTTCAAATTCACGAAGATATGAATTTTCTGAAATCGAAATTTTGTATGAAAACATTCGCTGGTAGGCAAGAGATGCCTACCAGCAAAGGTTTTCTTACGAATTCACACTTTTCAAAAATTCATATTCTCGCGAGTTTTGGATTTAATTCCTTCAAACTTCACTGTCTTGCTAATTTTAACATGCTCTTTCCAGCTATGGTAATTCTTTTTCTGTTTTACGAATTTAAAAATACCTGGTAAAAGTTCATTGAAGGGCATCAATGAAAAATGCCTTAAGTGACTTTTGACTCTTTACCGTGTGGCACTTAAGTTTTGCGGTTTCTGATTTTTGTCTATTTTTGCAATTTTTTTCATATCCGCAAAAAAAAAGGTTCCACACAAATATATTACCGTTTTGCGCTGCAAAAATTTACTCCACTTTCAAAATTAGCATATTACGATTTACACGTGATATCCTATCTACTGCAAAACGGTCCAAAATGCTTTCAATACAAAACGAAGAAATTACGTTAAAAAGAGAACCTTCAGAAGACTTACTTATTCAAGTCTGCATTTAACTTGGAACTTAATTAACATAATTCATATAGTCCTACTTTTGTCTTTTCTCTCTCTCTCTCTCTCTCTCTCTCTCTCTCCCTCTCTCCCTCCCTCTCTCTCCCTCTCCCTTTTTTTCTTTTGCGCTTAGCGCAGAAATGGATAAGCGCATAATAAGTGTATTATTATTATTCAGAAATATACGGCAATCAGTCACCACTGAAATTGTATATACAAACTGCTAAAAGTTATACGTGACTCAACGAAAAGGCGCAAAAATTAATTCCAAGCATAAAAACTGATCGTAACAAATCGCAAAATTAAACTCGCAAAAATAAAGTGCGACACGCTGTGTTTATTTATCGACATGAAATTGAAAAATGATACGTTTCGCTGTATTGTATTTGCTGTGTTCGCATTAGCTCTCAGGATACTTGTAAGGGTGATTAGTCTTATACTAGAGATTTATTAATTTTTTGGTGTGATTATTCTTTGCTTTCAGGATTTTTCAGTTTCAGAACTTTAACAGGACGAGAAAACGGGTTATGTGTGAAGACGACGTTGAGGGAGCTTTGGTAAGGAAGATTCTCGCTGAAAATATTATTTTTTCACTTTTATCTTTTCACAGTCTTTCTTTTTTCTTCCTTTGTTTTTCTCCTTCAGTCGGTCCCCTTTCCTTTGTTGATTTCATCTGAATATGCCAAATTTAGCCACAGTTATAATGTGAAGTTTTGTCTAACAAAATTACGTTGCAATAATAGTTTTTTCAGGAGTTGATTTATAGTTTCCCCCCTCCCCCCTCCTCCTCCTCCTCCTCATAGGTAGGAACTAATCAAGTGACTGGACATTGATATTCCCGAGGTCGGCTGAGAAATTTCAACCCAAGAGGGGAGGGTGGGGAAATGGTGAATTATTTACTCTGGCAAAAATATTGTTAGAACGTATTTCATTCATGATGTTAGACAATACTTCGCATTTCAACTGTGTGACTATTTCTTTCACCTTTATTAAGGCAAAGAAATGGACACGAACTCTAAAGGGATATGAATGTCATTCTGAATATTCTTATTGTTGTTGTTATTAGGAAGGCTGGTTTATCACAGTGTATATTGTAGACGTGCCGAAAGCGTTCATGGGTAAGTAAGACATCTCATTATGCACACAGGTAGCCCAAGCATAACAGAATAGGATTGCTTTATGTAGGTTCGACATTTCAAGACCTTCTCTTTACATATGAATCGTAGAACAAGTGTAGATTAATTGATTTTGTTACAAAATAATTTGTGGCTTGTGGTATGAACATTTGAAGTACCTTAAAGTGCCTAAGGTACTTTAAAAATACTTAAAAAATTTTAACCATAAGTCACAACATGTTCTGGACAGCGTGTCAACACGACAACTTGTGAAAGAGTTTACGAAACTCATATACACTATCTCTAGACTTGTTGTTGAATTTTTTTTGAAATTAAGTTTTTTGCCGCGACGCATTTTGCGATCAAACAGCGGAGGTGCGCATCAAACAAAACTCAGTCGAGCCACCTTAAGATAACTCGTTCGTTAATGTAACATAACACCTCAGATAAAGAGCTTTTTGGATTGGACCAGAGCCCTTCCGGCGATGCCTTCCGCTGGACGGTATCACCATGGGCTCTGGGGACGAGAATGAACAAAATCCCTAAAATTGTACACAGGGATTCCCAGACCTTAACAGTTTGGGCTTCCTGTGGTCTTTTAATTTTACCAAAGAATGTATGAAACGATATTCAAGTAAAGATATCTCATGAAAAAAGCCTTAATTGCTGCGAGCGAAGCGAGTAGCCTCCTATTCTGAACACAGTGTAATTTGTGGATGTCACTAGACGAACATGCGATACATATGATCAGCGGTTCAAGTCCATACCGTATCGAGAGTCGATTCAAGTTCAAGGATGTCACTAGACGAACACGCGATACATTCGATCAGCGGTACAAAATTTTTGCGAACGCTAATCCATAGCTGTTGACAGACAAATTAAAGGTCTTGACTACTGCGGCTTGTTGAACTACAGGCAACCAGTGTACGGTTCGAGGTGCGTCTTGTTAAAAAGTTTATTAACGACAACATATCAATCGCTCTTACTCTAGCGGCAGCTAATCTAAATGTCCTTTTTAAGCCGATTTTGGGCTCCCTTTTACATGGGCACGAGTCAACGCACGAGTGCATCTAGTTCAATATTGAAGGTCAACTAGCAGTGTTCGTCACACAACACACAGGAGATAGACAAGAAACATTTCATATATCAGAGAAAGCGGTGTACTTTCGTGAGTTTTAGGGGAACAGTTCTGCTAACGTGGATACACCAGCTGTTTTCTGCTCGCAGCAATTCACTTTCTATTAGAAATAGCTAGTTTACTTGGGATTTAGTTCAAAATTGAGGAATGTTGTATTATTTCTCCAAATTTGTGAAATTGTGGCTTGAAAAATTGGTTACAACATCTTAACTCCGAGGAAACTTTGAGCTGTTTTGCAACGGTTCAGCGAGTGCATATATTTACACAAGGGAAGACAGCTTTTTGGGGGGTCGCTGAAAATGCCACTTAACGTCTATAAACTCTTCAGTTAACTGCGTAATGACATAAATATATACGAATTCTCTTTAGTAAAGAAGTATTAGCTTGAAATATTGAGAATTAGTAGGAGAAAATCGACGTTTTCAAAGCATCAATTAAGCTGGATTGAAGCAGCAGTTGGCTGATCACACAGGGGGTAGACGACGGGCAAATTTGTACTTTTTTGCTAAGAAGAGGGAGGGGCTGGTGCACATTTTTGCTAGTCAAGGTGTGAAGTTGCCAATAAAATCATGAACGTTGGTTCCAATATGGATGAAGAGCAGGAACTAGACAATTTGCGAAATATTTTAATAGAAAAGGCTATTAGTGGACACAATCTTGCAATCATTGGCGCAGCCGGCACTGGGAAAACAACTCTTGTGGGAAAAATAATTGAATCAGTTAATCACCAAGGAAAAAAACATACGTTGTAAGTGCAACCACCGGAGCTGCATGTGAATGTTATGAACGAGATCGAGAAAACCACGCGGTAACTTTAGATTCTTTCTGTGGAATTGCACCCTCCTTCGAATTAAGACAATCCATTCTAGTAGAGACATGCCGGCTAAGTTCTCCGGCAGTGGAATATGTAAATCAGTACAAATTAATGTGCCTCTCTCCCACCCCCTAAGTGATCAGCCAACTGCTGCTCTTCTAAATTTTAATTAAAAGCGAAGTGTCTTCCCTTGTGTAAATATATAACTCAGAAGAATTTTGTTTTGATAAACTGCTTCAAAAGCATATTTGAAGATAAGGAAACGTGAATGGATAACTAAACAAGGTATTTCTTTTGTTTAAGAGCTTTATTTCAGGTTTTGAGACACGTTTTCGGCACGAAATTTTTGGTTCTTTGATGCGTTATCGCACAACAGCCATTTATGAATACATTATCTACCGTTGAAGACCACAGGAAGCCCAAACTGTTAAAGTCTGGGAATCCCTGTGAAATTGTATTGCAAGTGCGAGAAAAAATTGCAGCGTGTATTGCCGGCTTTACTAGACGATTATTTCAGTGGAATTCGATGCGGTTTGGCCCAAGTCAAATTCAAAAGAAAAAGACAATATTGCTTCATTTGCATTCTGGATTCGAAACAGTGGTGTTTGTTTTGTCTGGGAACAGCTATATCGTAAGAGCATAAGAGTTGTTCAGTTTCTTCTTTGGTAAGATGCCATAAGACTTCAGAAAGGCAATCACGTCTATTAATACGTCAGTAAAAAACTAAATAAATAAAATACCAAAACAACACAGTACAAATGGAGGGTGAAGGGTATCACGATTGGCGATTTTTGCCATGTCCTCTAACGGGAGAGGCTACGTAACAACAACAATTTCAATAACAACTTCAGCTTTATTTAGGACATTTAGTAACATTTATAACTTACAAATCGTAAAATATTCTATTTGTGTAAAATAAAGTTGTTGTTGTTGTTGTTGTTGTTGTAACTCCCGCAAATAGTTAAAACTAGTCTAGGCGGGAGTTATGTATTACATTTTTAAAATTTGTTACCACCTAATTCCTTACAATACAAACACACACATAAACAAAGCAAACATGAATATAACATTAAATATTGGACAATACAATAATTATGTCAATAAAATATCTCTTTGACTCCAAACGTGATGCAAACATGGTAAACAGGAAATTAGATTTAGTTTAGTTGTTATTTAAGGACTGTTGATATTTGTTACACTCGCACACTCTTTAGCATACTCTTTAGTCTTTGTGACAAACTAGCGAGGCAAGTTCGGGGTACAACTCTTGATTGGAAAGTACAGCCCTAAGTAAGGAAAGTGGTCGAGTAAGGAACTCCTTATGACAGCCACTCCGACTAAGGAAAGTCTTTCTGGCTGGCCTGGCTCTATCTCGCCTTGTAGTACCAACCCTTGCTTAGCTTGTAAATAGCTCTTGTTCAAAGTCTAATAAACGAGTTGGCAGAGCAGGCGATTCCTTACGAAGTCCCTCTCACACACGTGCTTAATTTGATTGTCATGGAAACGCTTTTGATTGATGTCCAAAAACTGCGGTTTCGATGATGATGTCGTGACCCGTCGTCACAAGGTCACATGCTTTTCAACCATAGTTGCATTTTGGGCGAAGAGTGAATTGTCTTTCCTAAGACGCAATGTATACTGTTCTTTTTCCTTTTCTCTGTGTGTGTGAATTGCCTTTCTGTTTCTCTTAAAGTCGGAAAAAAGCGATCAACATGCCTTTATTTATTCGAAAATTAAGACGAAACAAGCTTCTATTGACAATAGCTGCGCTGTTATTTTTGGTGGTCGTCACCTGGAAGGATTCAATCTGGCTTGAAAAGCCCAAAGATTTTGGGTATGTGCTCGAAAACACACCTTATAAAGGTCTGGACATCAGTAGCAAATGTGTGATTCAAGATAATGACAAGTGGATATGTCCAGATATTAGAGAACAAGGGATGAACAAGATTAGGCAATCACAACTAGCCTCGACTCGTTTGTTGTTAATATTCGATGCTCTCGCCAGGAAACATGGACTTCGATACTGGGTTACCAAAGGAACTCTGCTAGGAGCGGTAAGGCACAAGGGTTTTATTCCGTGGGATACAGACATTGATGTTACTATGCCCATTGATGATTACGTGCAGTTTCTGCGAAAGGCGAGCAGTAAGCTACCGTTCGGAGTCACGTTACAACACCATACGCGAGAGAGTGAATTTCTACGCACCTATAACAGTACACTACACAAAGACTTGTTTAATCAACGACACAAGGAAATGCTAGCTGAGTATGTTGGACAGAAATGGAATCCTAGGCTTAGAGACGATGGCAGTTGTTTTGGTAACTGCATCAAAGATGGGTGCATCTGGCACGACGGTCTGATGGTTGATATCTATCCAGTTCCACTTTCAGGTGACATGTGCGAGTACGATTTTAAATTCCGCTATCTCCGGTACCTTACAAAAATTCGAGGTCTTCCAACTGAATACAAAGCTCTCCCTGTGAAAGAGTTAGAGTTTGAAGGTTTCAAAGTCTTCGTGCCAAACGAGTGGGAAATGTATTTGAAGAACTCATTCGGTAATTATTACATGGAACTACCGCCAATGCAAATAAGGCGGCCTCCTGATGATGTTATTCCTGAACCACTTTTGAATTGTTCTGAGTTGAAAAGGAAAGTAGAAAAAGAAAGAAGAAACAGCTGGAGATTTTTTTAATTTTTTCTTGGTTTTCCAATGTTATAGGTATAACGATTTGTCCTGTATTTCAATTTTATACTTTCCGCGCAAGCTGAGACGACGCTCAATTATTCAAATTTGATCCAATAAAATATCGATGATGAGAAACACGCCATTAAACTGACATTTAAAAAATATGAACGAGCGGTAGGAAAATAGCCGAATGAAAAGATATCTTTCAAAATTTCAAGTTTATATCAATTTTGGGGAAACAGATAGAACGTCAGTTTTCCTGTCGTGACTTGTGAAGTCATTGCAGTTTTTGTGACAAATGAATTTAACTACTTGGCGTCGACACAGCGGAAAGCGGCTGTTTTCATAGGTTTTTCATGAATTAATAATGAAGCATGAAAAACAGTAACTGCTACACTTTTACTGGCTTTACTAAAAGCTTGTTTACAAAACCTTGTGACGTTACAGTAAAGCTTCGCGCGGATATCTATCAAAACAATGATTTTTCTGCTGATCAAAACGTCACCTCTCCCAAAGTACAGGGCATTATATCTCAGAGACGCATGTACCAAATTTTGATATTATTTGATATTTTGCTGTTTGTGTCTAAAACGGCTTGTATGCAAAATATTGAGCTTCCAAAACCTATGGTGTCCTTATAATGAGAGGCGATTAAACGTTTTTCCGCCCTGTCCTTGGCGTCACATTCATAAAATCTGTCGCAAAGTAAGGTGGTACTTACATGAGACCGGGACGAAGTCAGACCGGGACGAACTTGTACCGTTACAGAATTTTTGCAGCAGTTTACATGAGACCGGGACGAACTCAAAAACACCAATATCTTGGAGCTATATTTGTGTTCACAGGAGACCGGGACGAAAGTCACTCGTCTCGGTCCAGCAACCGAGACGAAGCCAGATTTAATTCACGAATTCTGAGTTAATTTTCAGACCGGTATCATGTAAACACAAGAAAAGAAATGTATGGAAGCCGATATGAACTCAAACCGGTCTGACTTCGTCCCGGTCTCATGTAAATACCACCTTATTCAACAAATAGCTGTCCCAAATCGCTTTAAGAAAATGTTGCCAGGGGTGAGCTCAACAAAACTTGTACACCACGTGTAATTTACAAGTAACTATTGTTTTGGTTGCCAAGAACAATAGAGGGATTTCATGGCAGCCATGTTTGTGGGCAAGTACAATAGAAAGTTTTTGAATAACAAAATATTTTATTTCTCTTGGGAGAACATCACTATTATTTTGACCACAAACATGTCTGCCGTGAAATCCCTCTATAGCTGCCAGTTGTAAACTACAAGTGTTAAAGACTTCGTCCGTGATACCGTTTTCGTTTGTAAACGCTCACCATAAACAGATACTACTTTCGAAAGCGCTCTTCAAAGTAGATACTTTTTGAAAACGACGTCCATGCGTTTCCGTGTGGACACCCGTAAACGCAAACTTTCAAAAAACGTCATAACACCAGTCAATACCCGCTTAATGAAGCTTTTGACATTGTTTTCGAAAGCCTGGTTTGCCCACCTTTGTAAACGTTTGCACAGGTCTAAACGCATAGAAATATACATCTGTTTCAATAAACATTGTCAGTATCAAGCCTACCCAGGTGAACGGAGATTTTAATTTCAACCAATCAGAGCGCGTTCAGCATTTTTGCGACCGGCCCTCGTCCCCAGGCTACTTACTTCACGGTCGACGAGTATGTCAATCCGCCATTTTGCAACTGGAGTTTATAGTAAATTGTTTTTCATCAAGATATGTGGTGAACAACTGTAAATTTAGTCTTCTTCCTGAGTCTAACGTGTAACAAGAGACCATAATACTAAGAGAGCGAAGCTCAGTATTGATGTCTGTGCCATGTTCGTGGCGGCTAAGGCTATTTTTAGTAACTTCGCCATCGCGCGCGCAAGGCACTTAAACAATAGAATTCAAACGGTCCCTTCCGCGCGCACGCCAAAAAGCAAATTCTATTGGTTGAGGGCCTTGCGCGCGCGACTGGCGAAGTTACTAAAAATAGCCTTAGCCGCCACGAACATGGCACAGACATCAATACTGAGCTTCGCTCTCTTAGTATTATGGTCTCTTGCGTGTAAGTAATTGCTGTACAAATGTTTGTAAGTTTCTATAATAAATTTTTGATGCGGCAATGTGTACTGTACTTGAATTATTCCGTTCAGTTGGCAAATATAAACGTTTATTAGCAAATTCATGCAGGTGTAGACTCGCCAAAACCCTCAAGTATACTTCCATGTTGAAAAAACTCATAACCCTTATTTAAAGTGCTGTAAAGCACGATATTCTGCAAACCGATTTCCTTTGGGAGACTCGCACTATCAACACGCTCGTCTCGGTCAACAAAGATAATAGCGATGAAATGACGATACCAACAGCTTATTTGCTTATTTTAGACTAAATCTTTCTTAAATGCATAAACATATATTCGCTCATTAACTTTAGGAGTGGAATATTTTCGCAGAATGATAAGTTCTTAGCTCCTTCAACATATCGTGACGGTATTGCGTGACACAGTTTTGATCGCTGATAAAACGATGGCAAAGCGACAGGAACAGTCAAAAATTCAAAGGAGACTTCTTTCAAACTCTTTTGCTAAATTATTTGATTAAAAGCTTTCAGAAATAATTTTTCTGAAAGTTTGCTTGTTCATCAAGGGACCTGGGAACCAGGGCCGGTCATTTTGTCCAATAATGCTTTGCGCGCCGTGCTCACCGTTCACGTGGACGTGACGTACCCGAAAGGGAGTATGGGAAGAAATTACTAAAGTTATAAAACCACAAAAATCCCACACGATTACTCAAATTCAGCTTGCTCTGACCTTATACACTACCAGGTGAACGGTGAGCGCGGCGCGCAAAGCAGGATTGGACAAAATGACCGGCCCTGGTTCCCAGGTCCTTTTTCCCCTTGATGAACACGCAAAATTTCAGAAAAAATATTTCTGACAGCTTTTAATCACATAATTTAGCAAAAGAGTTTGAAAGAAGTATCCCAGCCTTGAATTTTTGACTGTTCCTGTCTCTTTGCCATCGTTTTATCAGCGATCAAAACTATGTCACGCAATACCGTCACGATATTTTGAAGGAGCTAAGAACTTATCATTCTGCGAAAATATTCCACTCATAAAGCGAGTATGTAAGCACATTTCATCGCTATTATCTTTGTTACGAAACTTATTTTGACTCGAAATCTTGCCTTTTTTTTATTTGGTGACAATACTTGAATTTTACTTTAGGCTAAAATGCAATAAAAAATACGTGATTTTGAGAGTTGACCGAGGCGAGCATGTTGATAGTGCGAGCCTCCCAAAGGAAGTCGGTTTACAAACAGAATATCGTGCTTTACAGCACTCTAAATAAGGGCTGTGATTTTAAAAATGTGGTTTTTTTCAACATGGAAGTATACATGAGGGTTTTGGCGAGTCTACAACTGCATAAATTTGCAAATAACTTATATATTTGTCAACTGAACGGAATAATTAAGTACAGTACACATTGCCGCATCAAAAGTTTATTATAAAAACTTACAAACATTTGTACAACAATTACTTACACGTTAGACGCAGGAAGAAGAATAAATTTACAGTTGTTCACCACATATCTTGATGAAAAACAATTTAACTATAAACTCCAGTTGCGAAATGGCGGATTCACATACTCGTCGACCGTGAAGTAAGTAGCCTGGGGATCAGGGCCGGTCGCAAAAAAGCTGAATGCGCTCTGATTGGTTGAAATTAAAATCTCCGTTCACCTGGTAAAGAACTTCACTTACTGATGCTAAAGCTGGCGATACACGCTGCAATTTTTTTTCGCACTTTTAATGCAGTTTTAGGGATTTTGTGGCGAGAGCGAAATTGCCGAGTAGCTGCAAACGGCCATCGTTTTTGTAGGGTGAACCTACGAAGCACTCAGTTGATTTAATATATTCATAAAAAAATGAGTAGCATAAAACAATAGAATACAACACAGTTTATGAATATATTACATCAACTGAGTTTTACGTTTTCCCCGTTTTCGTATGGACAGAAATATTTTTATACGTTTACGTTTGTTAACGCATACGTGTAGACGGGGCCAAAGTTTTATGTGATTGCACCGATTTACTAAGTTTTTAGTAAATTTACTCACGCGTTTTCGCACTGTTACCAATTTAGATTTTAAGAATTCCCTTTTGTCAATTTTCAGGGTTGTAGCCACCGGTACGGTTAGTCAGGTTTCAGGCAACCGGACCAACTTTTACCATTAAAACCACTGTTATTACAGTTTTGAAAGCATGAATCCGTGTAGAAAAACGAAAAACCATTGTTTAAATTGTGGCTACGGCCCTGATTGTAAGATCATTTCAGTCCTTGCATGCGAATTAGTCATTAATATTTTAGTCTTTTATGGTCTTGTAAATTAGGAATACTTAACAACTTCTTGTTAAAATAGCATCCAACAAATTATACAATTTTTAATATGGTTTTATACGGGGATTTATTATAACAAGACGCCTATATGGCCGTTTCCTCGATGGCCGACGGCCTGTGTGGAGCTCTAGCCGATTGAAATGTGACCTTGTTCGTCAGCAGCCGCAGTAATGATAACAATATCTCCCACAAAAATTGATCGGTAGCAAGAGACCATAATACTAAGAGAGCGAAACTCAGTATTGATGTCTGTGCGATGTTCGTGGCGCCTAAGGCTATTTTTAGTAACTTCGCCATCGCGCGCGCAAAGCTCTAAACATTCGAAATTTCAAAAATCCCTTTCGCAACAGCCGAATGAGTAAAGGGACGATGTTTGATTGATAGAAGTATCTACCATATCTTATGAAGAGAAGGGATTAGAATCTCGTAGTTATTAACTTTGGACGTTCTGCTTAGTTAAACCCCCGTTAGTAAGGTCTAACGTTAGCAGTTATGTCTACAGTTACGTTTTTTGCCACCAGGAGATCAGCGATGGGTTTACGACTGAGTTAACAGTTGTAACGTTGTTAGTTATCTTGTGAAAGTTTAGACAATGCGTTGGTCCCGCTCGCCAGAAGCAACCCAGTTGTGAGGTTTTCTTTCTGATAAGGGGGGTTCGTCACGGGACGGGTTCGTCACGGGACCAGTTCATGATTTTTGGACGATACGTTTACTTGAAGATTTGGAAAAGAATTGATTTTCATTTACGTACGTTTTCTACTAGGGGTGACGTGGACATGGATGAAAAACGCATTGCGCATGCTCGAAAATTCGGCGGGAATTCGTAGACGCGTTCGTGTTTACAAATAAAAGTACCGTTGATTCAACTACTGTGTATTATGTGAATTTCTCGTGTATCATTTGACCAGGGAAAGACAACAACTAAAGCGATGTTTTAGGGAAAAAAATAAGCACTAACTTTTCCAAGATTTACTAAACCTCCAATGGTTTTATTTAAAACTTCCGAGCATGCGCAATGCGTTTTTCACCCGTGCGACGACTTGAGGTGACTTGTCGGTGACTTTCGCCCCAGGCTGCAACTCGTTTCTTGACGAACTAAACTCACGACAAAACTGCCCATGTAAACGCTTCCTAAGAACTTTTCTGATTTTACAGATTCGTACGAGCCCAGTAAACCTTTAGTCGTGTTTGGTCTTCTTCCTCATGAGCAAAAAATGTCTGAAGAAGTATTAGCTTGAAATATTGAGAATTAGTAGGAGAAAATCGACGTTTTCAAAGCATCAATTAAGCTGGATTGAAGCAGCAGTTGGCTGATCACACAGGGGGTAGACGACGGGCAAATTTGTACTTTTTTGCTAAGAAGAGGGAGGGGCTGGTGCACATTTTTGCTAGTCAAGGTGTGAAGTTGCCAATAAAATCATGAACGTTGGTTCCAATATGGATGAAGAGCAGGAACTAGACAATTTGCGAAATATTTTAATAGAAAAGGCTATTAGTGGACACAATCTTGCAATCATTGGCGCAGCCGGCACTGGGAAAACAACTCTTGTGGGAAAAATAATTGAATCAGTTAATCACCAAGGAAAAAAACATACGTTGTAAGTGCAACCACCGGAGCTGCATGTGAATGTTATGAACGAGATCGAGAAAACCACGCGGTAACTTTAGATTCTTTCTGTGGAATTGCACCCTCCTTCGAATTAAGACAATCCATTCTAGTAGAGACATGCCGGCTAAGTTCTCCGGCAGTGGAATATGTAAATCAGTACAAATTAATGTGCCTCTCTCCCACCCCCTAAGTGATCAGCCAACTGCTGCTCTTCTAAATTTTAATTAAAAGCGAAGTGTCTTCCCTTGTGTAAATATATAACTCAGAAGAATTTTGTTTTGATAAACTGCTTCAAAAGCATATTTGAAGATAAGGAAACGTGAATGGATAACTAAACAAGGTATTTCTTTTGTTTAAGAGCTTTATTTCAGGTTTTGAGACACGTTTTCGGCACGAAATTTTTGGTTCTTTGATGCGTTATCGCACAACAGCCATTTATGAATACATTATCTACCCTTGAAGACCACAGGAAGCCCAAACTGTTAAAGTCTGGGAATCCCTGTGAAATTGTATTGCAAGTGCGAGAAAAAATTGCAGCGTGTATTGCCGGCTTTACTAGACGATTATTTCAGTGGAATTCGATGCGGTTTGGCCCAAGTCAAATTCAAAAGAAAAAGACAATATTGCTTCATTTGCATTCTGGATTCGAAACAGTGGTGTTTGTTTTGTCTGGGAACAGCTATATCGTAAGAGCATAAGAGTTGTTCAGTTTCTTCTTTGGTAAGATGCCATAAGACTTCAGAAAGGCAATCACGTCTATTAATACGTCAGTAAAAAACTAAATAAATAAAATACCAAAACAACACAGTACAAATGGAGGGTGAAGGGTATCACGATTGGCGATTTTTGCCATGTCCTCGAACGGGAGAGGCTACGTAACAACAACAATTTCAATAACAACTTCAGCTTTATTTAGGACATTTAGTAACATTTATAACTTACAAATCGTAAAATATTCTATTTGTGTAAAATAAAGTTGTTGTTGTTGTTGTTGTTGTTGTAACTCCCGCAAATAGTTAAAACTAGTCTAGGCGGGAGTTATGTATTACATTTTTAAAATTTGTTACCACCTAATTCCTTACAATACAAACACACACATAAGCAAAGCAAACATGAATATAACATTAAATATTGGACAATAGAATAATTATGTCAATAGAATATCTCTTTGACTCCAAACGTGATGCATACAAACATGGTAAACAGGAAATTAGATTTAGTATAGTTGTTATTTAAGGACTGTTGATATTTGTTACACTCGCACACTCTTTACTCTTTAGTCTTTGTGACAAACTAGCGAGGCAAGTTCGGGGTACGACTCTTGATTGGAAAGTACAGCCCTAAGTAAGGAAAGTGGTCGAGTAAGGAACTCCTTATGACAGCCACTCCGACTAAGGAAAGTCTTTCTGGCTGGCCTGGCTCTATCTCGCCTTGTAGTACCAACCCTTGCTTAGCTTGTAAATAGCTCTTGTTCAAAGTCTAATAAACGAGTTGGCAGAGCAGGCGATTCCTTACGAAGTCCCTCTCACACACGTGCTTAATTTGATTGTCATGGAAACGCTTTTGATTGATGTCCAAAAACTGCGGTTTCGATGATGATGTCGTGACCCGTCGTCACAAGGTCACATGCTTTACACCTTCAACCATAGTTGCATTTTGGGCGAAGAGTGAATTGTCTTTCCTAAGACTAAGACGCAATGTATACTGTTCTTTTTCCTTTTCTCTGTGTGTGTGAATTGCCTTTCTGTTTCTCTTAAAGTCGGAAAAAAGCGATCAACATGCCTTTATTTATTCGAAAATTAAGACGAAACAAGCTTCTATTGACAATAGCTGCGCTGTTATTTTTGGTGGTCGTCACCTGGAAGGATTCAATCTGGCTTGAAAAGCCCAAAGATTTTGGGTATGTGCTCGAAAACACACCTTATAAAGGTCTGGACATCAGTAGCAAATGTGTGATTCAAGATAATGACAAGTGGATATGTCCAGATATTAGAGAACAAGGGATGAGCAAGATTAGGCAATCACAACTAGCCTCGACTCGTTTGTTGTTAATATTCGATGCTCTCGCCAGGAAATATGGACTTCGATACTGGGTTACCAAAGGAACTCTGCTAGGAGCGGTAAGGCACAAGGGTTTTATTCCGTGGGATACAGACATTGATGTTACTATGCCCATTGATGATTACGTGCAGTTTCTGCGAAAGGCGAGCAGTAAGCTACCGTTCGGAGTCACGTTACAACACCATACGCGAGAGAGTGAATTTCTACGCACCTATAACAGTACACTACACAAAGACTTGTTTAATCAACGACACAAGGAAATGCTAGCTGAGTATGTTGGACAGAAATGGAATCCTAGGCTTAGAGACGATGGCAGTTGTTTTGGTAACTGCATCAAAGATGGGTGCATCTGGCACGACGGTCTGATGGTTGATATCTATCCAGTTCCACTTTCAGGTGACATGTGCGAGTACGATTTTAAATTCCGCTATCTCCGGTACCTTACAAAAATTCGAGGTCTTCCAACTGAATACAAAGCTCTCCCTGTGAAAGAGTTAGAGTTTGAAGGTTTCAAAGTCTTCGTGCCAAACGAGTGGGAAATGTATTTGAAGAACTCATTCGGTAATTATTACATGGAACTACCGCCAATGCAAATAAGGCGGCCTCCTGATGATGTTATTCCTGAACCACTTTTGAATTGTTCTGAGTTGAAAAGGAAAGTAGAAAAAGAAAGAAGAAACAGCTGGAGATTTTTTTAATTTTTTCTTGGTTTTCCAATGTTATAGGTATAACGATTTGTCCTGTATTTCAATTTTATACTTTCCGCGCAAGCTGAGACGACGCTCAATTATTCAAATTTGATCCAATAAAATATCGATGATGAGAAACACGCCATTAAACTGACATTTAAAAAATATGAACGAGCGGTAGGAAAATAACCGAATGAAAAGATATCTTTCAAAATTTCAAGTTTATATCAATTTTGGGGAAACAGATAGAACGTCAGTTTTCCTGTCGTGACTTGTGAAGTCATTGCAGTTTTTGTGACAAATGAATTTAACTACTTGGCGTCGACACAGCGGAAAGCGGCTGTTTTCATAGGTTTTTCATGAATTAATAATGAAGCATGAAAAACAGTAACTGCTACACTTTTACTGGCTTTACTAAAAGCTTGTTTACAAAACCTTGTGACGTTACAGTAAAGCTTCGCGCGGATATCTATCAAAACAATGATTTTTCTGCTGATCAAAACGTCACCTCTCCCAAAGTACAGGGCATTATATCTCAGAGACGCATGTACCAAATTTTGATATTATTTGATATTTTGCTGTTTGTGTCTAAAACGGCTTGTATGCAAAATATTGAGCTTCCAAAACCTATGGTGTCCTTATAATGAGAGGCGATTAAACGTTTTTCCGCCCTGTCCTTGGCGTCACATTCATAAAATCTGTCGCAAAGTAAGGTGGTACTTACATGAGACCGGGACGAAGTCAGACCGGGACGAACTTGTACCGTTACAGAATTTTTGCAGCAGTTTACATGAGACCGGGACGAACTCAAAAACACCAATATCTTGGAGCTATATTTGTGTTCACAGGAGACCGGGACGAAAGTCACTCGTCTCGGTCCAGCAACCGAGACGAAGCCAGATTTAATTCACGAATTCTGAGTTAATTTTCAGACCGGTATCATGTAAACACAAGAAAAGAAATGTATGGAAGCCGATATGAACTCAAACCGGTCTGACTTCGTCCCGGTCTCATGTAAATACCACCTTATTCAACAAATAGCTGTCCCAAATCGCTTTAAGAAAATGTTGCCAGGGGTGAGCTCAACAAAACTTGTACACCACGTGTAATTTACAAGTAACTATTGTTTTGGTTGCCAAGAACAATAGAGGGATTTCATGGCAGCCATGTTTGTGGGCAAGTACAATAGAAAGTTTTTGAATAACAAAATATTTTATTTCTCTTGGGAGAACATCACTATTATTTTGACCACAAACATGTCTGCCGTGAAATCCCTCTATAGCTACCAGTTGTAAACTACAAGTGTTAAAGACTTCGTCCGTGATACCGTTTTCGTTTGTAAACGCTCACCATAAACAGATACTACTTTCGAAAGCGCTCTTCAAAGTAGATACTTTTTGAAAACGACGTCCATGCGTTTCCGTGTGGACACCCGTAAACGCAAACTTTCAAAAAACGTCATAACACCAGTCAATACCCGCTTAATGAAGCTTTTGACATTGTTTTCGAAAGCCTGGTTTGCCCACCTTTGTAAACGTTTGCACAGGTCTAAACGCATAGAAATATACATCTGTTTCAATAAACATTGTCAGTATCAAGCCTACCCAGGTGAACGGAGATTTTAATTTCAACCAATCAGAGCGCGTTCAGCATTTTTGAGATCGGCCCTCGTCCCCAGGCTACTTACTTCACGGTCGACGAGTATGTCAATCCGCCATTTTGCAACTGGAGTTTATAGTATATTGTTTTTCATCAAGATATGTGGTGAACAACTGTAAATTTAGTCTTCTTCCTGAGTCTAACGTGTAAGTAATTGCTGTACAAATGTTTGTAAGTTTCTATAATAAATTTTTGATGCGGCAATGTGTACTGTACTTGAATTATTCCGTTCAGTTGGCAAATATAAATGTTTATTAGCAAATTCATGCAGGTATAGACTCGCCAAAACCCTCAAGTATACTTCCATGTTGAAAAAACTCATAACCCTTATTTAAAGTGCTGTAAAGCACGATATTCTGCAAACCGATTTCCTTTGGGAGACTCGCACTATCAACACGCTCGTCTCGGTCAACAAAGATAATAGCGATGAAATGACGATACCAACAGCTTATTTGCTTATTTTAGACTAAATCTTTCTTAAATGCATAAACATATATTCGCTCATTAACTTTAGGAGTGGAATATTTTCGCAGAATGATAAGTTCTTAGCTCCTTCAACATATCGTGACGGTATTGCGTGACACAGTTTTGATCGCTGATAAAACGATGGCAAAGCGACAGGAACAGTCAAAAATTCAAAGGAGACTTCTTTCAAACTCTTTTGCTAAATTATTTGATTAAAAGCTTCCAGAAATAATTTTTCTGAAAGTTTGCTTGTTCATCAAGGGACCTGGGAACCAGGGCCGGTCATTTTGTCCAATAATGCTTTGCGCGCCGTGCTCACCGTTCACGTGGACGTGACGTACCCGAAAGGGAGTATGGGAAGAAATTACTAAAGTTATAAAACCACAAAAATCCCACACGATTACTCAAATTCAGCTTGCTCTGACCTTATACACTAAAGAACTTCACTTACTGATGCTAAAGCTGGCGATACACGCTGCAATTTTTTTTCGCACTTTTAATGCAGTTTTAGGGATTTTGTGGCGAGAGCGAAATTGCCGAGTAGCTGCAAACGGCCATCGTTTTTGTAGGGTGAACCTACGAAGCACTCAGTTGATTTAATATATTCATAAAAAAATAATGAGTAGCATAAAACAATAGAATACAACACAGTTTATGAATATATTACATCAACTGAGTTTTACGTTTTCCCCGTTTTCGTATGGACAGAAATATTTTTATACGTTTACGTTTGTTAACGCATACGTGTAGACGGGGCCAAAGTTTTATGTGATTGCACCGATTTACTAAATTTTTAGTAAATTTACTCACGCGTTTTCGCACTGTTACCAATTTAGATTTTAAGAATTCCCTTTTGTCAATTTTCAGGGTTGTAGCCACCGGTACGGTTAGTCAGGTTTCAGGCAACCGGACCAACTTTTACCATTAAAACCACTGTTATTACAGTTTTGAAAGCATGAATCCGTGTAGAAAAACGAAAAACCATTGTTTAAATTGTGGCTACGGCCCTGATTGTAAGATCATTTCAGTCCTTGCATGCGAATTAGTCATTAATATTTTAGTCTTTTATGGTCTTGTAAATTAGGAATACTTAACAACTTCTTGTTAAAATAGCATCCAACAAATTATACAATTTTTAATATGGTTTTATACGGGGATTTATTATAACAAGACGCCTATATGGCCGTTTCCTCGATGGCCGACGGCCTGTGTGGAGCTCTAGCCGATTGAAATGTGACCTTGTTCGTCAGCAGCCGCAGTAATGATAACAATATCTCCCACAAAAATTGATCGGTAGCAAGAGACCATAATACTAAGAGAGCGAAACTCAGTATTGATATCTGTGCGATGTTCGTGGCGCCTAAGGCTATTTTTAGTAACTTCGCCATCGCGCGCGCAAAGCTCTAAACATTCGAAATTTCAAAAATCCCTTTCGCAACAGCCGAATGAGTAAAGGGACGATGTTTGATTGATAGAAGTATCTACCATATCTTATGAAGAGAAGGGATTAGAATCTCGTAGTTATTAACTTTGGACGTTCTGCTTAGTTAAACCCCCGTTAGTAAGGTCTAACGTTAGCAGTTATGTCCACAGTTACGTTTTTTGCCACCAGGAGATCAGCGATGGGTTTACGACTGAGTTAACAGTTGTAACGTTGTTAGTTATCTTGTGAAAGTTTAGACAATGCGTTGGTCCCGCTCGCCAGAAGCAACCCAGTTGTGAGGTTTTCTTTCTGATAAGGGGGGTTCGTCACGGGACGGGTTCGTCACGGGACCAGTTCATGATTTTTGGACGATACGTTTACTTGGAGATTTGGAAAAGAATTGATTTTCATTTACGTACGTTTTCTACTAGGGGTGACGTGGACATGGATGAAAAACGCATTGCGCATGCTCGAAAATTCGGCGGGAATTCGTAGACACGTTCGTGTTTACAAATAAAAGTACCGTTGATTCAACTGCTGTGTATTATGTGAATTTCTCGTGTATCATTTGACCAGGGAAAGACAACAACTAAAGCGATGTTTTAGGAAAGAAAATAAGCACTAACTTTTCCAAGATTTACTAAACCTCCAATGGTTTTATTTAAAACTTCCGAGCATGCGCAATGCGTTTTTCACCCGTGCGACGACTTGAGGTGACTTGTCGGTGACTTTCGCCCCAGGCTGCAACTCGTTTCTTGACGAACTACACTCACGACAAAACTGCCCATGTAAACGCTTCCTAAGAACTTTTCTGATTTTACAGATTCGTACGAGCCCAGTAAACCTTTAGTCGTGTTTGGTCTTCTTCCTCATGAGCAAAAAATGTCTGTGGTACATTTTGTTATCAAGAGACTCCCGACGTACACAGAACCTGTCAAGTCAAAGGTATGGAAACGTGACGTTGAACGTGTAACGTAAACGTTGTGCCATCAGTGTAGACCACTATTTTCATGCACAATTCGGGCATGTGACTATTCTCTTGAGTGTAAAGAACTGCATCACTGTACTAGGGGACATGTTGCGAGGACGTGAAGGGGGAATTTCAAGTTCCGAGGGAGCGTTGCGTGACGAGGCTAAACACGGCTGCAAGGGACACTTTTTCGCAATCTCGAAAGTATTATTTCACATCGCTGCAACCTCTACTAAGGGAACACCACCATTACAGGGACCACCATTGCTAAGTGGTTATTTCCACTTCGTTTTAACCTCTACTTGGGGACACCTCCAATATGGGAACACTTTGTCTGCTCTTGAGGGTGTCTCCCTAATAAACGTTCCACCGAATTTCCATCTGAGCTAGTAGCTATTAATTATGCTTGATGTCTGTAGGAACGTCTTGTCTTCCATTGTGGATATCGACGGTTTACGGCGTGTCCAATAATCAGTCAACATACGTCTGGAGACAAACATAAGGTTAGTTAAGTTTGTTTCACTTTGTTTGACAGATACTTGAGGCAAATCGGATACCTCATATGTAATGAGCTTTTCTCACCCTTTCCGTGACATTTTAATTTTTTTATCCAACAGCAACAAAAATATAATATTTGAATAATATTTGTGCACCAAAGTTAGCAAAAATCGAAATTTTGGAAATGGTTTCGATGAACAGCGCCGAAGTTTGGAGGGCAAGCTGTTGCCCACCACCAAACGTACAATTAAAGACGAATTTTAGCGCAACGCCGGTTCAACTTGGGTCAAAGTCGTCATTTTGCGTTGCAAATCTTTTAAATTCAAGTTCACCATTGTCCATATATCGGTAGTGGCCACAAACAAAGCATTAAAGAGAGGCTCCAGGGTACACACAAAGAATGATTCGAATTTGTACCCTAAAGCCTCGCTTGGATGCTTTGTGTGTGACCACTGAACCGATGATGGAAATTGATGTATCAAAAACTTGCAACGTGTTGCTGAAGCAAAAATTGCGCTGAAAATAGTTCCATGTGGTTTGTTACAAGGCATTGCCTTAGCGTTGCGCGAAAAATCGTCTCGGGTAACATCAGCTTAAAATGATGTTTTAATTTGTTTATTTCCAAGTCTACGTCTGAATAAATTTGATAACGCATTATGTTTTTCTACAGTCAAACCTTTCGTCCACATTATAACAAACAGCACTTTTTTTTTGTTATTTTTCTTTTGCCATCTCGGTGTGGATATCAAACCCGGGCGAAAAAAGATGCGGTTTCAAATGTATTTCCATTAGTGTAGTCGTTCTTATTCCTTCTTAAACCCTCGTAAGACAACCATGTTACTTCAGTTGAAACGAATTGCTGTATGGAATTTTTTGAAAAGTCTCTTATTTAGTAATATTTTTCTCATAGTACGAACGATTTTTACCAAAGGAGGGTGTTTGTGTGGCTAGTGTGTATGCACCCATCATGTTCCCGCCTAGTCCGGTCTTGGTGTTTGCAGTCAACCAACAATCAGGTTATTAGAAATTGTTTTACTAAATACTAAATACTCAGAGCCGATTTCGTATGACTGGGAAAACGGCAAGGTCACCCGTGCACGGTCACGGCACGGTTACGATAGGAATTTTGAATTGTTTTTGTATAGACATCACGGCCACGGTACGGCGCGGTTTGTTTCCCACTCATACGAAAACCGCTCTATCTTCATAATCTTCAGTATCATCGTCATCATCTATTTATCAATTAGACGACAGAAAGCCGCGCGCCCATAGCGTTATAGACACACGAGAGAAAATATAAAGAGCGATTAACAAACGTAAAAGTGGCACGAGGCGTAGCCGAGTGCGACTCTAGTTTGTTAAGAGTTCTTACCATTTTCTCAAGTGTGTCTATAACGCAATGGGCAAGCGGTTTTCTGTTGTTAATTGATTTATAACAGAGCCTAGAACGTTAAAAATGGAGCCGTGCAGCCCATGGGGAATAGTTCATAGATTTTTTAGCCAATCAGAGCGCGCGTTTTATGTGTCGCCATCTTAAAAACGAACGATTTGAAAAAGACGACGAAGATAGTGCGCGCGCAGTGCAGCCCATGGGCAAATAGTTCATATCTTCCTAACCAATCAGAGCGCGCGTAAGATTGTAGCTATGATATAAATCACCGCTGTATTCTCACTTACACGTTTGATAACTTTTTAATCATCTCACTCAGCTAAATAAAATAAACTCAAAACAGAGTTCAGAAAGCTGCTTCTCGCCAAGTCATGTCACGACAAAAATTAAAGCAAATGTGTCGTTTATACCAAACGTTCACGTCTCAGAGCAGTTTTCGTACAAATGTGAAAACGGCACGGTCACGGCACGGTTACGGCAGGAATTTCGAATGATTTGTAGACAACACGGCACTGACACGGTTACGGCACGGCGCGGTCCGTTTCACACTCATACGAAAACTGGTTACGTCTAAGGGTATTTTCCATTTAGTGGAACCAAACGGCCAGAACGGCCTGATTTCTTAGGACTGATTCCAACCAGAGCTAGAAAGTGACATGTACCATTTAAGAACTGGCCGTTCTGGCCGGTTGGTTTCACTAAATGGAAAATACCATAAGATAAGACGCGTCTTATTTTTGCTCGCAACAATGGCCATAATGTTCTCTTCCAAATTTTCAGATACACTTCATCAGTGACCCTGCTTAAAGGCCCAACACTTCTAAGCGAATGCTTATAATGTAATGTATTATACTTTCTTTAGGTGTACATTCGTTGTTAGCGACTGGGTCCCTATATAAGGTCGATCCTGATAGAATCGTTGCAAAGAAGATCGTACTAAGTGGTCATCCCTACAAAATCAATAAACGCTCGGCAGTCATTCGGTACATGTTTTTTAATCGTGGTAAGTTGACTATATCTTAAGAAACCAATAACGTTCAGCCTTCATTCAGTGAAGGTCTTCGTTTTGGAAAGATCTGAAGATAACTCAGCATCCTTCCTTCCTTCCTTCCTTCCTTCCTTCCTTCCTTCCTTCCTTCCTTCCTTCCTTCCTTCCTTCCTTCCTTCCTTCCTTCCTTCCTTCCTTCCTTCCTTCCTTCCTTCCTTCCTTCCTTCCTTCCTTCCTTCCTTTCTCTCTTTCTTTCTTTCTTTCTTTTGCAATAAACCCTTACCCTTGTGACGATTCATACCTACACCTCCAGACTCCTTTAGCTTCATTTGTTAAGCCAGTTTTCGCAATTGACTTGGTATTGTTTAAGGAGTTTTAACATTCAATTATGAAAAAACAATTGAGAAGGATTGTGGTAGTTCGGGTATGACACGTTATAAGAGTAAGGGTAAGCAACTTGTCTCACACAGCGAGATGCTACACTTTGCAATACATTACAGCAACTTGAATGGTTTTTTTTACCGAGGAAGGCTGGCGAGGACTGGTATCATTAGCGCGAGAAACTGGCACGAGACATGCGCATGCGCTCTTCAGGAAAATATATGCGTAAAAATTGCGAGATAAATTGTTGGAAGGGTGATACACTATGCAATAACGTTGCATGTTGCTGCAATCTGTTGCGAAAAGTAGAACTGAGCTCTACTACGTGCGATGTTGCGCGCAACAAAAACATTGCTAGACAAGCCCTTCTTCAAGCAGGTTTTATATATTTTGTCCTTCGCCTATCTGATTTCATTTTCATCTTTTGGACAGTCCCTTTTATTTCGTCGGTTACGTCTACCCGAGTTAACTTGCAGTGAATCACTTCACTAGTCCGATATTGGACGGTCAGCGGTCGCTCGTTACCCTCCACTCTCACCCGAACGAGCGATCGCTGACCGTCTGAAATACGCGTCTGAAAAGTGAGAGATTCATCGCGATTCCGAAATGACCACATTTTTAAATTCAATTATTTGATCTTTACAGAGGATATCATGTGGTTTAAACCTGTCGAACTGTTCACGAAGTACGGACGTCGAGGACACATAAAGGAACCTTTAGGTAAGATAGAAAAGAGCCTTAGGGTAGGACGTGACATTTCGGACGTAACCTGACGCAGCGTGACATGACTATTGCACACCTTAGCGTGACATGATGTTAAGTCACGTCACTTGAGGTGACATGACTTTAGGTCAGTGGTGGCCACGTAATATGGCGTGACTTGTTTACGATGTTTACAATAACATCCCTTGAGCTAGCCTGATATAACGCAGCTGGACATGACGTGACATTTCGTGCATGATATGTCTCATCTCATTATTTCAGGAACTCATGGACACATGAAATGTGTACTCGATGGTACCATCAAAGCACAGGACACAGTTTGTATGAATTTGTATAAAAGAGTTTTCCCAAAATGGTCTTACGAGCCCACGGTTCCAGTGCCAACTGTTCAGCAGACACACGAACCAGTTGCCATGGATACATAGCGGTAAAATGAAACCGGAACACTTATCAAGGAAATTACACGAAAAATCTTTTTAATGTGAAAATGAAGATATTATTCTCTTTGAATATTTAGACTGACAGGAGAGATGGGTGGGCGTTTCTAAATAGTCAATATAGACTGGTGTACTGCATTAAAAGAAATGTTATTAATTTAAATGAATTATTTTATTGTTAGAACAATTGCATAGGATGTGCATTAATAAGGATAACATGGCGCTGATGACACAGGTGTAATGGATTAGCTCGGTTACTCTAGCGAATCAAAATAAAATTTGACAGTCCCTCGATGCCTGTTTTTCTATTATTCCAGTTTGCTTTTTCTCGGTTCATTCCTTCTACATCGACACCTATAACTTTAATTCACAAAGGTTTCCCATAACGTGAATGGGTAGACAGCTGAGCTGCTCATAGCCGGATTCCAAATTTTCTTCCCTCCATCCTTCCTTCCTTCCCTCCTTCCCTTTACCTCCCCTCTCTTCCCTTCCCTTCTCATCCCTTCCCTTCCCTAATCTTCCCTTCCCTTCCCTTCCCTTCCCTTCCCTTCCCTTCCCTTCCCTTCCCTTCCCTTCCCTTCCCTTCCTTTCCCTTCCCTTCCCTTCCCTTCCTTTCCCTTCCCTTCCCTTCCCTTCCCTTCCCTTCCCTTCCCTTCCTTTCCCTTCCCTTCCTTTCCCTTCCCTTCCTTTCCCTTCCCTTCCTTTCCCTTCCCTTCCCTTCCCTTCCTTCCTTCTTTCCTTCCATCGTTCCTTCTTTTCTCCCTTCCACTCACTCTCTCACTCTCCCTCCCCTCTGTCCCTCCTTCCCTTTACCGCTGGATTTTTATCATCCATGTCTAAATTTTCACTCGGTGTTTTAGTATTATTTCTTGTACTGTAACTGTTTATGTATTCAAAATACATGTAAAATAGACACTATTTACATAACATTTGTAACATTTTAAAGTTTCTTGTTTGTTGATTCGCTTGGGTGTTGGGTGTTTATTTATTTACAGCTATTTCAAAAAACGTTGAATACTGCATTCTGCATACTGAATAGTGCATTCAAAGACCAAAATGCCTTGTAGTTCAGTTTGTTTTGGAGATGACATAGTGAAAATCCTCTATAACAACTATAACTAGGCAAATAAGTGGCAAAACGACAACGGAAATGAGAATGCAGAATTCAGTATTCAACGTTTTTTGAAATAGCTGTATAATACATCCCTATGTTTCGTTTCTTCGCGTATTGTTAGATCAGGCTTTGGTTGTAGTATTTACTAAATCTTTTATATTCCTTGGGGATATTTCGTTAAATGGCAATATATTTTATTAGCTGTAAAAATTCATCCTTTTTACTAAAACCCTACAATTCAAATTTCTCGATGCTTTTTTATTGAAATTTCCAAAACAAATGACAATTTCTAAATTTAAAGATTTCACAACTTTCACAAGATGCCGATATAATACATAGCTAGACTATCGTGACGTTTGATTGGCCAATACAAGATCAACATTAGCTCATTGCTTAAATTATAACACCTGTATTCTATAAACAATTCATAAGGCTAATATCAGATATTCTAACAGTTTAACATAAAGAAGACTATATTATATATTCTAAAAGTTTAGCATAAAAATACACGAATTTCTAGATATTTATAATCAACCAAAAAAATGTTTTTTCTTTAATTCTCAAAGTTAAGACCATTCTACACAAGCATGTTTTCGATAACAATTTTTTTTCTTCTTTTACCAAATTTCATGTGAAAAATACATTTAAATGTATGAAATTTGTTCGTGAGACGGGAAAATCCATTTTGTCCGAAAATTTGCTGAAGTGAAGGGACCTTCAGAACTCTTTATAGGAGTTTTTGACTTTCCGACAACTAGGATAGATATTGGCACGTCCATGATTGGCTCTTTCTTACATGTTCACTCAAGGGGCCAATCTAGTATTGTATAATACAAAGAATTTTAGAGCTGACGTCTGTATGTATATGAATAACTACTGAACCGTGTACAAAAGATTCTGCACAGCAAGAACACTAAGTATCCCACAGAGACCTTTTTTGTATTGTTCTTAGCTTATTTTCAATGTAAAAATGTCAAATATCTTGAAGTTAGAGCCTCGAGATGACAATGGCAACGATGTGAGTGAAGACGGAGAATGTGTTGATGATAATTCTAGCGAAAAGAATTCCAGCAGTATGACACGACCTGGTCGAGCGAAGCCATGGCATCGGTCGAGAACACGAAGCATTCTTATTGTACTGTGGACTATTTTTACAATTTGTCTTGGTGTGATGTTGATTGTGATATTCGTACAGCCGCAATGGCTTGGTGGAACGAGTCCTCAAACAGGATCCGTTATAAATTTTGGACTCTATCGCCAGTGTACCGAGAGCTGGCGAATGTGTTCGGCGAAGTTAGCCGAATTCAGTAAAATTTATTCAACAGCTTGGAAAGCTTCGACAGTTCTTATTGCTTTAGCGATTTGTGCGACATTTTTATCAATTCTCGTTGTTGCTGTATATTGGCTGGCTTGTAGTGAGAGAGCAGGTTATGGATTCCCGTATGCTACTGGATTCCAAGTATTCACAGGTAAAAGTTTATCAAAGTTTTCTCCCTGTTTTTACATTTTATTTTCCTCTATACAACATCAAATTACGGCAAATCTACTTACAAAGAAACTACCTATCGAGAACTAATCTATGTCACCTTGGAAATATTATTATTTTTTGTTTTGGTTGGGGTATCCAGTGATTTCTAGTGATTTCGATGGTGACAGCGGATGAGTTCATGCGAAAGTGAAATCCAAAGTAAAATTTGACTCTATATAAATTTGTTCAAGAATTTTCTTGAATTTTATTCTTTTGGAATTAATGACTTCGTGACAAACTGACTCTTGCGAAGAGGCAGTATTTACCTCGCGATATAATTGAACAAACATTGACAAAGACGGATAATGCCACCAGAATTCGAAGATTAAGGACTTTGTACTAGACATGAAGATTTTTGAACAACTAATTCGCCATATTCAGACAGTATAATCGTTTAATCACGTTTCGTATCGTATCCCACATAAAAATGAAAAATTTGCAAAAGCACAAAAATGATTTTTACATTTTTACATACTTTTGCACGTTTTAGAATTATTTGATGAAGTGCGGCCTCAAAATTCATCTACTTTATCCCTGATGTTTTTGTCAAGTTTTTTCGCTATCTACCCCCAACTTTTGATTAATTTTCTTCGAGGGAGTCCCTTTAAGTGTTGTTTTTCGAGAAAATATTGCTCTGATAGCTTAGCATTTCAAAAACTATTTATATACTGTAGTTTTCTAATGCTGAAATTTTAGTACCTTTCTTTCCTCTTTCTTCTTTTTTGTTGTTTTGGTTTTGGTTTTGGTTTTTCTTAATAAATTTTGGATACACCCCAAAATAATAATTCTACAAACTATTATCATACGAAAATATAAAAATATCATGCAATGAATTACAGATATTGTATTTGGATGAATGGAGTATTCATTTGAATACGAACCGACATTATTTTTTTTTGGAAAATGCACTGATCTGCATCCTCCGCATAATATTACAATTTTTCCTTATTAATCACATGTTTTGTATTGCATTTTCTAGAAGAAATACACTCGATTTTCGTAGATTCAACTCATCAACTTTTTCCGACATCCTAGATATACAAAGTTGTATAAAGTATATACACTAACTGTTTTGAAACAACGCAATGTCAGCTAATGCAATAATATATATTGGACCTGTCGCTCAGGACTTCAAATATATTGTCTAAGTAAAGGCTAGGTCTTGTTGTTTTTGCAGATGTTTTTCAGTCGATATAATTTTCGTTGACATGAGAGTTGTGAACAAATGAATGTCACCTTTTTGATATATAGTCAATTGAAGAAACATTGTCGGGTCTAAAAACATAGAACATAGAAGCTGAGACCGAAATGGTGCTTGGGATGTCAATAATAATATTCTGATTTATTCATTTACGCTTTGCCTTCGATGCAAAATGCCAAAAGCGTGTTCAGGACCTGGGTTGGCGGGCCGTTTGGCTTCGAATTTTTATCGGTTGCAGCTTAAATGAATAAATCAGAATATAATCATTGACATCCCATGCACCATTTCGGTCTCAGCTTCTATGTTTTTAGACCCGACAGCGTTTCTTCAATTGACTATAGATTAGAGGGAAGAGTGATCTTATCTAACTCATGAGAAAAATAGTACCCATAACAGTTAGTAGTAGACTCCAAACCTATTGTTTTCTATTGTTCATTATTTACTAGTACTCAGTAAAATCACTCTAATACACTTTTTGAAAAAAATATGAATGAATGAATGAATAAATGAATAAATTTCTACAAAGTTTCAATCTTTTATTAACTTAATTGTTTCCCATTGGTTACTTCTAATTCACGTTTCTCATTGGTTCTTTCAGCTTTCAGTCTCTTCCTCACTTGCGTCATATATCCAAGTGGATGGGATGCGCCCGAAGTAACAGCGGTATGCGGTCCACATTCAGGTTCATACAAACGTGGCAACTGTGAGATCAAATGGGCCTATTGGATTGAGATAATATCGATGTTCGACGCACTGATTCTTGCTGTACTTTCATTCTTTTTTATTGAACATAAAGTTGTCATAAAGCCTTTGGAGTCCATAAGAAAAAACTCTTTACAACTGAACGGGAGAACGACAAAACCTGAGGAGAATTTTGAAGTAAATACAGAGAATACTGCTCTATGAGAAAGAAATTTATCTTTTAGAAATTATGAAAGAAAAAGTGGTAGTCTTCTGCCAGTCATATACATATATGATATGATATCTGAAAAACGAACCAGTCTCCTAGTTAGGTTTTCCTGGCCATATCAATCATGTGGGGTTGAAAGCGGTTCAATCTCGTACCCAGAGCCTGCGTTCCTCTTGGTCAGCGACCGAGAAACTGACCAAGAGGAACGCAGGCTCTGGGTACGAGATTGAAAGCGGTTCTGATCGACACGAGTGAAAACGCATTGCTCATACTCGGAAGTTTTAAATAAAACCATTTGAATTTTAGTAAATCTTACTAGTAAAAGTTAAAGCTGTTGGTAAAAAGGTTCGTGCTTATTTTTCCCTAAAACATCGCTTTAGTTGTTCAATTTTGCTGGTCAAATAATACACGAGAAATTCGCATAATACACGACAGTTGAATCGACGGTCCTTTTATTTGTAAACACGAACGCGTCCACGAATTCCCGCCGAATTTTCGAGCATGCGCAATGCGTTTTTCATACGTATCTTATATGCAACTACAACTAATTTTATGTATAGCTAATTGCACAAACATTGACACTTTCAAAACATAGAAGCTGAGACCGAAATGAACATTGGGAAATTTTGATTAGATGATTTTAAAGAAGCGCGTGGACGTGGGCATTTCAAATAGCGACCGAGACAAATTATTGTATTCCAGATGCACTTATCAGTCAGCACATTCATAGATACAACACATGAATATCCAAATATCACTAGTGTACTCAGGAGCCATTTCGGTCTCAGCTTCTAGCTTCGATGATTTTGAAAGGGTCAATGTTGTGCAAATAGCTATATGTATGTTATAGTAAGACGTACTGATGTGGGTTTCAAGTGGCGTTACGGCAGCCATTTTGATTGAACTTCAACAAAAGATTTCTCTATCTGCACATGTTGTTTGTTCATCCAAAAATTGAAACCCAACACTTCGTAGTGCCTAAACACTGATCAAATGAGAACGCATCAAGTTAACCAAAGGGACCATAACCGGCCGAGACTTAGGGGTGCTGTGACGTGTTGCCCCGTTCTTGGACTATTTTTAGAACCGTGCTTCGCATGCCAATCGCATGTTCACACTGAAAGATTTTTGCTGGCATTCGCGAGCTGAAGTCGTCGAAGTAACTGAAGGAGACCGGGACGAGTCACATTTGGCTACCAAAGGGCACACATGGCGTCTCTTCAGAGCCTTCGACTTGTTCCAAGAGATAGGTTCACTTATTGTGTACATGGTTCTTTGCTTGTTCTTAATTTATGATCGTTGTTCCGAGCAGAAGACTTTCGTTAACATATTCAAATTAAAACACCAGTCATTGCAAGTCAGCGCAGTTAACCAAAAGGTCAAACATGACGAAATGATGGGACCTAAACTTGCGTTCTCCTTTAAAAGATGCCTTTTTCATCAGATCATGCGCAGAGACCACCTTCAATCTTTCCAGAGTAGTTTTTAAGAAGGAGAATGACAGCGGTATGATTTTCTTGATCAAACCAGAAAAATCATCACTAGTTAGTCTATAAAACTGTATACCTCTTGTTCTCTTGCTTTGAAATTAATTTATCTCAGTTTCAGCTGAAATTTAGCGGTTTCGATTATTAGTCGTATAGGGGCAGCCAGCAAAAAGCAGCCGCTGCTAACTTTACCTGTTCGCCCCTGTAGCTACCTTGGCGTGAAATCCAGGAGCGAACTGGTAAACTAGCGCCTAACAGAAACAGTCTGGTGGAACTCTGCTATTTATTAAGTTAGAAACCGTACATGAATAGTCATGCACTGTGCAATAAGTACTTATGGCGTCCCTTTCGTGCATGCAATCTGACACGCATTATGATTGCCTACTGGAAATGGATTTACAGACATTTCTTTTGATATAAACACCATTTTTAACGCATGGGAATAATGGAAGTACTATTATTAAGGAATATTAATGATTTATGAGGAATATTGATGAACTATTTTAAATAATGAAAATATTTGTAAAATAAGATAATGATTTTCTCACTGATGGCATGAAATCACCATGCAATTATCACAACATTCACTATATCACAATAAATCAAATGGACATCAATAAAATTGAACTCTAACTGTTGATCTCGAGCCATATTAATGGATGTTCAGTAAGTCTACGTATAGTAGCGGGCCCTCGAGGGAGGGGAAAGAGGGAAGAGAGTCGGCTGGGAATTAAGTCCACCGTCTTCCTTTCCTCTCCATACCTTAAGGGCGGTTCCGCACTAAACGTACAGCTTTACACATGTACGCATGGGGGGATGGGAGGAGACCGTGTCAACTGCCCGCATGCTACCCTCCACTACCCTGGCCGGTAGCACCACATGTTTTCGAAGAGAGCTCCCTAGTATGGCTACACGAAATTAAGCACCTTTTCTATAACTAGCCTTGATAAGCCACATCAAGGCTAATTCCAGTTAGTCAGCGCCTCGATCGAAATGAGGCAATTGGATTTTTATGACTTTCAAATTGTATTATTTTCTTGAGTGCTTTCACAAGGCTTGTTCGCTGCTGTTATAACAGAATAGTTGCTGTGATTGTTAATTGCCAATGTTCTACTTAGTGTGTTCCCCTTTCTCTTTAATCTTACGTACCTGTTTGGGGGCTTCCTATGATCTCGTGACGACCCCCAAAATACACAAAATCAGACAATCAGGGTAGGGCTCGTGCGTGACGTATGATTGGCCAAATTATCTGCATGATCCGTGAACAGTGATGCACCTTATAACCTGTTAAAAAAGCGTCAGCGTGATTTCGTGAAAATTTGCCGCGTGGTGCCTGATCGGTACCCCCTTTGATACTTTGTACAATAGAGGAGAGTTAGAATCTACCACTGTTTTATTTCCGGCAGCGTTATTTTTGTTTTTGCTGTTTCGTTGCTGCTGCTATCACTGTTTTTGTTTTCGTTGTTGTTTTTCTTTGTTTGTTTTTATGCAAGATCGATTTCTGTTTCTCGCGTCGGGAAAGTGCGGCCGGGATGGCACTAACCATCATGCAGCTCGGTCAGTAAATCTCGGCGGAGAAGGCCTGGGTTGTGACAACATGGCGGATGAAGCAGGAAAGTGAACGGTTTTGTTTATGTGATTGATTTGAGTCTTTCTAAGGATTTAGAAGTTCATTTTGGTTGTTCAAAAAGTTATATCAAGTTTCACCACAAGTGTACCGTAAGTTGTTTCTTTTCTCTGGTCATTCTTGTATTTACAAAGATTTAGATCCCACGGCAACAAAGTGCTGTGATACACGTGGGTATAAATGATGGAAAGAACGTTTGATTATTCATGCTTAAAGACATCCAAATAATTAAACTCTTTAAATTATTTCACTTTACCTTATAATTAATGTGGTTTCTCTTAAAATGTCATTGTGCAGTTTATTTTCTTATAGTGACCTTCTACTTCAGTGTTGTAGTGGCTAATGTTTACTCCTAACTTTACCAAAATTCTTTGTCTTGATATTAGTGTAGATATCATCACACTTCGACATGTCAGTACAAAAGAAGAGGCTGTTTGTTGGAGGTCTTAATTCGGGAACCAGTGATCAAGACATCAGGTACATGGTATTGAGTTGACAGAAAATTTTCTGTATTTTTTATACAGTCCATATAAGTAACTTGAACTTTGTTATTCAAAATCTGTACAATGTCTTACAATATTTATTTTTACATGATATATTTGTGATATTTATAGTGCTGCAAAGTTTCAATAATTTAGAAATGATGATAATAATACTATCCATCTTCACTGTCTCTATTTTATGATAATGATGCCACTTACCATATTCTACTAAGAGTAGTTTTGTATGAGTGTGAAATGTACTGTACCATGCTGGGACTCTGTCAGTTCCATGATATCTATAAAAACATTTGAAATTCCAGATGTGACTGTGTCATGCCATGATTATATCATTTTCACAGTCATACAAAATCTGCTGTGCTCCATGCTGTACTAGTCGCATACTGTTGTGAATTCTTACAGATATTACTTGTGTTTTTATATCTAAAACAAGACTCAAACCCAAGAGAATCATGTTTTTGATTGTGTCAAGACTGTTTAGATGATATAGAAATGTAGCTTAAGTTTGGATTTTGATACCCTCTATTTGTGCAATATCCAAATGGTTCTTATGATTTGTTTCAATTTACAGAGAGAGGTTTAAAACATTTGGTTTGGTATCATCAGTTGAAGTACACAAAGTAGTGAAGAAAGAAGGTACCACTAAGACATCTATATGGGGGTATCCGGTCATCTCGCCCCCTCGTCATCTCACCCCCACCATCTCGCCCCCAATCTATTGCCGTCTCGCCCCCATATATTGCCATGTCCAAGTATCCATCTTGCCCCCATCTATTGCCATGTCTAAAGATCTATGAAACATATAAAGAGTTTGCTGAAGAATATGTGTTTGTTTAACGGTGCCAATTTACGTAACAAAAAGACAAGAAAGCACAAAATTTGAATGATCGAACTTCAACAACAACAATGTTCCCGATTGTGAGTTTATAAACGATTGAACTTCAACAACATGAACATGGTCTTTGCATGAGATTCAAATGAACTCAGACTGATACAAACATCAAGTAGTACTAAATCCATTTCAAGCTGAAATGTGAAGGCAATATAGCAGGAAAAGCATTCAGATAAACACAATTTAACAATGTTTTGTTCTTGTTTAAGGGTGTACTGACATATAACCTTGCTGCGTAATGGTTGCTATGCAAAATAGAGTCCTGCTTTGGTGACAGGTGCATGTGCACGTGTTCTTGGTGGGAACCATTTGACTTCTGTTAGAGTAATGTGTACCTGACAGAAAGGACTCATTTTTGTTTTTATTGTGTTTTCATGGGACATTTTACTTCTGGTTTCTTTAAAAAGCTATAATCTTTGGTGGATTTCATCAAAAGGAAGTGTTTCTTCAATATTTATGTTCTTTACAGCCTTTTCTTCAAAGTCAAACATAGGATTGGCATAAAATTAAGAAATACAGAAGTTGTTTGCAATATTTGCTACATTTGCAACATTAAAAAAAATCATAACAAGTTTATTTGGAGATCATTCTTAAAGCACATACTTGGTTTTATGCATCTTGGTCTCAAGATTCCTTTAATCTATTTCAAATTCTCCAATTGATATGCATTGCCAAAGGAAATAAGAGCTTTTTCCTGTAGCTATGATGTCATGTGACGACATCATACAATGACATCATAAAATGTGAAAGCTTATTCAAGGAAGACAAACTATAAAATGTAAAAGTGATTTGACAATTAAGGTAGTTCCGGACCCTTGCTACTGCGCATTTCCCGCGCGCATTCGAGGGCGCGCACTTTTATTAGAGAGCATTGGTATTACCGTGGGGAGTCTGGGCACTAGTAAGTGAGCGATTGAAAACGTAGAAACTCAAACTTTAGTAGAGAAAAATTATATTTTGTCATCCAAATATCGGAAAAACTTTAATCAAGAAATCTTGTACACTATGTAATGTAGGTATTTAACCTGAAACTTTTAAATTTAGTTAATCTTATCCATCGAAAAAGCCGGCGAGAAAATCGCTAAAATGGGTGGTATTTGGTGTTCGTTTTTGGTGTGTTTTCTCTTTTGTGCTTTTCTAACTCTTGAAATAATACAGTGACCCCCTGGTTTTTTCTTTTAATTCAAGAGAGTACTTATCACTTTTTTGATTTAAAAAATAAAAATACAACTTCATTGATTGGATTGTCGTAAATTTTCTACATTGTTACAGTCCATACACGATTTCGGAGCGCGTAATTGGGTAGGAATTTGATTCTAGAATGCCCTTTTAATCATGTTTGCAACTCATCAAACAATACATACGATTACAACTGCTAGATAAACCTCACATCTCTCTTTTGAGACATTCAAGGCGTTTCTCGGAAAAATTTTGTTCGTATTCTTCAGACCATATGGATTACGTACATTTTGCAAAAAATCGCGGAAAATCATTGAAAATACCACCTTTTACGACATCGTATAGCTCAGAAACCAATACGGTGACCCCCTCTTTTTTCTCGTTTTTGACTTGCCAAACAATGATCTTTAAATGACAGGATTTTAAAGGAAATTCATTGATGAAATCTGAGGCTCCGGAACTACCTTAAAAGGCATTTTAGAGAATTTTCAAATTTTCCTAGCAATGAGCAATTTTTATATATCAGTACACCTTTGACTTAAATAAATATTAAGTTACCAAGATGTTTATCAGAGATTTCTTCCTACTATATTTTTGAACCATATTTGTTTGTTTGCACTAGAAATAATATTTCACACTTACTATACACTTCATTATCCAGAGTGAAATTTACTTTGATTGCAGTCATATCCATAATCTTGTATTTTGTTTTGACTTAAGGATTTCCTGAGAAGACCTTTGCTTATATTGACATTGAGTCATCAGACTCCAATATAAAAAGATGTGAGTATTATACTAGTCCCAGGGATTACTCAGGCATATGACCAACAGGGACATACAAAGCCTTTTTTGGGGGGGAGGGAGTGGGTCGAATTTTCAAAAATTGATTTTTTTGGGGCATGAACATTGGATGCTTGTTTGGTAGGAAAATTATAAGGTCTCTACCCTGGGACTCCAGTTTTGGGTCACATAGAATACACTTGATGTATATAGTGGTATGACATTATTTACTCTGTATTTACACAGGCATCTCAATGCTTAGTAATACAAAGTGGAGAGGAGGTGTTCTTAAAATAGAACCAGCAAGAGAGAGCTTTTTGACAAGGTACAGTAAATACAGAATAAGGTGGAAATTTGGAAGAAAGATGCAGTGCTAGAAGATAAATTCCACTGAGGAAACTCTTTCTGAGAAGTAAGCATTATGAACGTTTCTCAGTTGGATTTCTCCTAGCATTGCATCTTTCTTTCAAATTTAATCTTCATTCCACCTCACTGCTACACAGTCTTTCATTACATTTGTTAACATAAAATATATAACTTTTTGTTAGCTTGATAAATATTGAGAATGGCACATCCTAGAGCTGATATTACTAGGACAAATGTACAAGAAATGCACTTGAAACTTGCTGAAATGCCTTAGTGTAGTTCCTTGACTTGGAACCTTTGTCTAAAGTCACTGGACTGTAATTGAAATATGAATTATAAGAACATTTGAAATAGAGTCTAGGACAGATCTGATGTAGATTGAGTCAAAACCTTGAATTTTCATTTTTCAGACTCCAGAAGGAAAGGGAAGAATTAGCTTCCCAAAAGACTAAGCTCAACAACAAAGAATGTAGTCCCTCTCTTCCTAGAGAATTGACCAAACCGATACCAAGTGCAGTTCCTGGAACTCTTATTCCTGGACAAAAGAACTGGGTAGTTGGTAAGTTTGGTCGAGCTTTACCTGTAGTTCATATGCGTCCAAAAAATGGACGTAAAATATTGAAATTCGATCCAAGTAAAACAGTGCATAATCTGAAGAGGATCAAAGATGATGATCAAGATGGTGGTAAAGGCGTTTCTGAACTGACTTGGAACTTGGAAGAAAAAATGTATAATAATTGGGATATAAATCATGGTAAGAACCATGATATTAGAACATTTAGTTCGTCCTCAGATGAGGAAAGTGGCCACGAGGAAAATGAAAAGAAAAGCAAGATTTCGAAGAAAAAACCGGAAAGAAAATTAAGTGAAAAGAGTAACAAATTTAATGATTCTGCTGACTACTTATTAACTAATGATGTGGAAAATGATAATGATAGTATTAAAAATGAGGTTTTCAAGAAAGAACGCGAAAATGAATATATGAAGAATAAGAATAAATTTGAGAATATCATGGAAAACAAAAACGATATTTCGGATTCTGAGAAACTGAACCTGAAGCGAAAAAGAAAAACTGTAACAGAAGCAGATTCTACTGTGACTAACAAAGACGAAAAGGCATTCAATTCATTTCAAAATGTAACGAATGGGAAGGATTTTGAAGAGACAAGTGGGAAAGGAGAAAAGAAACAGGAAACATCGAAAAAGGCCGACAAAAAGAGAGAAATTGATACGGAATCACAAGATTCTTCGATGAGCGAAATAGAAAAGTCGTTGGACGACGATGAAGAATTAAACAGGATGAAAAGAAAAGAGAAAAAGGAAACGTAAAGGAAATGAGAAAGTGAATGAGAAAGATTCATTGGATAGAAATGAGGCTGATATCTCAATGTCCGAAAATATTGGCTTCCCGCTGGGAGTATATAATGAAGAAATGAATGAAAGGACGAAACAGAAAGAGAAAAAGAAGCAAAAAATAAATGAGAAAGTGATTGAGAAAGATTCTTTGGATAAATACGTGGATATAACGACGGAAAATCTTAGCTCACCAAAGGGAAAATCAAATGAAGAGGATAAGGAAAGAACGAAACGAAAAGAGAAAAAGAAACGAAAGGAAAAGTTAAATGAGAAGACGATGGAACTATCAATGGATAAAAACGAGTCCATTTCGACAAAGACAGTGGACGAAGCAATCGACTCCCAAGAGGAAGTAAGAAATGAGTTTTATACTGAAGAAATAAAACGAAAAGACAAAAAGAAACGAAAAGAAAAATCAGAGGAGAGGGAGCAAGAAACAAGTGGTTTCGAAGAGACTGGTGTTAGGGAATTATATTGTAGTAAAAGAAAGAAAGATAAAACTGTGAAAGGAAGAAGGGGAAGATGAAAACACATTTTCTGTTGATTCTGTGAGCGTTAATGATGAAGTTTTGTTTTCAACTGCGGATGATAACAACAACGAAAAGATTCTTCAAAATGATGAAGACAAGTCAAAAATAAGTCTAGACGAAAATATTGATAAACCTCGCACTGGTGTGTGGGAAACAGAGAGTAAAGAAAAGAAAAAGAAGAAAAACAAGGGTCAACCAGAGGATAAACATAGTGATATTCCTGATAAAAGTGAAAAAAGACGCACTGAAAAGCAGGAAAAGAAGAAGGAAAAGTCATCGAAGAAACTTGAATCAAATGCAAAGCGACTACAAGCCCTCAAGGATAGAGAAACTAACACTAATATTAAACAATCTTTTGTTGCATCTGCTTTGCAAAACCTTGACAGAAAAGAGCAACAGATCAACTCTAAACACATTGTGTTTGATGATCAAGAAAGAAGTGATGATGAGGAAGAAGAGGAGAATGATGGAGAAAAAAGAACAAAACATGGAACACCAGGAAAGGTACGATAGTTAATCGTTGGTGTGTCTTACCATAGTGATTAATATATTGAATTTGGTTTCGTTTTAGTGTCCGTCTCTCTTACATAGAGTAGTTTCGTATGACTATAATGAGAAAACGTCTCGGCGCGGCAAGGTTACGGCAGGAAATTCAAATGTTTCATTAGACAACGCGGCAATGACACGGTCATGGCACGGCGCAGTCCGTTTCCGCCACACTCATACGAAAACTGCTCCTTACAGTACGAGCAACTGTGTAGTGCGAACAAACCTGTCGTAGTAAAGAGGTTCCGTTATTGTTCCATATATTTCTTGTCTACCTGTCTTTCTTATTGTTTTTGTTTGTTTGTTTTTGCTTGTTATATTTAAAACTGCACAGTTAATGTTCACAACAATGTAAGAGCACCTTGATAGCGCATACAGTAGTTGATTTTGCCTTAACCTCCCATAAATCTTGATTAATGGAATTGCCCCATTTCATTGTGACGTCACGGCTTGTTAGTTACGATGGAGATAGAATCGTAGAGAACCATAGGAAGTTGAACAAAATTGTTAAATAAACCATATTTATTGCATTTGGTGGCTGTTGCCTGCTTTCTACGGTCTACAAAACGCATTTACTATCGATCTTCTTTGTAGTGTTATATGTTTTTTACCCCCTCCCACTGACCATGATCCTTAGCGTTTAAACAATAGAATGTTTTGATGTTATGTCATAATGAAATGGGCAATTGTTCATTAAGAAAATTGGTTCCTCTATGCTTACCCTTTACTACGGACACGATGTCCGTGTTCCTTTACTTAGCTTCTTCTCCTATACCAATCTATATACAGTCACCGTTAAATGTTCTTTGTTCATTTGTTCAGATATCAGGATCCAAGGCTTCTAGTTGGTTGGGTCTTGATAGCGATAGTGACGACAACAACGATACAGCATTTGACGAACACAAATTTGATGCTAAACCACAGTTTGAAGGAAAAGCAGGACAGAAGGTGACTGATTAGTAGACTGCTTTTGCATTTTTCAAGAATTTTGTCTATGCAACGTATATTTTGTTGCTGAAAGAATTGCTATGTCACCACTAAGTAGAATGGAAATCATCATCATCATTATCATCATCGTTATCACTATCAACACCGCCTCTCAGCAGCATTACTACCACTAACATACTTCTTATTTGAATGTTTGTTTCAGCTTTTTGAGCTCCAAAAATCGTACCGAGGAGACAGTAGATTTCAACTGGATAAAAGATTTGTTGACAGTGACGAGGAATCCGATGAAGAAGACTTAAATGATACTCATGCCGAGCAACCAAATGATGATGATGATGATATTAACATCGATGATGATGACGATGAGACGATCAAAAAGCAGTTGTCACAAGAGAAGAGCATGGCTATGTCAGTATTGCGAGGAATTCTTGGAGAAAACTTTGGCAGCAAATTTGGAGATAGTTCTACACGAACAGATAAATTCAAGTACGTCTTAGCTTCTAACATTCTGGCATTCTGATATTGACTCCATCAACCTTACAGTATCGTTAGTTTATACTTAGTTTATACTCGTCTGCGGCTTGTGATTTTCAAACTTTTTTTCGTGTTTCTCCCAACATCACGCGTGCTCTATTTCACCGGTAGAGTCATAGAAAACTATATTCTATTGCTTAAATAATGCCAAAATACTCAGATATATCAGTACGACGATATCTTGAAGGACAGTTACTGGTAGGGGCCTCCATTACAGCCAAAATCGTTGCATCGCGACCAGCAAATTACAAATTTTGTTTTGATTTTGGGTTTTTCTAAGCCGTCAATCAGTTTGGGGGCGGAGCTTCTTTCAAATCAACCAATCACTAAACGAGTTCGTGAAAGCTCCGCCCCCAAGAATGATGGACGGATCAGAAAAGACCAAAATTTTACCGACATTTGAGGTCGCGATGCAACGATTTTCGCTGTAAACGACCTCTTAGTGCTCGAAATAGTTTGTTAATAGAAGTTGTCGGATATTCAGAAATTTCTCGTTTTATAGAGGTTGTGGAAGTAGGTCTACTGTATGAATAACGTCAGTTAGTGCTTTTACGCAAAAACTTTGATCAAATGACAATGCAGCTGACGCTCTGTCATGATATCATGATACAACACCCATCTTCGTAGTTTTCGTCGTTCACAGTAAGGAGAATTTCGTGTATGATCAATGTAATTAATTAATTAGTATATCCTCTTTTTGATTATCCTCTAGAGATACCAATTTACTTCGATACGATCCTACTAAAGATGATCACGCGCAGTTTGAACAAAAGCCTAAAAAGGATGACAGTCCTGAGCCCACTGTCAAAGAAAACCAGCAGCCACCAGCAGAGGTCATGCCTAGTGTGCCGGAAGTCAGCCAGGAGAAATATTATGACGTCAAGACTGATGCTTTAACAGCGATGTTCGGAGAAACGAAAGAGGTGATTGACTTTGAATAATAGAAATTGTGTCGATAGTGCAGGCATATCGTGCAGAATTGTTCAGTTTTTTGCTACAAGCACGAAAATTGGTACAATGATAGAAGGCAACATGCTGACTAATTCCTGATATAGCGCCACGCCCAAAAATCAATACTTCCAGTTTTACACATGTGGAATTAATTTTCACTTAAAATTAAATACAATTGTTGCATTAACTAGTTGTTTCAAGAAATGTGATAATTCTTTACAAGTACTGTTCCTTTTACCTAGCTGACTATAGTGCCCCACCCTATTCCTCGTACTTCCAGTTTTATGTTAATGGATTTAATTAAATTCAAAATTACTGAAAATAAGCGTTTTCTACAATGCTATCACTACCAACTAATCCTATTTGGTCTAATGATGTATACCCTTTTCATTTCACATGCACTGCCACACCCTAAACTTAGTACTGCCAGTATAGATACATAGGAATACCTCAAGTCTCTCAAGTATCAAAATTATTCACCTTGTTTTAAAGTCAAGGAGATAAATAGACGGAGAATAATAGACGGATATGATTGAAACAACGCAACCATGGCAACGCATTTTCAAAAGTACTTCCAGTAATAATACTTTGGAATTGATGATCTGGAATTAGGTTTGGGTGTATGGCAATCTGACATCTTTCTGAACGTATTCCTGCATAAAGGCCACTGTTATTGCACTTCACTCGTAACAATCAATAATTCTCACTATTTTATAATTTTCCACATAAAGAAAACCCGTTCACAAGAGCCTAATCAATTACACATGATTGTGAAGACCCAGTTTAATACAGAATGTCTCCAGGGTTGATGTAATGTGGAGCGAATATTGCGGCACTGATAGCCTCAAATCACAGACCATATCTAGAAGTTAACAAAGTCATGGTCAACCAAAGCGTGTAGAGGCAACAAGTACTCTTATACCATGCAACTGGGAAAGATTCCTCAGGGTATTGAGCTTTTTTTTATTTTTAGCTGAAATTTGCAAATCCATCATATTGCCCAACAAGAAACACTTGATTTCTTCTGTTGGAGAAAAATTAGTGTTGAACAGAAATTCGCTGGATTCCTTAGGTTTTTGAGAGCTTTTTACTTTTAGTTGAAATTTGCAAATTAAAGTCATCAAGTTGCCTGGAAACATACACTTGATTTCTTCTTTTGGACATGGATTTGCATGTGATGTACAACGGGAATTCACTGGATTGGCAACATGCACTCAGGAATCAGACTCAAGGCTTTTTTTTCATTTGTAAGGATTGTGTCAACTATGCAATTCAGAAACTCCTTACCCGTACTCTCGACACTGATGTGGTGGTGTTGGCAGTCGCCATGTTTGGAGAGGACGCAGAAAAATCTTTCCACATTATTGCAGTACTTGAAGTTTTCAGAGCACTAGGTCCTAGCAAAGCAGCTGCACTTCCTGCTTTCCATGGCTTCCACGACTTTTAGGAGCAAGGATCGCACAGTTGGTTAGTGCGAGAGGTCCCAAGTTTGACCCCCATCGAATATCAGTGACTTCCTATCCTTGTTAAATAGGCCTACTCCGGGCACTAAAATCGCCGTAATTTTGGGCGATTTTAGCAATATTATCCCCAAAGATACTCAAAACTTAGGGCGATTTTGGGCGATTTTAGGGCCTGGAATAGGTCTGGAGATCTGCGCACGAACGTCCCGCGATTTTGAAGTAAAACTTCAACTTTTCATTTCTTTGTCTTCACGGGCTGCAATGAAATGTCTATATTCGGGAAAATCTCTGCCTTGGAGACTTGAAGGTATTGTTTGCAAAAGTAAAAACAACATTTGAACGGCCTTTGAATGATTCTGTATGTAAAGATCTGTTGGAAATATATGTCAGTCTACTGCAGCAGTTTGTTGTACTACTGTACAGTTAAACTAACTTTTGCCAAATAGTTATTGACTTTATAGAAGGTAATGTTTTCAAAAAAGCCAAGTCAATGGGGGCAGCATCCCATCTGCAGCACTCCGCCAAAATCACATTAAGAGACTAACCGCTTATCAAGCCAGGTCAGTCGTTGCAGCTACCCTCTGCGCCGCACTTGGCAGTAGACAAAGGCGGACCAAAAAGATTAAATTGACGCAATTGTGGGAAAACTAAGCAAGAGATTTTGGAAATGTGTAGCCACCTGACCAGATGTAAATGCCAGCAAGATAAAAATGTGCAAAATTGCAGTTCGTGTGCACAGCCATGTGTGATTGTGGAGGCGATTACAAATGGAATTAATTTGTTTGGAAGTTGAAATAATAAAATTTAATGATTGCTACGAGTGAACTGCAATAGCCCTCTCCCTTGTCAAAGATTCTTACCTTACTGAATATTAGATTTTCCATAATCCAAAATTGATAAATCCCAGTAACCCCAATAATCAATTACAATGTACTATTACTGGAAGTACTTTTGAAAAGGCGTTGCCATGGTTGCATGTTGTTCAAATTGCGTTGTTTCAATCATATCCGTCTATTATTCTATCTCCTTGACTTTAAAACAAGGTGAATAATTTTGATACTTGAGAGACTTGAGGTATTCCTATGTATCTATACTGGCAGTACTAAGTTTAGGGTGTGGCAGTGCATGTGAAATGAAAAGGGCATACATCATTAGACCAAATAGGACTAGTTGGTAGTGATAGCATTGTAGAAAACGGTTATTTTCAGTAATTTTGAATTTAATTAAAGCCATTAACATAAAACTGGAAGTACGAGGAATAGGGTGGGGCACTATAGTCAGGTAGAACGAACAGTACTTGTAAAGAATTATCACATTTCATGGAACAGCTTGTTAATGCAACAATTGTATTTAATTTTAAGTGAAAATTAATTCCACATGTGTAAAACTGGAAGTATTGATTTTTGGGCGTGGCGCTATATCAGGAATTAGTCAGCATGTTGTCTTCTATCATTGTGCCAATTTTCATGCTTGTAGCAAAAAACTGAACAATTCTGCACTTTTTGTGCACGATATGCCTGCACTACGAGCTCATTCATCCCTTTTCATGGCGTTAATCGTAAAGCCCGCTCACACGATGCGACTTTTGTTGCAACTTTTTATGTAACATTGCGCGCAAAACAGAGTTGCACCGTGTGTCACCCCTGCAACAGTTGCGCGCAACCCTGTGCGCATCAGTTGCAGGTTTAGGATCGAGTTCTACTTTGCAGTTTTTTGCTGCACGCAACATTATAGGCGTCGACACACGGTGCAACTGCGTTGCGCGCAGTGAGGTCGCAAAAAAGTGATATCCTGTGTCTGAGATCCTTAGTTGTTAATACTAGCTGGCGTTATGCTGTACGGAACTATGATAGATGCTATGCTTAGAGAGAGGTCTGTATTATTCGGTTACCTCAAACTTGTTTCAACTTCTCTCTACTGTAAGTTTAAGCTTTTGATACCAACAGATCAAAGCGCATCGTGATGTAGAGAGGGGGGAGGTCGCACAGTTTACTGATGAAACAGATGAAGATCATGAAAGGATATAAAAGAAAGGCAGAATAGATAGTTTTACTCCCGTGGATATTTTACTTTATGTTCCATCACAACTTCTGTTTATCGGGTAAAATAACATGAAGTGTATTTCTTTCTGCAGGATAAAGCATCCACCCCCTTTACGTTTTTATCCAACCAAGACGACGCAGACGATGAAGCGCCTGGTGATGTTGAATGGGGCGAAGCCGAAGTGTTACAATCCAAGCCATGGAATCCTGTAATGTTACCCTATGATAGTAGTGGGGACGAGGATGACGGTGGTATGGTTGAGGAGGATCAAGCAACAGACAGACACACAAGTTATTTCAAACGAGAGGTTCTTTTTTCACTTTGGAGACCCGGAGTTGGAAAGTACAATTTATGGTAATGGTGCTGTCACTTATTAGTCTTGCAAGGAAAGCCTGTCTTTTGCCCTGTACACACTAGTTTTTACTAAGCTTGTGCAGATTCAATTTGCTTATTTGTTTTTCTCAGTTCCAACGAGATAAATATGGAATTGAATTTTTAAATCTGATATTGCTTACTTTTGCTGTTGTCTTGTCCTTTTAGAATACATACAGTATGAAAACACAGGTTTTATAGACAATAGCTATGCACAAGTCCTTTATTTCTAGAGGAAACTGGGATTCTGTCGTTAGGAAAGGAGGCTGGGAAGAAGATTAATCTTGATTTCCTTTAGTTAGTGCTAATCCGCTTTCAAACAACTGGGGTTGACGCTTGTCAATTAACACTCATCGATAAAGGATTTTAATAGGGGACATTTTCCTTTTGATATCTTTCGTTTATGTTTTATGTAATTTGCTTCGCCTCTCTCCTTCCTCAGTTTCACAAGTGTTTTTGACGCACTAGATGATTTTAGTTGAGACAGTGTGAGACTAAGGAATCCGTAGCTTGCGCAAAAGCCCAGGACTAGAATGACCACTGCCTATTCAATGTGGGAGTAGCCCGCAGTGATGACTTTGCATACAAGTGATTGTTATAATTGATTATTTCTTTCATGTAGACCAAGAAACCCCTTTTATGAGAACAGAGACTCTTGAACAGCTCAATCAACACTGGATTAATGTAAGGTCAGAACTGACCCAGGACTACAAGAAGAAGCACAAAGACGCCTTACGAAGAAACAGTAAAATAGGCAGCAAAGAGGGCGAGAATGAGATAAAGAAAAACATTGGTGATCACTGAATACTCCAAACAAAAACGAAAAAAAAATTGCTGAAGGATTGGGTAGTCAATTGATAGTAATCAGTCAAGGAGCAGAAAAGAATATGTAAGGATTATTGTAAGGTAAAAGGTATACCCAAAATAGCAGAAACAGTGGCGTTCACAAATGACAGAGATAAACCAATCTTACAGGAACCGTAAAAAGAAGAGGTACTCCAAAGAAAGGTTAAAAAGTGACAGCAACAGGAAAGCTGGTGCCCTCAACGGAATTATGAAAGATTTGCACTATACCGTAGGAAACCAACCACTCGACACTTTAATATAATAATTCAATTTATACACACTTCAATGTAATAATAGTTTTATTGACAAGATAAAAATCAGATTCATTCGTACATCCCATCATTATCAGTGACGGGAATTCAGTCAGTCGCATATTCTATTAGAAACCAACAACTGTATCTCTACCTTTTCACTCTCTATCATAATATATGACTTTGATTAATATAAGTAATAATTAGTGTACATATTGGTACCTTTTGGTATGTACAGTGAACTCTCTCAGTCGGACACCCTTTGGAATCGTCTTTGAATCACAAACAGCTTTAGTAGAGTTTATATAGTACATTAGAAAATGTTGGAGATATGACGCGCGCGCTGATTGGCTACGTACATGTTTGTATAAGAGTAGAGAGTCATGGCTCTCACTAAAACGTCGAAATGCATTCTATAAAAGCAATCTAAAACCACTGCGTCTCTGCACTGTGATATAAAAACCCTAGAAGAAGCAGAGCACTCGAAAAGCAAGAGGAACACTATACTACATCTAGGCAACATTTTTGCAAATTTTCCTGCGCGCAGTGTCACGCGCAACGCAGAACTGCACCTTGTGCCCACCCCTACAACAGTTGGGCGTAACGTTGCAGAAAATGCTGCACCGTGTTCCCGCGGTTTTAGCTTGCTTTTCTATTGCTCTTCATCTAACAGCGTGTATAAATCTGCTCTGCGCGCACGTTTTATATTGCTTAAAACGATAAGCAGTGGAATGTCAGGACCTGATGGGGGTTTGCCTCAGGGAGGTGTCCAAGGATGTCCGTTTTCAGAGAGTTCACTCTTCAAAATATTCATATCAATTTCCGTTACAGACTTACATAACTATGAAACATCTACATGAGCTACAGTGAATACACAAAACAATGCAAAGCTCACTAATAAATATCGGTACAAATAACCATGCTCTCTCTGTTGTTTGCGTACAAAGGGTTCCCGGTTCTACTACACATCGATTAGAAAATAAATGTATTTGATTCGTTTGATCATTTTTATCTACACAAAAAGCTAATATGATATTCTCTAACGTATTCAAGAAAGTTTTAAAAACTGCTGTATATACATCACGTTCAATATGGAGGTCACAATTAGGTATTGGGGCGGCTACAAGCTCTCCAGGAAACTGATTAGCCAATTGGTTATTTGGTATTAAAGATTTGTTACGAGAAAATATCAATATGCTATCAACGATCAGAATTTGTTTTAAGGAGGATACGAAAACGACCTGATTAATTGTGTTACGTTTTTCATTCGACCGTGTTCAAGGAATATGGATGACGACTGCGGTCCAAGTGAAAACGTGTTCATGTGACCTATGTTTGAATAGATAACTAAAATGTTAGTGTGTAAGAAACAGCAGGTCCACATCAGACGATTACTGCAAATTTTGGCCTAGTCCTACTTTAACGAATAAGAGAATAAGGGAGCATGGCTTTAAATGAAAGGCCGGCCAATTTACGAAGAGACATAATTCTGTCGCAATATAATAATTTGGTTATGCCAAATATGTTGCTGCGAACTGCCCCTGTAACTGTCCCTTCGATCGTCCACAAAACCTGAACAGTCCCCCCATATTGAACTGTATGTATGTATACATTTATTAATGTTTTTAAGAACCCTTTTGTCTCTTGATGTTTGACCTTATCCATCTCAAGTAACTACCAACATTAACATAAGCCGTATGGCTGTAATCCTTATGGCAACTTTTGGAGAAGGTATTCAACCCCCAGCTCAGCATTCCACCCAGAATCCATCTCTTTACTTGCGCGTTCTGGGTATGTGCGACTGAGAACATGAGCGGTGAACCGCTATCACTGATGCACGTCACACCATAGGTAACATAACCAGCACAGATAAGCTTGTTAGAATCATATCGCCTTTGAGCCCACGAACAGCGCTGTCGACGTGTAATAGTCACCTGGTTTTGTCTAAGGTTGCCATGGATTCTATGATTGACATTCTTGCCCCAGCCAATGATAACACCCTTGTTGCCTCTTACTAAGAAACGCTCCACTTCTTGCCTGGTTGGAAGACAGATGGGTAAAATCTTCTCGGTGAAGTTAACCGGCTTTGATAGCTGTAACAAAGCTACGTTTGATGATAGTTTATTCAAATCTGCTTTAAAACTGTTATGAATTACTACTTTCTTGACATTCAGCAGTTTGGGTTTCGGTTTCCCCTCGCCTCGGTAATGGACACCCAGTTCTACTTTGATGAACTGAGGCTGTAGCGTATAAGGACCGAGGTGAAGACAATGTGATGTTGCTAGGATCCATTCCTTGTCGATTAGTGTACCCATACAGCCCTCGATCTCACCAAAGGAATCAAAATGAAGCAAGACGCTCCATGGCCAACTTCCTGGTGCTGCGTTTCGCCAGCCACGACGTGTTGGCGCAAGGGCTTTCAAAGCTACACCACAACCTTGACAATAAAATACAGTAAAAATAAAATAAAATAAATAACTGTTTATTTAAGTGTCCTAGTCTTCTAGCGCTCGCGCACTAATTGGGGGACACTATACTCTCACACAGTTAGACATATAGTTAGCCATATAGAGAAATATGTGGAAATATTTAGAGTTGTCAAGTCAGACCTCTACAAAAGACATGAGTATACATTTTGTCGCTTTAAAATCTATACAATTACATCAACTATTGCAGAAAAACGCAGAAATCAACTATTCGGTACTATTGGTAGTAGTCTTAGAGATGCTCATTTGGTGGAATTTTCACTGTCTCAGTAACGTTCAAAGAGCAATCGTAAACCGTCTTACCTGGAGCTATCTTTGTCTTGGTGCATGAGTATCCATCTATTGCCTTGTGGTAATTTTTCTTGCATGAACAAGAGAAACTACAAATATAACAACAAAATGGTAACATAAGAACATCCTTCCCTTGATGTACCTCGAACTCACTAAATCCTTCCCATCAACCACAGCGCGCGCGAAGTTAGCGAAGCGACTGGGTACGAGTCTGATACACAGGGTGCCCGAGCTCTGTTGGGCGTTTCTTTCCAGATAATTATTAACGAAACAACGCGAAACAATGCTCTAGCCCAGGGTAGTGGTTCCGTCTACATCTAAATATTGAGCCTTTTGTTTTGAAAACGAAAAACGTGTAATCATTCAGGCATATTATATTTACCTTCCAACAGTATTGTTACAAAAGTGTTGGCACTTGTTTAGTTTAGGAATGGCACATTCATCAATGTCCAGACAACGTCTCTCATTTCGTAGCTTATATCCGTCACGACATCCACATTTGTATGAGCCCTCGGTATTTATGCACAGCTGTTCGCAGTTTCCAGTCCCACCGTTCACTGCACACTCATCAATGTCGTTACACTTCTTGGTCCTAGAAAAGATAGATCATAGAGTAAACCACATTTTATTTTAAAATTAATTTGTTATATATACATTTTAATGTATATATAATGTTCGGCTGTATTATTCTGAACACGAAGGTAATGACGTCACGCGAAGATGACGTCATTCGTAACGATATGCGTGATATCATTATGACGTCATTCAATAAAAAGAACTTACTTTGGATCCAGGACATATCCTTTAAGGCACTCGCATTTGTAGGTTCCATAGAAATTAATACACACGTGTTTGCCACACCCACCATTGTTTGTAAGACACTCGTCTACGTCTAGACACTGTGTTTTATTGACATTGGGTACAAATCCTGGGTCACAGTCGCATCGGTAGCTAATAAACACAGATATATAACAATCGTTAAGATGAAATAGTACGTTTAAAGGTCTTTTATTATGGTGCATGCCTAAAGCCCTCTCCAGTAAAAACAGAAAAGGAGTATGGGTAGTTGCAAAACGGCTTTACTTTATCGGCTTAGGTATTTTAATATCGACAAATAAAGTTCTTTGTATAAGTGTGCGGCAAGCTAGATGTCAATAGAAATGGTATATGTATTGAGGTTGTCCCAAACTAGAAAAGTAATTAGACCCCATAGAAGGACACACAGGATGAAGTCCCTGATTAGCAAAGCCAACCTTACCTTCCTGGTATATTGATGCAGTTAAAACATGCTGGTATACCCTCCATACACTCATCGATGTCCATACAACTTTTAGGTGTCATGACGTCAATCATATAACCAGTTCGGCATTCACATCGATAACCGCCACGTTCGTTTACACAAATTTGCTCACAACCACCATTGTTTGTCGAGCATTCATTTATATCTAGAACATAAAAAGCAAGCATATTACTGGACACGGCATCTAAACATGCTAGCTGGGTTGGTCCCAATAAAGACCGATGGTAACTTGAGGCTGAGGAGACTTCCTTACGGTAATGTTACAATAGGCTAAAACTCAATTTGGTGTTTTTTAAAACACCAAAAAAAAAGTTGTTGAAGTGCAACATGGCGCGCGACTACGATTTTAGCGCAACATTGACTCACAATAGAGGCTTTGCACCATCACGTGACGGCAACAATGACAAGAGGCAGGAACAATAGAGTCTGGGGTAATCTGGTTTACACGAGAATGAATTCAGTTTCCCAGGGAAAAAGACTCTATTGTTCCTGCTTCCTGTCATGGCTGCCATCACGTGATGGTGCAAAGCCTCTATATAGGAGGATCTTGCAAAACTTTTAAGAGCTTTTTAATTCAAGTAATATACGAAATTTTTAGTTCTTTGTATGCAATATTATGCCAGATATCAGCTGTCAATTTTCTGACTGGCAAAAGTGCTAATGAGCCCATACATTCTCTATAAAATTTAGAGTTTTCAAAACCACATCACGCAAAAACTATTGCTCTACAATGCACAGGGGAGGATCCAGGATTATCTTCAGGAGGGGGTGCACTGTCTTCAGGAGGGGTGCACCGTCTTCAGGAGGAACTGCCGAGAGGATATTTTAGAAAAATCTGAGAAAAAAGGACTCAAAGTCGTCTCAGGAGGGGGTGCGCACCCCCTGCACCCCTCTCCTAAATCCGCCCCTGATGCAGTTCTTTGTTTCAAGATACACGAAGTTGGAAAATAGTGTGACGGCAAAAAGGTCTAGTCGCGTGAATAATAGAATACAGTACCTTCGCATGTTTTGTTGTCTGAACCAAGTTTGTATCCCGAAGGACACCGACACTGAAATCCACCAAAAGTATTCAAACACTTATGACTACATCCCGCATTGGAGAAAGAGCATTCGTCGATATCTGATGAACAAAGAACAAGCAATGCCATTGGTTGTTACGACGAGAACGATGATTGGTTGCTAAATCAAATGGCAAAATATAACGAAAAATGTGATTGGATGTAAGATGATGGTAATATGCAATTAGTTATTACCAGAACATTTTTTGCCGTTGTTTTGCAGATGAAACCCTTGTCTACAATCACAGCGGTAGCTCCCATTATTGTTGATACAAATTTGGTCACAATCACCGTTGTTCTTCATGTGGCACTCATCAATATCTGTTGGAAACATATATAATACAATAACCAGTTATATTATGGCTAACAAAACAAAGTTATGTTTAAGGAACAATTTCTTTTAGGTTTCAGTCAGTTTTCTAAACTTTTGGGCACAAAACCCCTTACTCGAGTCGATACTCGAGTCTGGTTCATGCGCTTTATAGCATGTTTATAAAAGGAGTTTCTTTACTCTGCCTTTAGGAATTAACGAGTGAATCGAACGACTGTGATTGGTTGCGTACCTCGACACGTGACTTTATCAAGAGTGAGGAAGAAACCCCTTCTGCACGCGCATACAAAGCTTCCAGGAATGTTTAGACAGGTGTGATGGCATCTTTTGGCTTGTCTGCATTCATTTATATCTGAGTGAAGTGAAACAAGAAAAATTAATATGATCTACAAAAAAAAAAACAAGAGGCTACAATAGCATTTACTCGAGCGACGAGGAAGCCCGCGTAAGAAAGCTTGCTTGCAAAGGCCATCTGTGTAATTTTGGACACTTGCTGGTTTGATCTACCACAGGAAGCCCAAGTAACAAAACTTGCTTGCAAAGGCCATCTGGGTAATTTTGGACACTTAATTTGACGACCGCAATACAGATCTAGACTCGGTCTACCACAGGTATACTAAGCTATCTTGGATTACTGTGATAACACTGAATATAAAGATGATAATTTTTATTTAAGACAAATATGCCTACCAATACAGGTTTTTCCATCGGGCTGCAACTGGTAACCAGGCTTACATGTACATCTCACGGTCGACACTCGTCGCACGATAGACTGGATACAAGTATGGTCGCAGCCACCATTATTTTGAGAACATCTCACTGCAGCTATAAACAGTTTATTAAGCGATCATCCTATTACTAATAACTAGCCAATATCTTTATTTAACGAGATTAAACACATTACAGTCACAGACTGAAAACTTGTGAACCTCTCCTCCTACAAAGATCGCGCCTTGTCCGACGTAATGTCGGTTGGTTTCGGTATAATCCACAGGGATACCACACTAGCTATAAGAAGCTATAGTTAGTGATCGCAGTGATGATAGTGTTGTTTTATTTCAGCGACAGCGTTCCTATGGAAATCTGTTCGATCGTTACGACCGCTGAACACAGTTTCTGCGATTGTAGCAATCATATTGAAAACCAGCTTAACTAAACTAACGACCACAGATATATAGCGTTCTATCCCTGTGCCGGATCAAAGAATAATTTAGTGTCGTTTTAAGCTCACTTGTAATCGCCTGTTATTATACAGACATCAAGCTTGAAACAATGATAACAGTTTGCCAACCTTTGCCAAGGAACTTTTGTTCTAGAGCCAATTATTAATCTCTGCTTGGCAGACGTAACAATGGATTACGTCAGACAATCTGACGATCTTATTATTCTTGGACGCAACGTAAGCCACTCAAAACGATCAAGACTTCTGACTCTCACTCATGACATATTGTCGAGACACTGCACTGCCAGTATAGTCACCAAATTGTTTGATGACCGGTATCTGACTGTCACAGTTCCTGGGGCCCGTTTCTCGAAATACCCAATAACTTTACGGGCGCGTTAGCTTACCCGATAAAGTTTACAAGTGCTTCCCAAAGCGCACCTTATATTTAATTTCTAATTAATTTCTAATAATTATTTTACGGGCAAGTTTACGGGTGCTCGCGAAATTTTCCTGCACATCCAAACGGGTCCGTAAAGTTATCGAATCTTTTTCTCTGGACCTTATATGTAAAGTGTAATTGTGTACAGTTTCAATTTACATTGCAAACACGAGAAATAACAATTCTTACCAGAAGTTGGTTTAGTGCAGTTTCGTTCATCGCTACCATCACCACAATCGTCATGTCCATCACACATCCAAGTACGATCTAGACATCTCCCATTATCACACCGAAACTGATAGCGACGGCAAGGACATGCTAATTCATCAGAAAGATCACCACAGTCGTCTTGGCGATCACATCTCCATCTTAGGTCAACACATTTCCCATTTGCACAACGAAACTGGGTTGATAAGCAAGCAGTTGGTTTACGTTGGGGCGTGGTCCGGGGTGGCGGTCGTGTAGTTCTTCCTAATACTGTGTAAAGAAATAAAAATCAACCACAGTGCTAGATGTGAATCTTTTAGGGTGTGGCTACACGTGGTGTAATGAAAGGAAATCAACCACAAGGTTACATGCTCATCCCTGAGGGCGTGGTTACACGTGGTGTAAAGAAAGAAATATTATATTAAGAGTAGGTACCAGGGTATGCCGGGAAGGAATTTTTGTTTTTGTTTGTTTCTCTAAGACTAAAAGAATCAGGATCAGAAACAAGGCCATAAGTCAGTTCCTTGGCTGGGTGGGGGCGTGGTGACACGTGGTGGTGTTGTATGTAGAAACAATGATACATTTTAATGCCTAGAATTGTGAATGTCAACAAGTCGTTCGTGTCTTTAACTGTCGTAAAGAATTTTAAATAAGATACAAACAAAATCATGCAGAAAGCATTTAATGGATCACTGAACGCCAGACGGGACTTTTCCTCCACTGAACGTAAGAGTTGCGTTGTGTCAGTTGTTTGTCCACCACTGTATATAGACTTAACCACAACGTTCTAGACTTTTCAAGAGCAGTTTGAATAACCATACCTTCGGCAGTGTAAGTTAGTTTGAAGCCTTTTCTATTTATGGATTGGTCCGAAATGAATCGTACAATGACCATATTTGACGTTGACTTCACAGTGAACGGTGAAAGATCGCCACAGAATTTCCCCAGTGAGGGCGCTAGTACTGTGTTCCCGTCATGCACTTGAACGTAGTCGTAACACTGACCGGCTGAAATGGGAAACAAAAAGTGCAATTACTACGGTACGCTGAAAAGATGTTGCATTATGAATATTGCTGGGTTGCATGTGACGTCACGGCAGCCATCTTGGATAAACTTCAACAAAAGATTTCTCATTAGCGTTTATTGTTTGTTCATCCAACATGGCTACGTACTTCATGGCTATTTCATTGTGTTTGGATTCCCGAAGGAATGGATCAAACTCAATAATTGCGTCTCTTGTCGTTCTTTTTAACAAGTAAACAAGTTATCTTTCTTTCTGTGACAATATTTTTCTATTTCTCCCTCTCTTTCGATCCTCGAGGATTGTTCTTTCCCTTCCCATATTTTATTCCCATTTTGTACACTTACCAAGTCTAGCTGGTTCTAAATGAAACTCGGTAAACCTGACTTTCACAATTTTTCCAGTGGGAACGTTGATTTTATAGACACAATCAGAGCTCGCGTAGTAGTTGTTGGGTGAGTTTGGCGAAGCTAGTGATCCACGGCTTCCCAAGTACGTACCTCCGCAGTCTACAGAAATAAGTGCACTCTTCTTAGTAAATAAATATATTCACAAATGATCGTAATAGTGAGACAATCGAATAAGTATCCTTTTATTGTTTAATTATTACTGTGGAATTTCTATCAACCACGGGGGGAAGGGGGCGGGGGGGAAGGGGGAAGGGGGAAGGGGGGAAGGGACTGCTGTGGATGGGAATGCTGGTCAGAAAATAACCCCTTAAAGTTAACTGCATCTTTTCCAGCTGGGCGAAGCAACATGATTTTTACTTCTAAAAGGCCAGTACCAACTCAGAAACAATTGTAATTTTTCAGTTTTAATGGTATCAAAGACAGAATCTTCGACCACCTTTTACTTGTAAAGTTATATGAGGGCATCTTATTTACTAAAAACTTCCTTAAAGGTACCACCTTAAAGGTACCACCTTAGTCTCTGGTAGTCAATTCGAGACACACTATAAAAGGTACCATGGAGATCGCTACAGATCGCTGATTTTCACCCCTAATCGAAGTTACAACGAGCATCCCCGCCCAAAATATATCGGGTTGCCCCCTTGGGCTATCAACCGACTAAAAGTTACTTTCCATAGTACTTACCTAAAGATGAATTAAAAACCGCTTTAAAACCTTTAAATTCCTTAGCAGAATTCGTTTTAAACCTAATGTACAGTTTATTGCTACTCGACGTCATAGGGAAAGGCCTGTTCGCACCACAGTACCGTCCCACCAGGGGTGAGTGCAAATTTGGTCCATCGTAGATCTCCAACCAATCCTTCCGGCATCGCCGATCTGGCTCGAGAAGAAATTCTAAGACTTTGAAGGTTATTTTGTGTCCTCTCGCTGCACTAATGATCCAAGAACAATCGCTGTTATGGTTGTAGGCACTGGGGTAGTTGGGAGATGTGACGTAACCAAACGCCTTCATTAAGGTACCACCACATAGTCCTAAAAAATAAGGAGCAAGGATGGAAAAATAAGAAAAGAAAGAAGAAGAAAAATAAGGAGAAAGGATGGCACAGTTGGTTAGTGCGCGGCCTTCGGTGCGAAAGGTCCCGAGTTCAATCCCCAGTGACTTCACATCCTTGTTTCGACTTCTTTCCTTTCCGTGTAGCTTTAATTAGCTTTAAATACCCTCAAAACGGAGCACTGATGGAGAGAGGAGAGTAAAATGAGCGAACCGTCGACCTCAGGTTTGTCAGTTGAATTACTGTTACGAGTTATCGACGTTAAATATGGTCGCTTTACTTTTACTTTACTTTTAGTCCTGCAATATGAAAGTCCCATAAGGTTAGACATAAAGGTGTACATACCTAGCCTCCTCCACAATGCTTCTTTGCCAGAGAGTACAATAAGCTACTTCACGCTTTCGTCCGCCATTTTGAATTGGGGCAAACGCGCCAAAATTTATAGAAATCTGGATCACTTTGGCTTATCATTAACTCGGCTAATTTTTATCGTATTTTTCAAAATTTAAACTTCATTGATTTGCAGACATGCCTGCCATATGTCGGACTGAAAATAAGACCAATGCAAGTATTTTAACTACGTTTTTTGAAACAATATTGGCTTTGTTATTTATGACTGTGCATATTATAAATATTGGAAGACTACAAGACGAGAAAAAGAGGATTTTCGTTTTCAAAATAAAACATTCGGCATGCACTTGAATATTAAGACCATTCGCGAAAAAAAGATTGACTTGAAAAACGTAGTTAAAATACTTGTATTGGACTTATTTTCAGTCCGACATATGGCATGCATGTCTGCAAATCATTGAAGTTAAAATTTTAAAAATCCGACAAATTTGAGCCGAGCACTATGGTAAGTCAAAGTCAGATTTCTATAAATTTTGGCTCGTTTGCCCCATTTCAAAATGGCGGACGAAAGCGTGAAGTGGCTTATTGGAGACAAGGAAAGTGGAGTCGGCACCCAGGGTACAAGCAAAGGAATTTCCCCGAAGGTGAACGGTATTGATTCTCCCCACCCCGCACCTCACATCATTGCTTAATCCCATGGATATACTTCGAGATGAATTCGTTACATCTCGACTCAAGTTTTAACTCGTGGATTGCAAATCCGTGAGTTATTTTCTCTGTTCACGCGTTAAGTCCAGTCCAGACGTCGCACTTTTGCCGCGTCGAATCTAATAACATCAAAGACGACCGTCTAATTATCCAATGTTTTCAATGCATTCGACGCGGCAAAAGTTCGACGTTTTAACTGGGCCTTAGATTTTTCCTAAATTCATCTGAGCCGCCAATCATCTTTGTGAGGGTGGAGCGTTTTCCGATCAGACAGTGGTTTGCATGAATTTTCAAAAAGCATACGGGCAAAAGATTTTCGCGGCAAAGGAAACTGATCGTAATGCGGTGTGATACGAATTAACGAAGAAGTCATTAACTAACACATCCTTGTTTGTCAAGCCACTCACTAAAAATACATATTGTTGTCGACTATAAAGGGGAGTGTTGAAGACTTGGAAAACTTCCAGCCTCTTTTCGCCACATCTTTCCTTCCCACACCCGGCCCCCGTACTTTGAATTAAAGTCAGTGTTCTTAATCTGTGATTAGGATGAACACATGCAACACATGTAAGTTGAAATGATCGGCGGGAAGAGTGATCAAGCTCTAAACTGGAACATGACGTGAAAGTCCTGGTGCACATTAACGCAACCAGCCTATGTGGACTCGAAAGGTTATCAAATAATGTAAACGTTGAATGATATAGTAGTTTAAATTTGTAAATCAATGACCTTATTAACGTTCATGACAATTTTGCTAATATAGCAAAATGGAGATACTGGTTTGGCACGCAAAACACACGAAGCCCAACTCGTGTGAAGCTTGAAATTTTTAACTCCAATATTGTAACCCAGAAAAGAACATTCACAACATCTTCTTGTTGCTCTCTATTATCGTATCACTAACTGAGTTTCAGCGAATTGCGTTAAAGGAGTTCTATTTTAGCTGTTTTCTATCCCACAAGATTCAAGTTGAACAACACTAAATATATTATAACTAAGTTGAACAACACTAAATAACATATAACTGCAATTATTTCCCTTAACGGTTGTTGACTTTGGAGGAAAAACAATACAGAACTTCATTATCAGGAGACTGAAAAAATATTGTTTTGTCCTCTAAATTGGCGGAGCAATAAGTTATTGAATCAGGTTTTTCTCCTTTTCCAATTGGGGTACCACTCGCGGCTGCTCAGGGAGAGAGAGTGGGGAGGGAAGGCTGCCATAGGCCCACGTTGTGGTATTTCTTTCTCCAATCGTGATAAAAGGCTCGCAAGGTTTTCGTGTCACACACGGTTTCCCGTTGTGGTAGAGCACTTTGCACTCATCATCACATAAGAGCGGAATTCTGTGGTCTCTTTGAAGAGTGATATTTCCGTTAGAGTAGAGTGCTTCGAGGTCAGTCAGTGAATAAACAAGAAGATAAAGTACAAATTGTATTGTTATCTAACTCGTGAAATCACAAAAAATTACAAGAAGGAACTGGGAAAATCTTGTTGAACTGTCTATAGTAAAACATACAAACACACATAATTATTTCTGAGGTCACTTAGAATATGTTCTCGACTGGCAAATCCTCAAAATCAAGCCAACAGGGTCGTGATTGGGTTGTGTTGTTCATGTATAATTGCACATTGTACAGTCATGCAGGATTTTAACAATGCCTATCGTCAAACCACTGATCAGTTGGGACGATTTGAACCTTGACATTCTGGAGAAATCGTCTCGGCGACAAACAGAAGACAAATCAAAACAACAGAAGTGCAACACAACTGTACTTTGATGTAGTCAAAGACGATTTAAAAATTATGTTCATTTATAAACACTCTACATTTAATATCTATCTTACCTTGGGTATGAACTTCTTGAACGTACCAGCTCAAAAGTAAACCCCAAAGAAAACTGAAAACATAAGTGAAAAACAACTAATGTTATTACCGATAATTTGCCTGGATTTTCACCTCGTGTCTCTTAACTTAATATATACTGCTGATAAAGAACTTTGTATCTTTTGTACTGATATCTAAGTTTGAAGTAGAGTCAATAAGAGCAGAGGATTAGAATTGACGAGAAGAAATTCCATCAGAAGTAAGAAAAGCCGAGGTCATCAATCCAGAGGTTGTTACAGAGATTGTAACATCTTATTTTGAAGCATGGAAGAACTGTGAAGTCCTTCGACTTCATCAATCAGACGTTAAAAATTCCATAAAAGTACAGTTGACCACAGTTAAGTCAAAATCTACGCCCCCATTTTAAAACTTGCCTGAAAGTTAAGGTCTTACACGACATCTTTTTGATAAACGAGACCCCAAACAACACACCGAATAACTTCAAAGAACAACCTCTTGATCTGCGATCACTTCTTTCGGCCTACACAAACAGTATGGCGGAACAGGATCAGTTAATCCTACAACATGTCACAGATGTCAGGAGTAATCTTATTACATCACTGATGTGCGCGCACATTGGCTAAACTTCAAAAACAATAATAGATTTGTCAACGCGTTGATCAATTGTCCCGAGGGAATTAAGCGTAAATCCCCGGTGCTAGATCCCGCGCGCGCACCGATATATTCAGTCATTGCATATTTGGAATAGAGTATGCTCTGTAAGCAATACGACATATGCCATCTGGTGATATCTTTGGCAGTGCGTCTGGTCTAGTTTGGTTCATTTCCAAACACGTTCTTTCAGCAATTACTACACACTCGGAGAATACCAGAGTTTCCTTTATAAGTATTAATTACCGTGACCTTTGCTGAAGTCAGTCGGACTAAAAAGGAACTCTTGTGGAGCCTGTCAATCGTATCATACTCGAATCATTAGCAGAGAAAATAAGGAAGATGTCTCGTATTTGTGTCCTCAGCTTTTGTCTGTGAGTCTCATGGCTTTAAGAAGTTCCGACTTCTTATTTAATTGAGTCAAGAGTGATTTTGTGTCGTTGTTTGTCTTTTAGAACGCTGGGTCTTCTGGTTTCGTCTGTCGTAACTCTTCCTCGAAGTCAGAAACGCAGTGCCTTCAGTCTGTATCAGTCAAGTTCGCCCCAACAGCATCCAGGATCAAATGGTAAGAAAAATCCCTGGTCATTACGAACACATAAAAATATTATGTGGTTTTTGAATCTAATGTTATTATTGTTATGAACATTTGTTCCTGATACGCATCTCTGTAATGTTATCAATCACTTTACTAATTTATTATCACGATTTGGCAATAAATAATCACTTAAGTCGTCCCTTATTTTTTTGAAAATCTGGTCCAGATTTTGAAAAACAAGTTTGTTTAGAGACTATTCTTGTGGATTTCATCTTTCACAAGTCATATTTAAAATTCTCTGGCATGTCGTCGCCCTTCAAGTTGACTAATAATTAGAGTGACCTTCAACTCGAATTTCATCAAAAACATGATAATAACAGTTTCGTTATTTACATTGTCTTTCAAATCATTTTGATAGCCCCGATAAAACAACACTTAAGATGCCGTAGGAAAAATTCTAAATATGATGTTAGTTAATTTGTACTTCAGGAAATGAAGAGCAAAACCAGTCAGAGCAAATTCACAAAAATAAGTGGGATATGCTATTTTTATTGGACGAAATGTCAATTTAATCTTTTAAAGCTTCTGATGACCCTTTAAAGTGCTAAAAAAAGATTCGATAATCCCAATAGTTATGAAATTGTGATCTAAGCCATGTTATCTAAACTCGCTGATTTTCCCTGTACTGCTGAGAGGGAAAGCCAAGGAACTGATTAGCTAATTTGAGTTCAAGTTCAGCCCAAACTGTTTCGGTTGGAGACAAAGGAAAAGGAACTTACAAGGAGTTATCAGGATTTATCTGATTAAACACTTCGTCATTTCTAAGTTATTTGTCTTATCTCGCTGTCTAAATTCCTGTTTTACTTAGTACAATGTGGTGGGACGCTGAGGGCTGCATCGGGAGAAATCACGTCTCCAAACTTCCCTCGAAGCTACCCCGATGAGGTAGACTGCAGATGGAAAATCGTTGGTGAAAAAGGTTCACGTATTACCATCACATTTTCAGACTTTGGGGTAAGTTGAAGCGCTCTCAATTTAGTCTAAATCAGGAGGCTCATTCTTGGGTTGCATGTGACGTCACGGCAGCCATCTTGGATGAAGTTCTCATTAGCGTCTCTTGTTTGTTCATCCACCATGACTACCGGTTCTTTGTCTTTTGATTCCCAAAGGTATGGATGAAACCCAGCAATAGGATCGCCCCATCAAATTTCTTAGGGAGTACCTGTCGGAAATGTTGACTGTTTACTACAGTGCGCGTTATACGACAGCCGCATTCAGATATTTCCATGCGGTCAAGGTCGTAATCTATGATTATCTCTGGATTACCTTGGGTTAACTTTGTTGACCTACTGTGGCACACCCTGTACTCATACCACCACGCCCACTCTTCTTAAGTCACAATACTTGAGTCTTTTGTTATCAGATTGCGCAAATGTATGCTTTGGTGATAACTATCTGGAAAGAAACGCTCTTCTTAGATAATAATTCTTAACGAAACATTTTCACCCCCCCCCCCCCCCCCCCCCCTAGGTTTAAGTTACGGTATGCATGCGAAAAAATGTTAATAGCTAGAAATTCCCTTCCAACGCCGAATTTCTGTTAAAAATGTTAATTTCCAGGATTCTGCATGACCATTTGCATGTTTACATTTAGAAATATGTTGGAAATTCTCTTACGAATTTTCAACATATTTCTAGCATGTTTCCAATGGGCCGGATATATGTTGGATATTTACTGGAAAATTGAAATTTCCAACATATTGCTAAGGCCCGTTTCACACGACGACATAAGCATAGCCATAAGCATAAGCATAAGAAACAAAACTTTTGCATTTTCTCATGCTTATGCTTATGACGCAGGGACCGCGGAGCACATTGAAAAGTGGGGGGGCTGTCATTAAAAAGTGGGGGGGCTGAAACCTCTCTAATCATTAAATTTTCTTTGTATTTCTCAAAAAGTGGGTGGGCCGCAGCCCCCTCCCCCCGGCTCCGCGATCCCTGTGACGTTATGTGTTGCGTGTGTGAACCGGTAAAAAACGCTTATGCTTATGTTTATGTCTATGCTTATGTCGTCGTGTGAACCGGGCCTAACGGTTGGAAATATGTTAGAATTTTGCATGATGATCTTTGACCATCTGTTAAAAATGGCCAAAAATTTGCAATCTAGTGGCACTAGTCCCAACAAACGTCAATTGATCAAATTATCCTTCTGTGTTTTCACAGATTGAAACAAGCCACGATTGTGAATACGATTCGCTGGAGATCTACGATGGCAGCAGGAAGGTTGACAGCAAACGAATCGCAAAGCTTTGTGGGACAACGACATTGCCGCAAGTTGTTGTATCGAGAGAATCCTCCATGTTGATTCGATTTCATTCCGATTTTTCAGTGAACTTCAAAGGCTTTCGATTGTATTATACGCGATCAGGTAATAGTACTTGAAGTTTGTCTGAGACTCTTAGTATATTTTGTATTGTGCATGCAGAGAACAAAGAGAAACTCGCCCGTTACAGACACCACACATCCGGTGATTGCTAAACGCTTCCTTGCTTGCTGAAGAAGGAAATATTTCTCTTTCACGTGCATATATTATAAAGGGATTTTATCTAAATAATCTCGAAAAAGTCTGACAAATTCAAAGAAATGGTGTCTGATTAATATATAGTGGGCAACTTTTTAAAGAAAAAATAGTTTTATTTGGATTTTGGATTTATGTTAAATTGTCCACTTTTTGAAAGCGGTGGTGGATTATTATTTTCATTTTATCCGTCCACTGCCTGCCTCAGTATGTAACCTTACTTGTTGACTTTCTTTTGCTACCATACTTACCACTCTCTACCTTATACTTTAAGGGTTTTTATGAGCCGGAGGGAGGAGAGGGAAAGAGAATACGTTCCACCTTTCTACCTTTTTGTCACCTGTCTAGTTCACCCCTCCTGTTCTCAGTTTTCCAAGTTCACACAAACTTTGTGTCATCATTTCTCATTGTGATTATTCCAAGGTTGCAGTCACCGTTTTACTGGACTAAGGGGAAGAATCACCTCACCCAACCATCCCGATGACTACCCTCTGTCTATCGACTGCTCATACGAGATTGAAGTACCCCAGAGGCACATCATTGCTCTTAGCTTCCTTCAATTCAAAGTCGAGGTCGAAGAAGGTAAGCTTGTGTGCTTCTTTGTATTTTTGTCATTAATAAGCAATAGAGCAGATTTTGGATGACTGTGAAAACGGCACCGGGACGGCACGGATCGTTAGTGTGCGACAGGCATTTTTTCCGCATTGATTCTTCAAATCATCGCGGCAATGATACGGTAACAGTATGGTACGGTTACGGCAAGAATTTGAATCCGGCATAGTCACAGCAAGGTGCGGTCCGTTTCACTCATGCAAAAACAGCTCCAGATAAATGAAGACCCAGTAATGTATTGGTCTTTAGCAATGCTTTCTTTTCTCACATCTATGAGAGAAATACGTCACTGGGTCTTTGCATTCTGTTTGCTCGTATGCTAGCCTGCGTTACATCCGGAAAAACTGTTTAGTTCGTTTGTAACGCAAGCTACGCGTGACGCGTAAAATAAATCAGGCTTAACCGTAAGTGTAACGAATTAATGTAAATTGAGTAGTGTACTGTACTGTTTATTAGATAAACGGTAAGATAAGATAAGATTTAACTCTTATAAGATAAGATAAGATTTAACTCTTAAATCTCGGGGTATATCATAATAATATATCAAGCCTTAAGTTAAATGGTCTGCTATTACCTTCACCCTTCAAAACAACGAGGCATTAAGCCGATATACAATTTTATACCACAGAAAATACAAATGCCTTGCTAAAAATGTTTGGATGTGTGCATGGTCAATCAGACTGTGCTTTTGGTAAGTTTTTAGTTGACTGCAAGGCGTTCACCCAGTCACGCAGTGGTCAGCCACGAGTCTGTCCACAATCGCCGTCGAACAAAGGAACAACAGCCGTTTGTCATATGCAAATCGAATCATCTGTGGTTGGGACTGTGGATCCCACATTTCCGACCACCCTTCCACCCCCACTGATGTGGGTGCTTACGCTGTCTGTCACTCACAATCACTCCGAGTCGTTTATTGTTCCCATAAATGACATGAGTACCTAAGGGATCCCCCCCGGATGATTAGTGATACTCGTCGGGAATTTTCAAATTTGCCCCTAACCGGAAGTATTTTTGCAACGGTCCACCCTTGAGGGCATGAGCATAAGCCTGGGTTAAACGCATTTCTTCAAATGAGCCACACTACATCAGAACGAATAAACACCGACTAAATATTTTTTGTTTTGATTAACGATGCATGTGAACCAAGGCGTTTAAGCCAGGCCTAAGCGGCAGACTCAATATTGCATTTATCAAATGAGTGTTGACAACAAACACTGCTAATAAGCAATATGCATTTCTGAGTCCGCGTATGAAGTAAGTGTAAACAAGGCTTTACAAAACGGTAAGCCCCCAGCATGCATAGCTCCCATTTTTCCAATATGGCCGACCCGTATAACTTACTACCTGTCACCAAAGGATGGACTGTAGAATCCCACTAACTTGAACTCCCAGGGAAGGCTAAATATTGTTCGAGATAGCGGGGGTTCGAGATAACCGATAGTAATTGACTGTAAAAATGACTCAAGGGAAATGGGTTGGTGTTCGAGATAACCGGTAGTAATTGACTGTAAAAATGACTCGAGGGAAATGGGTTTGTGTACGAGATAGCGGGGTTTTCAAGTTAAAGGGTTCGAGTTAGAGCGGTTTTAGTGTATTTAAACTAATGAAAGTATTGGTATCATCTTAACATTGCATTACGGATACATACCGAGAGTTCTAGGAGTGGGGATAAAGCTAAGAAATTACTATACTAGCTGAGCATGCGCAATCAATGAATTTTGATAGCTTTTTAATATTGTCTTCAAAAACGTTTTACCCTCAAAACAACGAATTTATTTTAATAACACAGACCCTTTTAGAAATAATTCCTTTTAGTATACAATTCTACAAAGAACGCGCATAATATGCACAAGACCGCGAAAAACATGAGACGATGTTGAGTCAGTAACATTTGATTGGTTTTCCGTCGCTTTGTCACGCACTTATTAATTTAAGCTGAAAAATTGAAAGAAATGGAAAAAAAGGGTTTAAGTCTATGCAGAATTGTAAAATAGAAGTTTATTAGTCGACTAGCCAGCTAATACGGCTGTGAATTTTTAATTACTCATCACTTGTATTTTGTTTCACCTCGCAGTATGACAGCGTGACTCGTAAAAATACACAGCCGCATATTAGCTGGCTAGTCGACTAATAACCTATATTTATATCTCTTCTTTACAGACTCCAGTGGCTGCGTGTACGACTATGTAGAAGTATACGACGGACCTAGTCCGGACTCACCCTCTCTTGGTCGTTTCTGTGGAAAGACTCCCCCCTCTCCCCTGCGATCAACGTCCAATACAATGCTGATCAAGTTTGTTGCCGATCAGTCAATCAGTCACGAGGGATTCAGTGCCCAATTCAGAGCTGAGTCTGCGGGTAGGTATTTTGTGAGTAGTGCTGGTAATACGGGCAACAAAATCATGCAATATTTCTCGCAATATTGTTGTATTTAAGTTGCAGAGCAAATGCTCCTCCTATTATCACTCCGCGCCCAACAAGTTTTCTTAGTTGCACGAAGTAAAAGCCCTCTCCACACTTGGCAACAAGGAAAAATTTGTTGCGCGCGAGGTGGTAATACGAGCGACATTTGGTCTACAACTTGCAACGCAGCAGTGCGTTACAAAAAATGTTGCATGATTTTGTTGCTCGTATTACCGCACCTTAAGGTGGGAAGTCGGCGAAATTCTGGAGTCTAAGAACTGGATTTAAGTAAAATAACACGTCCCTTCCCCTCCCTACCCTCCCTAGACGTGCGGGCTGTGAGACCAGGAACTGAGACCACTCGATCAAAATGGGTTTTGAAAATTATAGAGTATCATACTGCTGAGAAAAGTGAGAAAAGTGCAACTGTTATTTCAAATATCCTTATATCAGTAACGTGGATTTGTTTGAGAATGTATATGAATGAATTTCTCCGACCCCAGCATCGTTTATAAGGCACCATCCTCGTCCATTATTGCGTACGCCGAGAACACTCGCATTTTCATTATTCCATGGATATACCACAGAAGAACAAAAAAAGCAATTTAATCAACCTCAGCTGTGCCGATGCCGTTGTTCAATGATTATCATCATTATCATTTATATCATCTGAAATTGATCATCCAGTTATGAACTGACAATCACTTGCCTTTTACATCACTCAACACATGAAGCCTTTATGAAGTGAGTCCGTGAAAAGATGGCGCGACCACCCAGCGGAGCTGTCGCCTGCTGATGAATTCAACCTGAATTCGTTTCAGAACTGGCAGCAGCTGTTAATTCAGCAAAAAACAAACAGCCTCCTACCGTCAAGCCTTGGATGACTTCATCATATGAGCATGTCATTATTGCGCATCGAAGAAAAATCATTCATTCGAACAGATGCAAGAACATCTTAGGAAGGAAAAGACCACCTACGAAGCTAAAGTTTTCAGGAAAAGAAAACCTTCACGTGCCGACAAAGTGCGTCCACGTAAAGGAGGTAAAGCTCGTAAAAGGCAAAGCCTTGCAAAGAAGAATGGTAAGTTCAAGCATTGGAAAGTTTAGCCTTGAACTGTGAGAAGGAATGGCTCTCTAAAGTTGTGTTGAACTTGACAAGCGAGATACCGCGTCTTTGTCACCTACGACCTTTCACGCTTTCTTCTTGACCTCTTTCTTCCCTTAAATCTTCTTCTCAGCCATCTTTGACATTTATGAAAGATTGGACTTTGACTTAGTCTCTAACCTACACTAAGCTTTCCATTCATGATCACAGCAAGATCTGACTTGTCTTTCTGTGGCACGCTGGTATCCCGCAAATAATCAGCTTTGTTGTGATGCCGTACCTTGGTCCAAGATGATCTTGCCGGCTTTATACGTGACCTTTGACATCCCGCAGTAGGGCATTTCCTATCCCTCTTCACTTAAGTCATCGCTAACGATTTCATCTTCACGATAGAACATGTTATTCTGTGCCACTTCTTCTTTCGTACCTTATGAATTAATCACCTCGCACTGGCTCTAATAAAGAATCTAAAGAGAATGTCTGCAGTGTCTTGCCTCAAAAAGAACACGTGTCGACTTCATTACCACCGCCAAGCTGACTGCATGCACGAAATGGGCCACTATTAGCACCCTCCGACAGAGATAATGAAAGGATATGTTGCAACGAATGCCACTGACACGAAATAAAAGAAACACTATCGTACCTCATTCTCTGGGAAAAAAACTCTTTCAATAACGCCAATACAGTCGTTTCCTGCTGGAGAACTTTACTTGGCCCTAGATATCGGGAGATATGATCTTGCAAACTCGAAACTTTATGGTGGTGACAAATGAAACATTTGACCCTTTTAAAGGAAAAGAGGACTGGAGAAAATGGACAATTAGAGACAATTAGATTATGCTTGGTGCAGTTTTTGCAGGGCTGCAACTAGGGATATATTGCGGTCTAGTTTGACTACGCCCATTTTGTTGACCCATATCCGATCCCTATATCATTAAATTCGCAAAATAATTGATCCGCGATCTCTGATTCCAACTTCAAAAAATCCTGATCTTATCAATCCATTTGCAAAATCTGTATTCTCTGATCCCGTTAATTTAGTCGATATACCAGGAAAAAAAAAGCTGATCCCTAATCTCGAAATTCGCCGGATTCCTGATCCTCGATACGTCCTGGACCAAATTGTTGATTCGCCATCCTATAACTTTCGTTGATCCCAGATCTAGGTTTCAAAAACCTAAGTCCTACATTTGCAAAATTCTTATCTCAAGAAGTCAGTTGATACGTTTTCAGAGCTGGTCTTCGATAGGACCCTGAGTTTTAAGATGCTTCAATTTTCTCTGGTACAACAACAATAACAACAACAAAAAACCCTTTCCATATTTAAAGGAGAGCAAGACTAATTTTTGTATATGGAGAAATATACATAGCGATAAATACTATGTGTTTTTTTTGGTTACAGATCCCATGAACCCATGCGCTATCAACAATGGTGGGTGTAGTCACGTGTGTAACAATCGACACAACACCAGAGTTTGCTCCTGTCGCCCTGGTTACGCCTTAGAGTTTGACGAAGAGACTTGTACAGGTACACCAAATATCAATGATATCACTTTAAAGTTTTACTTTTGATTTAATTCACAATATTTAAATGTTATCTCAAGTATAATCCGCACTTGGACGAAGTTTGTTTTTGTTTCTTGATGCTAGACAAATTCCCACGTTGCTTTTTTGCCTCAAATCGTATTTCCTAGGGAATTTAGCATATTTTGGCGGAAACTTGATCTCAAGAAAATTGCTCCCCCTTTTGATCAAGCCTCGCTACGCCCCTGTGGGCGTGCTTCTCAATTCAACGATTTTAGTTTCTGTGCTTACTGATACGTTTTCATTTGAAAACATAAACCTTTGTGTTCATGTGTTTTATGTGTTTATGTGTTAAGGCCATTCTCTGCTCCTCGATGAAAGCTCTCGCAGCCGGAGCTAGTGAGTACTTTTTTACTTGGAGTGAGTACCTGCCGAGAGTGTTAAAAATTTTGATCTATATTTACTCTCAGCGAGTACTCGCTCAAATTTACCCAATCACGAATTGGGTAGATATCATGTGATCAACTGCACCCGTCAAGATGGCGGTCTGAACTAATTATAAGAAATTTGCCTATACAAGTCGCGAGAAGTGGAGATTGAACAGCGAGTAAAACAGAACTCACTAGGTCGCTGCGACTGGTTTCAGCAAGGACTGGAGAATGGCTTTTACGTTCACACGACGAAAATGTCGTCTTTCGACCAAACGAAAAAATTTTGAAAGTCTATACTTTGAAAGATATAACTGAAAACGTAACGCATCTGTGTGTTTAAAGCCTTAAGTTAACATAAATAAGATAGATTTGGAATAATCTTTAGATATTTGATTTCAAGCTGAAAATGTTGTGTTTTATCACCAGATATCAACGAATGTCAGACGAGCAATGGTGGGTGCCGTGGTCAATGTATTAATACACCTGGTAGTTATCAGTGTGGTTGTGGTCCAGGCTTTACCATGTCAAAAGATAACAGAACTTGCCTCAGTAAGTGAATATTTGAATAGCGTGATCATCAAATCATCATCATCATATATTAACATGGTTGAATTTAAACTCCATAATCTAGCTGCTGTATGTCTTAAAATAGTACAATGTGACTCTAGGTAATTTTGATTTGGAATATCTGCAAAGTTTGTAGTGTACCTGTATTTCATACATGAAATATTTTCTTGGCTTGCTAGCCATGACCATAGCGCAAGAATCCCACACGCAGATATTAGGGAGCTTAAGCCAACTTAAGCAGGAGACGTTTTTGTCAACACGGACGTCACACGGACGTTTTCGTTCATCCGTTCGCCGTCATAGATGAGGTTGCTGTTCTTGGTAGAAGATGAAAAAGTCTTAACTGACCTTCTGCTTAACGAAAACGGACACATCATCTTTGATGACGAACGCATGAAGAAGAGTGCACACTGCAGTGACGTCTGCGTTGACAAAAACGTCTCCTGCTTAAGCTCCCTATTACTAATACCACACATTTATCACATAGGTATGAAAAATATAAACACTGCTAATGAGCAGAGCATTACTGAATCTGCGTATGTTGCGTGCGCTTATGCTTATGCCGCTAATGCTAACCAAGCCTAATGTTTTCTGGCTGATATATATCTACAGATATCAATGAATGTGCAACCAAGCAGCACAAGTGTGAGCAGTTGTGTCGTGACACTGATGGAGGCTACTATTGTGAATGTCATAAAGGTTACAAAGTTGGTAGTGATGGCTTCTCGTGCACAGGTAACCCATAACCTTGTCTAACATCAAATTCTCCCAACGTACTTTCCAGACCTACAGCGCCCACAAGTATTCCTCAAACACTGTACATCCTTTTCTACATGATATCCGATACAGATAGGTATGATTAAATACAGAGTTCGGACACCCTCGACTAGGCTCAGTCGACACGCGTGAAAAACGCACTGCGCATGATCGAAAATTCGGCGGGAATTTATGGACGCGTTCGTTTTTACAAATAAAATTACCGTCGATTCAACTGTCGTGTATTATGCGAATTTCTCGGGTATTAAAGACTGGAAAAGAGAACAACTAAAGCAATCTTCTAGGAAAAGATCAGCACTAATTTTTCACGGACAGCCTTAACTTTCAAGATTTACTAAACCTCTAATGGTTTTATTTAAAACTTCCGAGTGTGCGCAATGCGTTTTTTATCCGTGTCGGCTCAGTATCCAGCCGTCGTGGGTTTGTGCGCCCGCGGCACTCTCTGTACGAAACGCAGACAATTGAAGATTCGACGAGACCAGTGAAAATAACCCCTTAATGTAGGTATTCCTATTAAGAGGTGTCCTAAAGCAGAGGTCCTACTGTAATTGTAATTATGTTGTTATAACGTCATAAATGTTAGATTTGGACGAGTGCCTACTACCTCAAAGTCACCATCACTGCAGCCACCTTTGCGTCAACACGCCTGGTAGTTACTACTGTAAATGTCGAGATGGTTTTGTACTGAGTGCAAATGGACGAATTTGTCGAGGTAACTTCTTTATAAATTCCACTTTTGTGTGAGTAGTATGTTGTCGCACTCCCCTCACCCTTCAGGTACTTCTCATGATCTTTAACCAGAAAAATTTAAATTGTTATATGAGATTGATCTTACTGGGCGCGAAGAATATGCGTACCTATACGTACGAAGAATATGCGTACCTATATGCTTACCTATCACTATTGATTGGTGGTCCCGTCCACGGGTATTTAAAGCTAGACTAATGTCCCGGACACAAGATGCATCTTTTTTTGTAACATTGGACATAACACAGTTGCACCGTATGTCCGTCCCTGCAATGTTGTGCGCAAAGTTGCAGAAGTAGAACCTGATCCTAAACTTTCAATTGTTGCGCGCAACTGTTGCAGAGGTGGGCACACAGTGCAACTCTATGCTGCCTGCAATGTTGCAGAAAAAAATTGCAAGAAAATTGCACATACGTCACATCTTTTGTATTCTTTTCTCTGGAGACAAAAAACGGAAGAGCCTAACCACCTAAGCCAACTTCACTCTACTTACCCGAGGTTAAATCTGAACGTGTTTTTAACCCACTGTTTTATTTATCTTGCAGATCAAGACGAGTGCATGATGGGTGGTGTTAAGTGTAGTCAACAATGTATCAACACACCTGGGAGCTACTACTGCTCATGTTTCCAGGGCTTCAGGATGAGTCCACGTATCCCTAACAAGTGTGATGACGTGAACGAATGCGAGGAAGGTTTACCTGACTGCCATAGATGTACAAACCTTGATGGCAGGTACTGTCAATTACAGACTGTTTTCTTCATTACGTTTTCTGACGCACGGTATATTTGACAGAGCATGCGCGGTGAGAAACTTACGAACACTTAATCGGGCCGGCGGGATTCTAATAGCTTCTAATAGAGCAGATTTCGTATGAGTGTGAAACTTACCGCGCCATACCGTAAGTGTTGCAGTGTCGTGTTGTCTGTAAAAACATTCGAAATGTACTCTGGTCTGCTGCGCAGCCTTGGGAGCCTTGTATAGTCTTGTCACGCAACACAAGAGAGAGCGTTGCGTGACGTGACTAAACATGGCTGCATAGAAGATAAGGGTTTTAACGGCCTAGTTAGCAATACGTCACGTAGGTGCCGGGTCTTTAGAAAAAACGTGCCCAAGTTCAGTAGAAAGGGTGCGGGTTTAGTCGCTGTAGTTGGCAGCCTTTAAAGCCAAAGAACCTCGGTCCGATCTTCTCAAAATTATCATCTTTTGTCTTAACTTTCTTTTGCCTGCTTTTCCCTGCTTATAGAGGTTTATCGAAGAAACCTCCGCTAGCCTGTCGGTTCTTTTCGAACCGATTTATCTTATTTAAACTGAACGAACAGTACTTTGGGGACCTGTGTGGACTAATTGCTGCTAAAAACGTCTTGATTTTAGTTTGTGGACCGTTGCGTCGCTCTACGTTGGAGTAAAATAAGAAAATCGAGAGAAGCTATGTCAGTGTACTAACCCATTTTTTACCTTTTTGTAGTTATTTTTGCGATTGTGACAAAGGTTATGTTGCAATTAATAATCGAACCAAGTGTAAGGACATTGACGAGTGTATGGCTAGCAATGGTGGATGCTCTCAACTGTGTGTAAATACCGCTGGTGGATATCACTGCAAGTGTGAAGCAGGTTACAATGCAACTGACCCTGAGTAAGTAGGTTCTTAATTAAGCCGATTCATACGACGACCTTTTTATGGCACGACAACACTAAATATTGACACGTGGACCGATTATTTTAGGTGTGGCACCTATTTGCGGATGCCGTGCTAAAACTGATGGGCCAGCGTGGCAATAATCTGGGGTGGCGTTGCCTAAGAAGGCTGTCGTGTAAATTACAGCTGATTTACCCGACTACCTTTTTTATGGCACGGCAGTCGGTCCGTGTGCCAAGATTTAGGCGGGTATTTTGGGCAAGACACCCCTATCATGCAGGCCGATGTGATAATTGAAGGGTTCTCTGTGAAAACGACCTAAGTGACTTTTTGATGAATGTCCAGAGATTAATTTCAGCATAAGAAAGTTTATTATACTTCTTTATCCCATTGGAAAAATATCATTCAAAAAGTCACTTAGGCCATTTTGACATGGAACCCTTCAATTGTGGCTTGTCGTGCCAAAAATGATGGGCCTGCGTGCCCAGAATCAGAGGTGCCGTGCCATCAGAATTTTGTCGTGTAAATTGGACTTAAGCCGGAGAAGTAGGACTGATTATATAGGTGTTTGGTAGCCAATACAGCTTATAACAGGGTAACATGATTTTAGTGGCATACTGACTACTTTTCAGCCCATAACCGCAAGCAGAAAGTGTCAGTGCAAAGCAAAGTAAAAGTACTGGGACTGACAAACTCTAAAATGATTCTTTAACTGTTTGAAGTCGATTTTGTTACTGTTTAACTTTCTGTTACTCTAAACTGTATAATTCATTGTATCAATGACAAATGCGTCGGTGAGCCGTATTTTGAGAGCCCGCTTAGTACGGACAACCCAGCCCGCATAATACGGACACTTTTGTAGGTCCCTTTGGTGTTCGTATTAATCGTACATTCCCAGAAATAGAACGAACTAATGGAACATGAGCTTGTACATTTAGAAATCTTCACCTTTACGCCACACGGCAGGCGATTTTAGTAGCTATGACGTGCACACAGCAAGCATGGAAAAGACTAGAAAATTCTCAGCACATATGCATATGGAAGTACCATGAAACAACACGTACGCTGCATGATAGAGCCAGTATACGTATTTCCTAATTTGATAAGGCAGCATTTTAAGTCCTGAGCCCCTGATGGCCTTGGTTACACAAAGGATGGATGTAACGTTGGATAATCCTTATTCAGTGCATACGATTATGATATTTTCCAATAATTTTATCCGCAGGATCGGATTTATCGAACAGATAGTGCTGTCCTCCCTTCGCGCACCAAACCAGTTCAATTCCATCTTCTTTCCACACCAATTATTGAAATCCAGTAAACTTTATTTTCTTAAAAAAAATATTCCTGCCAAAGTGAAAAAAAATTCATTTTCACTTTTGGTGGCCAAAAAAAATTTTATGCCAATCCCAAACTCCCCCCCCCCCCCCCCCCCCATCACTTTTCTAATGGTCCGTCCCCAATCATATGTATGCTTATTTTTGATTATCCAGATCTCGTACTTGTACGGACATCAACGAGTGCGCCCCACACCAAGGGAAGGGTGATTGTGACCATATGTGTACCAATACACCTGGATCATTTAAGTGTTCATGTCATGCTGGCTACGCATTGTCAATAGATGGATTAACGTGTCAGGACATAGACGAATGTGCAGTCAATAATGGTGGATGCAATTACAAGTGCATCAATACTCCAGGCAATTTTTCATGCGCATGTCATGATGGGTTCTTGAACAAAGGTCGAAATGGAAGTGACTATATTTGTGAGGATATCGGTAAGTGTAACTCTCCCGGGGGGAGGGGGGGCACTCCCAGGCATTTTGTACGGGGATGCTCCGCCCACACTCTCGACCCCTAACCCTTTAATATAACCTTTGCTGTTAACGGCTGTTAATTTCTTTATTTTGAAAAACTATTCTAAGGTGGCTTGAATGATAGTTTTCGCAACCCTTTTTACACTAGGACCCTTTTCAATACCCAAAGTTGCAAATTCCCTACCCTTTGGTACACCCAAAATTGCAAATTCCCCACCCTTTTCTATACCTCTGGCCTCAAAAAGTTGCCCCTTTCGGGAGGAGCATCCCCGTATAGCAGATATATGGGAGTGCCCCCCCCCCCTTCCCCTCCGGGGTATCTCTAGAGATGCGAAACAAATTCCTTCTAAAGTTCTCTCAATTCTTGACCCGGTATAGGCCAGGCTTCTCGCAAAAGTGTCATAAGGGGAATTTTTGGATACGAATATTCAAAGGACAATTAAGGTGGCTCGACTGGGTTTTGTTTGAAGCGCACCTCCGCTGTTTGATCGCAAAATGCCGCCACTATAGATTATTGAAAACTCCGATCAAAATGATTTAAACGTCAAAAGAAACTTTAATCTATCCCTAGACTTGCTGTGGAATTTTTTTTGAAAATAAGTTTTTTGCCGCGACGCATTTTGCGATCAAACAGCGGAGGTGCGCTTCAAACAAAACCCAGTCGAGCCACCTTAACGCTCCTGTGTAATGACTAGTTGAGAATGATCTGAAATTAAAAATATGAAAATATATTACAGCAACTGTTTTTCTTTTGATTCTGCTTTCATTTTACGGGTTGGTCTTCTTTTGTTTTACCTGAAATTACCAGGAACTTGAGGTTTTCTCGTTTACTAGTACTGTTCATGAGTCTTCAAACAGGGATTTTTCCAGATTTCCACGATTTCGCGATCGGACTGTTCATCTGGAAGGGTTTCCCGTTTCTTGCGTTGAATTACCCCTCCCCTCCCTTCTAATTGTCAGTGCTAAGAGTAAGATCATTTCTTTCCTGTTAGATGAGTGCCAATTTGGCCTCCATTCCTGTGATAGTGGTTCAACATGTGTAAATACTCCAGGAAACTACACATGTACTTGTCCTTCAGGCTATAAAGCCAACTGGAATAAATGTGTAGGTGAGTGGGGTACCCAACAACCTTCAGTTTATTTTTGTAAATTTGTATTTTCAGATACATAATATAGTTAAGTAATGTTGATCTATCTTAATAGACATGAAGTAAATATGACCTTTCTAAGCCAAAATCTGCCTTTCCAAGCAGCATATAGAAATATTCGAGGGTCGATAGAGGAAAATGACGACGTCGATCGATCGTGTGCTGAACTCCCGGGCGGGGGGAGGGGGGGGGGTACTCCCTAAATTGGTGTGCTAGGGATGATCGTCATATTTTTTAGGGGTTGAAATCGCCGATTTGGTATTTTTTAGGGGTCGTCAGAGAAAATCCAAGGTTTTTCAGAAAAGATGGTATTTTTTAGGGGTACAAAATAAACGAGACGATTTTTTTTACTTACTGCCTTTTCTTTGTTAGTTTTTTGTTTGATTTTTTGGTATATTTTAGGGGTATTTTTGAGCTGTTAGGTAATTTTGGGTTGAAAATTTTGGCATTTGGGTATTTTTTAGGGTACGTTTTGGAGGTTTCCGACGATCATCCCTATAGCGTTTTGACCCCGAAGAACCCCCCCCCGGGGCTGAACTATAATTTTCGATGTTCGAAAAAAATATCTAATTCTCATTTTTAATATTAAAAATGATGAGCTAACTCTACATCACTTTCTTCTTATATCTTCTTAAGAGAAATCATTTTCTCTTGATCTTCTGAAGTCATCAGATGTTGTACAAAATGTCTGGTATAAAATATTAGTTTAAAAATATATTTCCGTCTGTCTGTCTGTCCAACAGATGTTGATGAATGTAGTCAAAAAGACGTTCATAGTTGTGGTCAGTTATGCAATAATACTGATGGAAGGTATGTGAAATAGTTATAAAAGATGATTGAAATTGTTTTTTAGCGAAAAAAAGGGAAAAGGAAAAGTGTTTCCGCCCGGGCTCGAACCGGGGACCTTGTGCGTGTTAGGCACACGTGATAACCACTACACTACGGAAACCTTCATGTGAAGTCGAGGGTGAAATTTAGATTTATATAGATTTGCTTTCACAATCAAAAAGTACAAAGGTCAAATAATGCGTTCATATTACATTATATTCTAGTTTTCACTGCTACTGTCTTCCTGGATACAGTTTAGACCCCAATGGAAGGACGTGTTCTGGCAAGTATTGAACAAAATAAGATCTCTTTGTATCGATCTTATGTAAATAAACTCGAACGACATCGCTGATCAATTTTCATTTATTATTATTATTACAGAAGTTTTAGAAGCATTTGTCACAAAACATACGACATTTTGAAACATACTATGAACTATTTAGAAAAAAATATGTGGTAAAGTAAATATTTATAGACATGGAATGTAACAGTGTGACATCGAAACGAAATCGTACCGGAAGTCGAAGACACCACAGGAACCCTAAGGTCTTTGGCCCCTGGACGATGGTCTGAGAATCGTACTAAAAGATTATTTGTTTTTATCTTAGTTGATTATTTTATTCTTTTATTTTCTCTACAGATATTGATGAGTGTTTACAAGGCGTGTGTGAAAGGGAATGTATTAACATCAAAGGTAGTTATCTTTGTATGTGTCCTGAGGGATATAGTCTTAGCGACGACAAGCGTCACTGTCAAGGTACGTAGAAACCATACGACATGGTCTCGGGAAAGGAGAGGGTCAGAAGCGTTCGGGGGAGCTGAGGAGAGGGGAGAGGGAGGAGAGGGGAGGGGAGGGGAGGAGAAGGGCCCCAGATTTGCTGGTAGTCATACCTTACATGAGCAAAAATTAGCAGTGTAAATCCTGACCAGCGGCAAAATGTTACTGTGCTTACTTCTCACTCTACGACACAGATACTGGACTTAGGTTTCAATTTATTACATATCTTGTGGACCTTAGCTTTTGGGTGATCGGCGAGGGCCGGATAGTGCCTTATAAACTACTAATAGCCGTGAAAGTGTCTACCACTTTTCGTCCTTTTTCGGCATCAGAATTTTCAGAAGATTGTATCTTTCTTTTCAGTAACTGACTGCTATTTGGTTCTTAGTTTGTCCCTATATATGTCTTTCCCTCATATTGTTTTTCTTTTGTTTATTCGGCTTTCAAAGTGGCTGCACACAGCAGCCCAGTACTCCAAGTGCTATGGCATGATGCCTTTATAGTTAACGCAGCTATGGTTAAATTGTAGCTTCCTGTGCAGGCGTTCAGTTTAGGTCAGTTGATCTCTGATCCAGTAAATTCCTAGCTGAGAGCACAGTGTCCCCCAATTTATGCGCAAGCGCTAGACGACATTGGATTCCACCAATTTTGACCATGGTTTTTCTTTTTTAACCGAAAGAAATATTTCCATTTTGATATCCAACTTCTCATGTCCCGTATACGATGGGAAATTTGTCTGCGCATGCGTCGCGGGGGCTTCTTGTGGCAGGCGGGAGAGTAAACAATGTAAACAGTAATGGCTGGTCAACATGATAAAGAATGTTGAGCTTTCTAAACTTTCCCTATAAATGTCTGGTTTCAAATATTGATGCTTTAAAAGCTTACAAAGCTACTACAAGTACTACAGATTATCTTGGATTGAAGAAAATTCACGGTTGTCCTTCGGTGAGGATAATGCTGGATAGAGTACGAATTCAATCGATAAATCATTTCAAAATTCAAGGATTTACGTACAAAGAAGAAGCTTTATCGTCATTTACGACTTGGATATTTCTAGTGGCTTATTTGCAACTAATTTGGTAGAAAAAACATTCATAACTCGACGTTTCTACTATTTCGTGTGAGTGTGCAAATTCTGATTCGGAGCTGAATACAGAAAATAAAACTGTACGTGACCTATGTTGGGCATACTGTTGATGAATGGTAAGTGAAAATGTTTAAATTGTAATGAGCTATAATTACACGAATATACAAAAACAGTAGTTGAACGAAACTGACACCCATACTGTTTACATTCTTGCCACAGGAAGCCTTCAAGCAATCTCGTACCCAGAGCCCGCGTTACTTTCGGCCTGCGGTGACAAATTTCCCACTTGCTCACTTTCAGGGTTTTCCGACTTTGTGTCAAATCTTGCAATGCATCCTGGAACTCCTTATTTGGGTATATCTCGTTCAAATAGAGTTCCTTGAGAGAAGTGGGTTCGTTAGATTGCAATGCTATTATAGGAGACGCTGGAGTACCTAGGCTACTTGACAATGCTACAGGATTGTTTCCACATTTAAGAACCTCGCAGTCCTCTATTGTGTTGTAAACCTTTTGCTCTATAATTAAAACCCCTCCCAGAAAGTCTATTATTACTGATGTTCAATTCCAAAAGTGAGTTATTGACCATAAGATTCTCGCCGATACTTCTAGTCGACCTATCGTCAAGTCCATTATTGGAAAGTTCCAATATTTTCAACGATTTGTTCTTCCTGAGTGCCTTTCCAATGTTTATTGATCCCTCCAGTCTAATAGCATTCCATTGTAGTCTCAACACTTCTATAGCATTATATTGATTGCCCGCTAAAAGGCTCCCAAGCCCGATTCCTGTGGCTTCTGATAAGTTGTTAAAATTCACATCAAGTTCTTTCAAAGAAACATTGTCCTTCAATTCTATTATTAGAGGGACCAGGAGTTTGTCAGTTAAAGCATTGTGACCAGTCAAGTTTAGATATGTCAGTGACGTGTTTTGCACAGGCAACATCACCAAGCCCCTTCAATATTTTCAGTCCTATACCAGTATTTGGACAAATTAAATTCTTTTAAAGTAATGATTATCCCGAAGCATATCAGCTATGAACACTCCTCCACGATCTCCAAGAAGCGTGTTGGTCAAATCCAACTTGGTGATAGTATTATTCCAGATCATTTCCAAGGCTTTAACTCCTTTATATTGCAAACCGTGATGTTTCATACAAACGTCTGATCGGTTAATCTGCTGAAGGAATTTAGTACTTGGAACACTAGCTTGGACACTTCCACATATTTGTAGATACCTAGTAGTACTCAGCATTTGGAGAAGTTCAGCTTGTTTTCTTGATCTGATCATTTCGTCGTCTTCTTGGACGATGGTGTCTTCAAGGTCTGTATCGAAGCCATCTGAATCGTAGCTGTCGTCTTTGATTTGTTTGACGGTGGAAAGCATGCTCTTGCAGGGGCTGCTGTTCATCTCCTTATTTCTTCGACCTTGGTTATGCATATAGTTCAGTGGTGGGCATTTCGTCTAATTTCATTTGTTTCTTTTGGTTATTTTTGATAAACCATTGCTTTGTATCAGTTTTTGATGGAAGCAAAGTTCAACTAGCTAACTGCGTATGAGTTTTCGAGCTGGTAGCCAGTATCCGCATTTCACATGAAACTCACCCAACTTTCTAAATGCTCAAAACTACACAAACTTTAATCCTCAAACAATTCTTTATTACAACGTGCCAGTTTATTTGAGAACCAATAAAGTGCTGTCCGTATACTATTCACTACTAACTCCTCTTTTATTAAAACCTTTTGTGTGACCAAAACCCTTAATCTCGTTTGATTAAAAACCTAATAATTGTATAATATTAATAACGGAAATTTAATCCTGGAAAGAAATCGAGACAAAGGTTGTTGTAGTTCTGCCAAAATCAAACGAAAGTCCGACACTTGTCGATATCAGCAGTTGTTTTTAGTTCTCTAGATCTCAGCCTTTTGCTAGTTGTAAATGGCAGGCCGTACCGTAGTGGCCGAATTTATCGTCTGATATGGTACCATATACCTATAGTAATTGTATGCTAGATTATTACTTTCTTCGATGTTCCACGACATTAATTGTTTCCATTGTTTCCCTCAAAGTTGCCGCTCCTCACGGTTGATATTAAAGATCTTAGATTGAATAGGGACTTATAGGGACACCAATTATTGGATTTACGAATCGGCACAAATCTTTACCACAGGTAACCCAACATTGTACTTATTTCACAGATATCAATGAGTGCTCAGTCAACAATGGAAATTGTGATCAGCTTTGTGTCAACACCAATGGAAGGTAAATCTACCAATCACATTCAGCTATATACCTTTTCCTAAGTCACATATTAACTGGTTTAGTTTACTCGCAGCCACCATTGTCAGTGTAAGCCTGGGTACCAGCTTTTGAAAGATGGCAGAACCTGTAGAGGTGAGCTTGATTTGCAGATATATTAACAAAATCTACCAAAGAAAATAGTTAGATATGAATTAATACCAAAGTATTGGTGACTGTCCGAGTAACAGTTAATGGAGGTGGTAAATTAATTTAGAAAGACAGTTGGATGATTCACTGCCGGATATGGCTCAGTGATTGAGAAATGAATAAGATGATCGGCATTTGTTCATCGTCATCATCATCATCATCATCTATATTTATATTTTTTTCCTGTTTCCATTACTTTAGATATCGACGAGTGTAAAATGAACTCGGCGTGCTGCAATCATGGATGTGTCAACACAGAAGGAGGATACAACTGCACGTGTTATCAAGGATTTTCATTGACTAGTAAATGTACCTGCACTGGTAGGTCTAAATGCATGATGTTTGTGTCTGACTGACTAACTGACCGATCGACCATCCGATGAACCGACAGACGAACGGACGGACTGATTTACCGACTGACGGACGGACTGACGGTCGACTGACTAACAGACCGATTGACTGACTGACTGACTGACTGACTGACTGACCGACCGACTGACCGACTGACCGACTGACCGACCGACCGACCGACCGACTGTCTGTCTGTCTGACTGACTGACTGACTGACTGACTGACTGACTGACTGACTGACTGACTGACTGATTAATCAACAGGCTGACAGACTAGCTAATGTATGACTGCAAGTGAGTGATTTAGAAACTTACCAAATTAATTCATCCGTTTATAAACAGTGGATGAATTAATTTGGTATTTAATGCATCTTGACTGAATTCCTATTAATAGAGAACCTATAAAATGCTTATCTTCATTGAAATCCACTGATATTACAATTATATGAACACTAGACATTGATGAATGTGCAAAAACAAATGGTGGCTGTCATCAGATTTGTACCAACAAGCCTGGTAGTTATGGGTACGTAGAACCATTGAAATCATAAAGTAATAATCAACTTTACTAATGGTCTGTCTGTCCATTCTTACAGTTGTTCCTGTTCAACTGGTTTTGTTGTTGATTCACTGGACCCTTCACGTTGTGTGGATATCAATGAATGCAAAACGGTGAGCAGCCTAATGTTCAGGCGGTCAGCGGTCGCCCGTTACACTTTACTCCCACTCTCCCGTTAGTAGTTAGTAATAAATTTGACATCAAATATTAGGCAAAAAAAGCTTTGATATAACTATAGCCAAACTTAGGAGGGGGGGGGGGGGAGGGTTGGAGAAATGTCAGGAGAAAGGAGAGAAACAAAGAGGAGAGGAAGGAAGGGAACTTCACCTAAAACACGCCGCAGAGATAAAAAACTCGCCCTAACAGAAAGTTAATGTTATTTACATGTCAAGACTGCATGCACAGCTAGCCATAAGAAATCGTCAGGCAGGGGCCATTCGCTTTCTTCGAGATCATATTAAGACTTAAAAAGATTTAAAAAGAGAGAGATATCTCAATATACATTTTCAGACTGAAATCGTATTCGCTACCTAGCTCGATTTGCCTCGTTTTCCATGGTCTTTAGTTGCAATTGTAATGTACTTCATATTTCTTGGTTTCCAGGACAACGGTGGTTGTCAACACAACTGCACCAATACAATTAGGTACATACCAGTGCACGTGTCATCCCAAGTTCAAGCTTCAATCTGATGGCAAATCCTGTGGTCGTAAGTATATATTAACTCTTCCTTGCATTTCTTTTTTGGCTCTGTTAGTCCCTCAAACGTCACCACTATGACGTCACTATGACGTCAATACTATACGAAAGAAATAAATTGAAAAATGGCCTGTAGTTTGTGTCCGAATTATCTAACAGTCACTACATGATATTGTTACTCGTCGAGCATAACCGGCCGAGTCATAACATTGCATGTTTTTTCTTCGTCGGTCACAAAATGTAGACAGGTCTCTACAGCGCATGCTCAGCCAAGGACAGTCGAGAGCCCACGAGTGAACGCTCTAACAAGTGTCTTGTTCTTACTTAGATTGCCCGAGTTGTGACGACTTTGAATCACTGCTAGAAACTGTCCAGATTCTAAAGAAACAGGTAAAATATACACTAAGTACTATTAATTAAATGAGTCTCCACCAAATATTTCCAGTCGGCGAAACACACCCACTCCGCAACGGGGGACTAGTTATGTTATATTTAGGAGCAATGGTAGCATAGATTGGTACTGCGCCTTCTTTCTGACGGTTCGGTTTTTGTCATTGTGCAATTCTCGCATCCTTAATCGACTTTCCTCTCATCTTTGTAGCTCGGTGTAGCTTTAAATATCCGTAGGACAGAGAACTGATGGATTGAGGGGGTTGTAGAGGGCACATCGTCCATCCCTAGAAGATCACTTGCGCACGAAGACGCTACATATCATCCTTTAGCTTTTTCTTTGATATTACTTAATTTACTCGCAATCAGTGGCGAATGTACGATATTTCATATGTACGGTATTAATTAAACGGTGTTCCTTTTAGGTCGCATCTCTTGAAGCTTGGCGACAAAGTACTCATCAAGGATGCATTGATGAAAACTTTGGTTTCCATCCTGAACAAAGTTCGTGGAAGAGCACAAGATGTGATATCTGTATGTGTGAGGTAAGATAGCAGTCTGATTGTTATAATTATTTGGAGAAAGAGAGAAAGCGGAAAGAACGAATGAATGAATGAATGAATGAAAAAAAGAAAGAAGGAAGGAAGGAAGGAAGGAAGGAAGGAAGGAAGGAAGGAAGGAAGGAAGGAAGGAAGGAAGGAAGGAAGGGAGGGAGGGAGGGAGGGAAGGAGTCGAGGAAGAAAAAAGAAAGGAAGGAAGAAACCGACTAGAGAGAGGAGAAAAAAAGAAGAGAGGGAGGGTGTCGAAGTGTGTGTGTGTGTGTGTGTGTATAAGAGGGGGGGAGTGAAAGGAAGGGAGGAAGGCAAATATAAATGAAAATGGAATAGAATGAAGTAACTAAAGGAAAAACAAAGAACAAAAAGGCAGCATCGATCATTTCTAAGCCTATCTAAATGGTAACGTTTAATTTTTCATTGCTTTTTAATTTAGAAAGGACGAATAACGTGTGAGCCTATCATGGGATGTAATGGATTTGCAAAATCTAACGGTAAGTATTGAACTAGAAGATCATTTCAGTCAATTTTGCCAGGACTGAAACGTTTTTCATCTTACAGATGTTAAAGCCATCAAACCTACTACAAGTCCACCCAGTCAAATCCCTACAACAGATATTGGCTCAATAAGTAAGTAGTAAAGATACTGACAATAAATACGTTAGTTTTTAACTCGGGCTACCTGTGGTAGACTGAATCTAGACCTGTGAACATTGCGGTCGTCAAACGAGCAAGTTTGCAAAATTAATTACCCAGATGGCCTTTGCAGGCAAGCTTTATTACTCGGGCTTCCTCACTCGTAGCCCGAGTGAACGCTATCATAGCGTCTTGAGTTTTTTCAAAAATGCTGTACATTGTTAATGATCAATGCCACGTGGTCTCAATATTAAAAGGGCAACTTTTATTGACTATATTCCTCGATTTTTACCGACGTTGCTGTGAATTGATTTTTTCCCTAAGAATTTCTCACTGGATTCGCTCCTTAATTTTTTCTTTTGTTCGTTCCCTTAATCTTTTAACTTAGGTTCTTATATATTTTTTCTCAATTCGATTCTTGTTTTCCGTTTTCCAGGCTCCTGTAGCACGAAAGGTGGATAATACTGACCCTCAGGATACATCTTTACCCAGTGAATATGCTCACAGTCTACCATGCATGTTCAGTATATGTTTTTGTAAAGCGCCTAGAGCAGATTTTGGATAGGCGCTATATAAATGATCATTATTATTATTATTATTATTAATACATTTATTGGGAAACGCCATCATTTTACCTTGCACTCGATAAGGATGTATCCATCATTTCTGTCTCTTGTATTCATGTCTTCACGTTCTCTCTTTATTTAAGGTGATTCGACGCCCAAACCATCGACTTCTAAATCAGACGAAGAAGAAGGTCTTTTCACCAATAACAAACGAAGAAGCAAACGATGAATCAGACGTGAATGACTTAAAAAAGAAACCGAATAATTATTATCTTTATACTCACTTAGGTAATAATGGATATAAAATAACATGAAAAATTATAGAAATAATTGTTAAAAGAAAAATCAAAGGTAAGAAATCCTAATCTATATTTGTGTGGTATGCCATTTTTATTCTCAATATTAAGAACTTTTATTGTAAGTTGACGACTTGCGTTTGTCACTGAAAAGCAATGTGAAAAGCTTCTTTTTAATAAACGTAATGTAATTATTGAAACTATATTCGTATATACATATATAAGCTGCGTTTTAGGGTATATATGTACTTTAGAAAACTTTAGAATACTGAGTTAATCATATTGATTACTTGAATTACTAAATTGAGTTTTTTCGCGTGTTAACTGATAAACTTGCCAGACGCTTCATTGGTAAGGACTCTGGAATATGATTAAAAATCCTATGATTAACTCTGTTTAGTCTTGAAGCTAAAATTTAAAAGTCTTTTGTTTGACATTATATGAAGCCTAGACTTTTTACTGTACGACTGTTACTTTACCACGATGCTTAGAATCTGTCAAAATAGTAATTGATGTGATAAATGATTTTGCTATTGATGACTCCCACATGCAAACCAACATTGGATTTTGCTATTGTACTGTTTATGGGCAAAATCACATATCGAGTCCTTTGTTCTAAACTCATTGCCCATGCAAGTATAACGGAACCCTAGCTTCCCTGGAACAAGTGTGAGAATGAAAGTTAGCGTGAATCTGACAACCAATCACTTGTTTGCAACAGAGTTCTACGCATGAACCCCCCCAAAAAATAATGAAATTTTTGAGGATCTGATCTTCTTCGCAAAGCAGATTTCGTATAGGTGCCGCAAAACGGTACAGCATCGGAAACCGTAGCTTAACCGTAACTCTGGGCCATTGTTGGGCATTTTTCAGTATAACGTAACAATGTCCGTACGTTAGGCTTTCCGCCTATACGTAATCTGTTGAAGTACGTCACAGAATGGTTACCTTATCACTGCGTCCCATTGTGTTCGTTTTATACGTTTTCCACGCCATAAGAAACCTATTCAATGTAACGGACTCTTTACTTCGTCCATTGTTTACCGCCGACTTAAAAAACAATTTATGTTACTGTATAGATACAGTACGCATTCACGCACACACGCACTTCAAGCCTCTCTTAACCCTTGATATCTCACTCGCTTAAGGCACGCGTAAAGCTCACGAACAACATCTCACATCATCTAGATTTCTTTTGGGGATTCTTGATTTCACGTTTTCGGAAATTTTGATGTTCCAAGCTTGTCGCTATAGAAGGCTATTTAGATTAACACAATCGGCTTTGACAATGGAGTTTTGGGGTTACCATAGTAAAGCGAGTTGAGATTCATTGTTACTTTGTTATTTTCCATCGCCACATATGACTCTCTTAACCAGTCATTGAGCAAGAGCTGATATTGATCATTGTTCGCAGTTTCCATCGTGGTAGTACTTTAGTCTTAGACATGTACAAATGTATGATGTAATTCAGGTTGTTTTCGCGCCTTTTAAGACAAAGGTGTCGCTAGTGAAAAAGCCATTTAAATGGCCTATGACTATATTAGAGTAAGACTTTGTCCAAGAACAACTGCAGAAACTAAAAAGCTCCTTTTCTTTGGAGCTATGTATTATAATATTGCTCTTAAAAACAGGCCTTCAACAAAATGAAGCAAAAATCACACGGTGTTTTGTTGTTGCGTTTTAAAACCAATTGTGCGGCCATGTGAAGGGCATCATTCGTGAGTCAAGAGGTTGATTGAGTTTTCAGATCAAGGCGCCTGAAAGAAAGGCAGTGTGTTAATAAGACTAATTAGAAGCTTACAGACGCTTGCTTTGCCTCTTTTGGGTTGTGAATAAACAAGGTAGATGGATTAAACCTTTGTATGGATAAATCCCTATCGAGAACAAAGACGGCTCTCGCCAAAAGGGTAAACGGTTATAAAATCTTCATCAGTTGAGTTCAGCACTTGAAGGAAGCACTCGACACGAGCAGATTGCTGGAGGACTCTTAATCAACATGATGAACGTCTATTCACCGCCTCATGAGGCAGATCACATCAAAAGACCTCTCAACTCATTCATGGTGTGGGCCAAAGAGAAACGAAGGATGATGAACAAGAAGAATCCAAAAATGCGCAACGCGGACATCAGTAAAATCCTTGGTGAAGAATGGCGTAAAATGCCAGAAAAAGACAAGCAACCATACGTCCAGCAAGCGGTCTACCTTAGACGGCAACACAAGATAGACTACCCCAACTATCGCTACAGACCACGGAGGAAAAATACACAAGACCCAAGCAGAGGAGAAAGAACTGGTTTTGATCGAACTGCTGCTTATTCCAGGGTTTTTTCCAATGTCTTCCTCCCTTTGTCTACCAGTACCACTGCTCTTCATGGAGCCTGTGTCCCGTACAATTACGACAGCGTCATCCCATCTCGATACAGCATGGATACTCTACCATTAGATATTACACCACCACGAATCAGTTTCCCATCTAAACTGATTTCACCTTACCCACCATCTTATCTGATACCAACTAGTGAAATGACCATCAAAGATTACAGTCCTTCCTCTTCACCATGCCTAAGCGATGCTTCCGTTTCTCCTCAAAGCCTTTTGAAAAGTGGATCCTCTCAATTGACCTCGACGCTTCCTGGTTCTGGCACAACTACGTATAGTAGTGGAGTACCATGTGTTATGATACAGCCATCTAAAACCAGTTTTAATGTTTGAAAAACATTAAAGACAATTGCAAGATCTTGTTTGTGAACATTTACAAACTATCTTTATTTGGATAGTGTTATCATTTGGGCAAGTCGTAATGAGTATACACTTGAACATTTAGAGAGACTTCTTCAGTTGCCACAGATAACTTTCATTGACTTATTCAAGCCTACTTTTTTTCCCAAAAAGAGAAGCTATCCATCTTATTCAGTCCTTTTCATTTGTACAATGCAGATTAGAGTTTGTAACACAGACATAAATTGGATAGTTTTTTCTTCTTTACTATAGGGCTTAGCTTTTATGTCAGTCTCGCTATAACTTTCCTTGTCTCATTTGCGACACTTGTAAAATCAACCAACCGAAAAACTCAAAATCAAATAAAGGCACGCTTGTTAGAGTTATTCATCGCTTCACTGATTTTGAGCACACTTCTTCTTTGGCCAAAACCGCCAGGGACATGTTCAACTTTTGGGGCTTTTTGTTCTTTTTAACAGACTCGTTAATAACCAGAGGGGTTCCAATATATGAATTAATTGACTTTGATTGACCGTGAATTAAAGTAAATATTGGGAATTTTGAACTGTAATGAAGTTTTACATTACTTGGGAAGCATGTGTTATCCGTATAAACTTGCATGAGATGTCTGGAAAATTCAGTTCAGCGCGCATTTTTGAATCTGAAACCAGCCGGCGTATACCCTTGGTGTAATGCCATTTCTTTTCTTGACTTAAGACCAAATTTTCTAAGACGATATTCTCAGAAAAAAATGTTTGAAAGAAAGGATTGGCATACGAGCGACTCATATTATACCGTAGAAGCCCTGACGGCCAAGAGTGGACTTTATCGTCACTGACCAAGACGAACCACAAAATACCAATTGCAAAGTATCGACCTTCCTTCCTTTTTTGAAAAATAATCTAAAACAAAAGTAAAAGATGAAAAATGGCATAACAAGTTTATCTTCAGTTACCTAGCAAACATTACGATCGAGCATTGTTCAAGAATTTTGTTTACGATAGCATTATATTACTATTATATTTACACACGTTATTGAAGATAAACCAATAGACCGTGCATGTCATTTTTACACTTAACATTGTACACATAAACACGTGTGAGTTGTTTCCGTTACAGACAAGGATTATCGACAAGACTTTTTTGTTCGTTTATTCACTGTAAGCTTAGTTTGCAGTAGCTTTCCTTTTTCGGTCTTCGCAGTTGGTTCCTTTGATCCAACACAATTCCGGCTCAAGGTTTTGGCAAAGTTTCCGGCTTCTTAGTCCAGGTCCATATTGTCGAAGTCAACTGTTCGGTGATATTATTTAGAGGTTTTTAAATCAGATTGTTATATCGTGCAGTTGATGAACTAATCTATAGAAAACACACATTTTCTGTAGTTCAGGCAGACAAAAGCTGTTAACACCGCAAGCTACCAAATCTTGCACGAAACCAGAATCGTGAAGAACCTTCACGTGCGAACAAATGAACCAACATGCATCTTGAAAAGACTTGTTAAAAACAACTTTGAACTTTTACATTTCTAGAACATGCTTATGGGTCATGGAAGAAAAAAGGAGTTCCTCTTTCTAGAAATAGTAAAAGTCTTTATTGAGTAATAAGCTGTAGTAGTCAGCTCAATTGAATGGATGTGAAGGGTACCTGTTGTAAACACTTGAACTCTGCAAGAAACAATAATGAAAGTTCACTTATACAAAAAATACTCAGTCTTTAAGACACTTTTCATTTAATTTTCTGCCCTGTGTAAGATCAAAGTGAAATACAATTAAAAAACTTTTTAAATTTTGCACATTCAGTTCTCTGGGCAGTGCCGATGCCATGGCCATGGACTTTGGACCTATGAAGTGCCGGTGGCCTTTTGTTGATAGAGTAGTTACTGGAATCATAGTCGCCTAAGAAGTACTGGTTTCTTATAATTAAAGGTAAAAATTTAGATACTCACACACAAAAAGTAATTGGAAATTTGGGCAATTAAATGCATTTAAACGCGTTTCGATGAAAATGTGAGCTCTGATGAGGATCAAATATATTCCAACTCCTTGATTGCTGAAGGATCAAGGATCAGCACTTCAAGACAGATTAAATTTTTATTTCTTTTTCCTATACATATACTTACTAACTACTTGTCCTGTTCTTGAAGCAATAGGCTCAGAATCGTTGATCCTACATTTATTTTCTCCTTTTGTTTTATTTTCTGATCCACCGCCAATTGCTCAGTTCTGGTATTACACAACCCTTTGCCCTACTTCTAAGCTCGTGCAAATCTCAAAATCCTTTCTACAATTAACTAGGAAACTTTTTTGGTTTCGGATACTCACAGCTAACAATGGTTACCTGTCATATTTTTATCAGATCATATCAAACAACTGAAAAATCAGTGTGGTCTTCAGTACACTCCCAGTCATTAGGGGAGGAGGGACTTCAATGAGGGATCAATGAGGGATTTCCCACTGGTGGCAATTGTTGTTGTTGTTGTTGTTTTCAGTTGTTTTTTTTTTTTCCAGTGGGAGACAACCAATCCGTATTTTTGTTCTTTAATATGAGAGTTTTTCAAGTATAAGTTACTTATGATCTTGATTCTCGCAAGTAGTTTTATATTTAAAGTCTAGATATAAAGTATGCGTACTTTACAACAGGTCCAGTATTCTCAATGGTATCCGACGATCTCTCCATTGAGAACACGTGTCACCTACAAGAGTAGTACCTTATAGGGTTATTTTTTCTCCTTTTCTTCTTCTTCTTTTCTTTTCTCCCTCTTATATTATTATTATTATTTATTTATTTATTTTTCCTCTTTATGCTACGTTAACAAACTACACGGTAAAGAGCCCCTGAAAAACTATGGCAATGCGACAACTTCTAAGTTTGATCGATCTAACTATATAGTCACGACATTTGCACCATGAAATCTTCGTTCCAAAACTACAGATTGAACCAGAGTAAAGGCGCTGTTACACGCTGAAACTTTCTCTGAAACTTGCCTCAATCGCCGTTGCGAGACATGTTTCACAACGCATTGCACCGTGTAACATGGGCATTTAGCTGAATCTTTCCCCGTGTCGGTTTCAGGAGACGGTTTCACGAAAAGTAGGACTGCTTTCTACTCCTGCAATAGAAACTTGAACAAGTTTCAGGACGAAATTTCAGCGTGTAACATCGTCTCGCATCGGCGATCAACACAAGTTTCAGATAAAAGTTTCAGCGTGTAGGATCATCCTAGCACTAGGATCATCCTAGCAGGCGAATCATCCTACCTGCTATACATTTACTGCATTCAGTTTAGTAGGATGATCCAAGTACCCGAAGTGAAGACACAAATTTCCATGTAAACAGAATGTGCCTGCTATGATCCTAGTGCTAGGATGATCCGGCCTAGTTTCATGCAAACATCCCCTTAAGATGCATGGGTCTAGTTAGGAAAAGAAAAAAAATTAGAATGAGTTTGTCGGACATTACATTCCTCACGTGTGTTTTTGAGAGAATAATTACTTGTTATTCTTTAGCTTCGAATTGTGTGAAAATGTGTGCACTGCTTTACACCTAGAGTCAATAACAAAGTTTCCAGTCACGAAACATATCTTTTTGCAGCTGGTAATTTGACTATAATGTTCTTCCCTATAGTAACCAAGGAATACCATACCATACCATTCATACCATTTCCAATATCCACGTGTTGTGTAAATTATGTTACTGCATTTAACTTGAACGCTTGTAAATCTACTAAAGATGGCGTGCGACCACGCCGAAACATGTCTTGTAAAATAAAAAAATGTCGTACTGTACTTGAAGCTCCTAATTTTTTCTGTTGCTTAATGCTTGAAGTAACGGTTTCTAATTGAGAGCGAATGTGCATGGGGTACTTTGGGTACATAGGACTCTTAATATAGGTGTTTTCCTGTTATTATTGAGGCCCTCCCCATTCTAAAAAAAAACAATATAAATGATCTCCCCAACAAAAATGAAATATTGAGCAGGGCTTCCGATTAAATTTTTTAGAGCTTATGCTACTGATTTGATTATACCAAGACAGTCTTGGTTCTATGTATATGCTTTACCATAATTCATGTGGTCTAGTTTTACTTTCATTCGTGAATGGCACAAAACGCTGAAATTAAGTGAACTTCCTGGAAGATGCGACGTACATGTTTGAAAATAAAACATATTCAACTTATCACTTGGCCACTCCACCCCAAATACTTTTGAACAAAACAATGTAATTCTGAGTTTGATGGAAGTTGAACAACTTAAAATGCTGAGACGACTGCAGCCCAAAGTACCATTTACATTTCCTCAAGAACATGTATGTCAGCGATGCCAAATGATGCAAATGTCAAAACATTTCCATGCTGTTTGATAAGCTGTTTCAATGCAGTGAAATTACTATGATTATATCACCTTTTTGTTGACTTTTATTTACCTTCAAAGACATTTTTGTTTAATCAGCCTTTGTGGTTATGTATAACGTTGTCGACCGAAATGGTGCATGGAATCGGTGAATAATTATATTCTGATTTATTCATTTACGCTGCCGAATAACCAATAAAAATTCGAAGCCAAACGGCCCGTCAACGCATGTCCTGCATACGCTTTCAGCATTTTGCATCGAAGGAACAGCGTAAATAAATAAATCAGAATGTAATTATTCACATCCCATGCACCATTTCAGTCTCAGCTTCTATGTTCTATGTTTTTAGCTAGAACCGACAACGTTTTTTCAATTGACTATATAGTTATTTCAAAAAAGGTTAATGGGACGAACGGCGAATGGAAATTGGTGATTGGTGATTGCACGACCGAAAGGAAATTTTGGTAACAAGAATAAATGCTTCATTTTCATTAATTAAATACCCAAGCAATGCCGGTACCATGCAGTAAAGGATCTCTCCGTGTTTCTGGGGAACTTCGGCGGTAGAACAACGTCTAGATCCGCTTCTGGGGACGAAAGGAAAAGTATCGGCGCTGAGGTCAAGTATCGGCGCTGAGGTCAAGTATCGGTGCTGTGGTTAAGTATCGGCGCTGGGCATAATTATCGGCGCTGTTGTTAAGTATCGGCGCTGGGCGTAATTATCGGCGCTAGTTTTCCTAAATAATTAATTGAATAAATAAACAAACAAGCAAACAAACAAACAAACAAACAAATAAATAAATAAATTAATTAATTAATAAATTGATATATATATATAAATAATTTATTTATTTATTTATTAAATAAATGAATCATTATTTATTAAATAAATGAATCAATTAATTAATTCATTCATTCATTCATTCATTTAATAAATAAATAAATGAATTAATTAATTAATAAACTTACAACTTGTTTCATCATTGAAAGTTGGGACATCTTGGGTGATGAAGCAGGTTTTTTTTTTTTTGAAAGGACCAAACACAGATGTAGGGCCTTATATGAGTCCTGCTTTGTCGTCTATTGCGGAATTACCATTTTTTAACCTTTCAATAACTTTTCAGTCATTCATCCTGTACTGTAAGTAAAGAAAGCCGTATTCTCACTTTCACTTGTCATGCTCAGCACGATCGTTTCTCCTAAATTGTGTTCCATACTTTGAGTGTATTTGCGCTAAGTTTAGTTTGGTTTTGTTTAGACTAGTCTAGTCTAATCCATTTTATTTTATTATAGTATGGTATGGTATGGTATGGTATGGTATGGTATGGTATGGTATGGTATGGTATGGTATGGTATGGTATGGTATGGTATGGTATGGTATGGTATGGTATGGTATGGTATGGGATATGGCATGGCATGGCATGAGATATGATAGCATAGCGTTGCGCAGTGTAGTGTAGTGTAGTGTAGTTACGACAGACTTAATTTGCATCGGACCTATTTTTACAGGTATTGCAAAAGTTTAAACACTAATACAATTGATACATTTGTTAATCGAGGTTCTATGATTTAAAACAATAATTACAAAACAAGATGGTACATATTTGAAAATTTTGAATATCTATTTCGTTTGTATCTATTTTGTTGACAGTAACTTATTGAAAAGTTTCGAACGTAAATCAGAGTACAGGGAACATTTGAAAAGAAAATGCTCCTCTGTTTCAATTTCATTTTGAGTGCAGAAGATGCAGAGTCTTTTCCAAACCATTTCCTTTTCATATCTCTCTGTTTCTATTGCTAATTTATGGTTACTGATTCTCAATTTTGTGGAATTTCTTCTTTGGTCAAAGTTTCTTATGATATCTAAATAGTTTTCTGATTCATAACTTTTATTTCAATTATCGAATTATACAATTCTAGTTGCATAGCATAGCATAGCATATAGCATAGTACTAGTCTTATAGTGTGGGTGTTGTGGATGTGGTGCTGATTTTTTAATGCACATCAAGAAGAAAAAGCTAGTTGAGCTAGTCAGTGATCAACACAGAAAGACTATAGGCGTACACATTAAATAAATGAATGAATGAATGAATGAATGAATGAATAAATGAATAAATGAATAAATGAATGAATGAATGAATGAATGAATGAATGAATGAATGAATGAATGAATGAATGAATGAATGAATGAATGAATGAATGAACAAATGAATAAATAAATAACTGTTTATTTACGTGTACTAGTATTATACCGCTCGCGCACAAATTGGGGGACAATATACTCTCACACTCACTACCTCTACCTTGAATATTTTGCAAATAATCACTCGACTCACCAGTTCGTTTTTGATGAAGAGAGGAAAACCCAGAGAGAAACCCTCGAAGCAAGGGAGAGAACGATCTAACGAACTCAACTCACATGAAGTGCCCCGTCCAGGAATCGAACCAGATACCACAGCGGTGAGAGGCGAGAGGTCTAACCACTCGGCTACCCTTGCTTCCTTTAAAGCTCTACACTGGGATAATTTACAAACAGCACAAACGTAACCCTGAGGCTGTTATTAGCAATGACAGATTTAAGGTACTGTGGGACTTTGCCATCTCAGGTCATCGAATAACTGCAACTAGACGGAAGAATTAACGAGTTAAAAAATGAAGAGAAAATGAAAAGACGGAGTTGGCAAGGGAGAATAGAAAGCTTTTGAAAAAGAAAGTTAAGGTCATTTCCTCTGGGTGGTTTCATTGAACGACTGAATGAATAACTCAGTGAAATGGATGTAACGAGTAACGATACAACGTTGCAAAAATTGGCTCAATTGCCGGGTCCACAGGTCCTCAACTAATAGTCTAGTCGATTAACTCGAAATTTTGGCCGAAGTTTTTTGATGCAAGCATGAAACTTGGCACACTGATAGTGGTCACCAAGACAAACATCTTTTGATATAGTGCCAAGCTAGAACCAAGTTGGTTTCCATGGTAACCATTATTTATTATATGTAATTTCCGAGTTTTTCTTCGTTTCAAGCCAATAACACTATACTAAATCATATACTTCCTGAACAAATCCTTAATTTACCAAAAATGTCTAGTTTAAGGTATAATATGCGTCTGTCTCAGTTTGGTTAGCACCAGTCCATGTGCTGTTATATCTAATATGAACTTAAAATCTCATACTCAGTGAAAACAATGTGTTACCATGGTAACGAAGCAAGATATAAATAAAATGAATATGTGATCTTTAGCTTCTTACTTGTAAGGATCATTGAATCTCGAATACATTGTCCATCACAAACACAAAGACTTACAAACTCTTTGCGACTGATAGCTGCAGCAGGAAGCTAAGAGTAGTCCATCGTCCGTGGCTAGAACTTTCCTTGTTGGTCGACAGTCCATCCCCAATCAGTGGGATCAGGAAGCACAGGCGATGGAATGGTGGCATTTCCTCAATTATATTCTCTTTGATCAGTAGATGGCGCGCTTAACGTGTTGTGCTAGAGCGTCTTGTGTGGGTGGAATCCCTTCGATACTTCTTCCTTTCTTAGTAAACAAGTACTATCTCCTCTTCGACACATTTTCTCGTGTGCTTGAGCCATTCAGTTTCCTTTGTTTTGGCACTACGTACTTGTTCGTCATCACCCTTTATATTGCACTGTAGGCTTGGCACCATTAAGGCACTTGACGTTTGTCTTGCCACCGGAGTATGTTTGTATATCTGTAGGGTAATGGAACTATAATCTTGGCTGGGGACATATTTCTTAACATGCAAATACCATGCTGTCCACACCTTCCCCTTCTACAGTAGGATGTTGTATCAAAGATATGCTAGTACCATGGAATGAACTTAATTGTTGATGACCTGTTATGATCGATGTTATCGACCGTGACTGTAGTGGACATAATTCAATTTGAGGTTGTATCAGTTTTGTTGAAATGTTCGCAAACTGAATTCACAATAGTTGTCGATAGAGCTAACATGCACCTTACATGAAATGGACACGCCCTGAGCATGAAGTTTGTCTATGAGCTTTTGGTCCTTCGAGGATTAGGTTTACTAGAGTAAGTAACGTCTGTGATACTGATTCTTTCTGGCAGTTGGAAGAAAATGTTCCCTTATTGCTTGCGGTTGAGCTATTAAACATCCTTGGCGTTCTCGTCCCAAAGTTAATGCACCTGCATCGCGATCGGTGTCTTGGTAGAAAATATGCGAGATAAGAGTTCCAATGTCTTTCTGGAAAATAAGGAATACCTCTCTTGATTTCTTTGTTATGACCTGCCAGTCCAGGAATACCAACTAGCAGCTCTTCCTGCAAACGTGTATAGTTTACTTGTTGAGGCGTGTCCATCTGTAAGCTTGAAATTAGCGGTATCTGATTGCTGTTTTCTAGAATCGTGGATGTAAGAAATTAATTCTCCCCAAACAAAACTATTTGATGTGGATGCGGTAGAATGAGAAGAAGGCGTGTGAGGCAGTTTGAATAGTTTTTAGCACCAAGGGCCATCATATCACCTGCAGCTAATTTAGAAATTAAATGGAAATCATTCAATTCAACAAGCAACTTTCCATCAAAAAAGAAACACAATGGACGCTTTATTTCTTCCAATCCAATCCGCATTCGTTTGTCTTTGCTTTAGTCGCAGCTTTCTGTGGACGTTTTACTTTTCAGTATGCTATTCAAATTTGTTTTGTTAAAGTTCGCGACAAAATTTATGCTACCATGGCGGGATGGTTTTCATGTACAGGCAATTCCATCACCATAGTCTAGTGATTCAATTTTCCAGCTTAGTGGAAGGGGTAAGGCTGCGTTCATAAAGGTATAGCAGAGAGGGAGGATGTGGGGCAGGTGAAAATCTTAAATGCCCCCAAAAAATTTAATAACAATAACAACAACAACAACAACAACAACAATAATAATAATAATAATAATAATAATAATAATAATAACACTACTCAACACAATGTACAAAACAATAACATCAGTCATTGATGCTAAACTTAAAGACCACCAAGAGCCAGTATATGCAAATTGACCAGAGAGGGTGTACGACAGGCTCTATGGGATGTATAGACAACCTCATCATAGATAAAATCGCTTTAGAAGAAGCGCGCTCCAGAAAGAAAAACCTATCGTGTGTTTGGATTGATGTCAAAAAAAGCATATTTGACTCTATAAATCACAAATGGCTGAGCATGTGCTTAGAAATGCATAATATCCCAAGGAAGATAACGCAACCATTAAAAACACAATGAAAAACTGGAAAATCACACTTGAAGTAAAGACAACGCGCTATGACAAAGAGAGCATTGGCCCAATCAACCTGAAACAAGGGATATGCTACAAGCGAACTCCTTTTGTGTAAGACTGTTCACGTTATGCCTGAACCCAATTGCTTGGTGGTTTAATAAGGAGCACAGAAGGGTACACCTTCTCTCAAAACGCAAAAGAAAAGCTAACACATCTATTGTATGTAGATGACCTAAAAACCTATCACAAGTCTGCAAGCAAGGCAATGATAGTGGCAAAAGCAACGAAAGACATGTTTGAAGATATCGGACTTACCTGGGGAATCGGATAAATTTGCAGCAGTAGACATTGTCAGAGGGAAAATTAAACAAACTGACAACGTTCGTATATCCCCTGAAGAAGAATTAAAGATGTTGAATGAGTCCGACCACTACAAATGTTTTGGAAAATTTGAAAATTCCACACAATTAGAAGAGAAAGTTTGTACTGAAGCAAGTAAAGAATACCTACGACGAGTGTCCGTTATTTGGACAAGCAACATCTCAATACCAAGGAAAATCAAAGCATCAAGCACATTTGCCCTCCCAGTACTACAGTACCACATGTGGACAGGCGAATGGACAATAAATAATCTAAAAGAACTTGACAGACGTACCAGAGAAATCATAAAAAACAATGGAGGCATGCACAAAAGTGAGTCAACAAAACTGCTCTACCTTCCCGAGGAATTAGGAGGAAGTGGCTTGTAGAGGACACACTTAAAACAACATCAATTAAAATGGCAAATTACCTGAACAATTCTGAAGACAAAAGAATTCAATTAGCAAGAACAATCGAGATGAACAGGATCGACAAAGGAAGAAAATCTATTTTCAAACAAGCAATGAAATACGCAGAAGAATACAACATACAACATACGAGTGTTCAGTTAAGATATCTGTATGGAGTTTGGAATTGAAAAATGCGCCATGCTGATTTTAAAAAGAGGGCGCTGTTGAAATCTGATGGAATACAGCTACCTAATGATGAAAGCATGATAAAATCAGTATAAGAGAGGATAAAGGCTATAAATACTTAGGTATCTTACAAAAAAATAATGCACAATGAAATGAAATCTAAGATCAGTAAAGAGTATAATAGAAGAGTAAGGAAAGTATTAGAAACAAAACTCAATGCAGATAGCATGATAAGTGCTATTAACACATGGGGCGTGTCTTTAGTCCGCGATACTCGGCTGCTTCAGTTTCCTACATTGGAATATAAGGATGAACTACGGAGTCTGGACAGAAGAACAAGAAAACTCCTTACAATGCATAAAGGGCTTCATCCAAAGAGTGATGTTGATAGAATATATGTTAAAAGGAAGAGTGGTGGTAAAGGGTTATTGAGCATTGAAGATACTGTTAGAGAGGATTATCAAAGCATCCAGAGGATCTGAAATCTATAAAAATGAATCGGAGCAGGAATTTGTAAAAAGAAGAAGCGAGGAAAGGATGAAAAATTGAAAAGAGAAGAAACTAAATGGACAGTTTATCCGCCAAACTGAAGAAGAAGCTGGAAAAGGTCAGTGATCATGGCTACAAAGATGTGGCGTCAAGAGGCCGAGGCTTTGATAATGGCCACCCAAGAACAGGCTATCAGAACTAATGCAATAAAAGCAAAAATTGACAAGTCACAGACGGAAAGTAAGTGCAGAATGTGTGGGAAGGTCAACGAAACAATTAACCATCTACTATGTAAATGCAGCAAAATGGCACAACGTGAATATAAAATAAAGCCTGATTGGCTAGGGAAACGTATCCATTGGGAACTTTGTCAAAAACTTGGGATGGACTCCAAAAGTAAATGGTACGAACATGAACCTGAATCAGTTTAATTCGTGAGAATGACAGACACAAGATCTTAACTGACCATACTATTGAGGCGAGACGACCAAGGCTAAAACATTATGCACTCCCACCCACCTTTATACCAACACCACTGGCTTCCCATTTAGAATCTGCAGTGGAATGAAACAACCGAACAACAGCATTCACCTATGCAAGAAAGTCCTGGTATCAAGTACTGAGCCTACATCGTTTCCCAGATCGAGATCGGGTTACTAGCTTCTCTTCAGACTCATGTGTTACGGAACTAGTCAGTCCGGATCACTTTGACGGCAACATCAATCCATACCTTTTGTTAATTTGTGAGCCTTTGTATTTAAGCTTCTTTAAATCTTGATCAATGTACAAATACGATAACCACTAACAACTGATAAACATTAGCCACCAACTAACTTACAAAGATGATTACGCAGGTATTTCTAGTAACAGGTAGAGAGCCATAACCCAAACAAGACTCACGTTACACTGTCAGGCCTATCCAATCAAGGTGCACACCAGAATCTCCAGATCTGAACCGGCCAATAAAATTTTCTATCACACCCTATAACTGCGTCATAATGTAAAAACTGGAGTATATACTAAGATTATTTCACACATTAACGTACTAAACCTACAAAACCATTTGGTAAAGGCTTGGGAGTATTCCGAAACTACAAATCTAGAATTACTGAGATGAAATATGAAAATCTAGGATAAATGCCTAGGCTAGCACATTTTTGTGTAGTTGGTCCTGCCCCTGCGAGGTCCAACAACTAGCCATAACAAAATTGTCATAAGAAATCTACGTCACAAAAAGTCCCTTGCCAAACTTATTAATAGACTACAAATTCACTGGGAGTATGCAATGCATGGAAAAGTGTACTTCGCGTAACACATGCATCTTGACTTTATATATCAGAATATTCTTTTTCTTCTCATTCGCTTTCAATGACAGCAACTATTTCATTTTTGTCTTCACTATCATCATCTTTACTATCTTCTTTTCTTTCTTCTTCATACTCCGCTTCAATTCATTGTGTTAAATAGAATTATACTGCAAAGGCTTGTCAATACGGGTCTACAAACATGGCCGAGAAACTGAATTTGAACTAATCGAAATCGGAACAAATTCAGTCTCAGCAGCTAGTTGCCAGAGTGGGAATCGAACTTGCGTTCTTCCATGACACCAGAGAAAAACTAACCCACTTACTTAACGTACAGCGCTGTTATTGCACCAGTTGCATCAAAATAAGGTATTTGCTTGTTAAAAACGCCGCACAAGGGATAACAAAATAAAAACGTTTGTTCATGGGCGTTGTCCGTTAATGCTATGATCGCAAGGCGGTGACAATTTTGTTGGGTAATGTAAAAGAGTATAATACAGTTTACTGTCAAATTAATAGACATTTTGATAAAAGTTGAAACAACAAGCAATTTCATAAATATCATTTACAATTCCCATAGATCATTAAGCAGTTACTTATGAATAAACTTCTTGTTTCAACTTTTTTGTTTGAAGTCTGTATACTTAGCATAGAGAAAGAACTTCGAAGTACCCAAAATCTTATGTTTTGGGATTTTTGATTTTTTGAAGGTAAGTATTAGAAGCATGATAATCATAATCATAATGACGTCACCGATTATTTGAAATATCCCTCATAAATCTCGATGACAAAAAGTTTTAGCCCAGTTATGTAGAAACACGCCATAATAGCCATACATGTTCGTTGCAACGTCACTTGCTGTTTCCATTCGATTCTATAGCTAGGCTCTTTTAAAATGGGTAATAGTGACGTCACTTTTATGACGTCATCTTGAAAGAAAAATCACTTATAACTCGGTACCGAAATGTCGCATCGAGATAAAAATTGCACCCAATTTTTGAGATTAACATTCTCTTTTATACTATATAGTTTTTAGAATCTTTTGAAGTGATCTTTTTTCTAGAGAAATGTACCAGTTTGGTATGACGTCAAAATTACTGGTAACTTTTAAACATGGCAAAATAAAACGCCACTTATAGTAGGCCACCACAAAAAATGTCCTCGCAAATAACCAAAGATTGTTGAAGATATACAAAGGTTAGAGCAAAAAGGTTACGCTAAACATTGTCGAGTTCGCGTGCCTTTTTGACCACCGTGTTACCAATTGCTGGCAAAAGGTGAAAGCTAGTCACTGAACAAAAAGACCAATACATAATAAAACTATGTACAAATTTAATAAATTCCTCAAATAATATTACATATTGGTGCACATGCATAAACAGCAAACTACTTTCAAAACCAATCATTTCTCCAGCAAGTTTTAGGCAATTTCAAATCTAAATATTTGGGTTTCTAAAGTGTTTTAAGATTTTATATCACTCAGTACCAACCAAAATATACAAAGACACATATTTCAAGTTAACGTTTCAGTGAATTAAAGAAACTCTAATGAATTAGTGTTCTCAACAAATACATTTTTGCATGTCTTACTCATATTTGACGAATATTCAAAAACAACACACAAAAATGGAAATTTAATGAAACCAATTACTCTATACTGGAACATTATTAAATTGTGTGGCAAACAAGGCTAGAATGTTTTCAAATGGGCATTGGAGCCCTCTCCAGCTGCGCCACATGTGTTCCTCCAGGAAAGAATTAAGATCTTCACGTGACACACCTCTTTGTCTCTTAACCCTTTCCTTGAGCTTATTCCAAGCGGACTCGATTTCTTGGGTGTGGACACCTGACACCGGATCAACAAAGTGCCGTCGATGGACAACAACTTGGTGTCGAGCAACATTGGGTTGCAATTGAAGGTTGCTGTAGCCCCCCCAGTCGTCTGAGTGGACCTCTGTGCCTGGAAGGACGCAGCGATTGATGATAGGCTGAAGTGTGTTGATGTCTCTTCGCTTCACAACTTGAAAATAACCACGCGCGGGTCGGTAGGCGGTTGACACAATTCCGAATACCCAATTGTCTACCGCTGGGCGCCTCCCTCGATTGTTCTGAAATAAAAAGAAACGGCACATAGCATCAGCACTGCTGTAGCCTGCGTTGCCGGATGTCAAGGGGGGGGGGGGGGGGAGTGAGGGGAAGGAGAGAAAGGGAAGGAGGATCTTCCCCTCTTTTCACGATTCCCTTTCGCCTTCTCCAAGGCCAGCTATGTAGGCTGGCACTGCTGCAGTGGCCTCGCGCGGAGTTTTTTAGAGGTAAGCACAATTTCTCAAGAAGACAGTGTTAAAGTAACTGTCTATCAACTTTTGACTTTGACAAAACGCCCTAGATTTACGCAACTCGGCATGACGAATTAGAAAAGCATTTTAAGTCGCCTCAGTGATTTCTACCCATTGACTCCCTTTTGGTCGATCAGCGACGACGTTTTCGTTTTTCAACTAATAATCAGCTAAAATATATATATATATATATTCTAATATATATTTCATATATATTCTAAAATATATATGAAAAATAAGTTGAACAGAAAGTGCATCCCTAAAAATTATGTACATTACAAAAAGATGACTTAACAGTCGACTTAAACCTATTAAAAAACCTACATTATTGTGGGAAGGGACACTACAGTCAACTCCCGCTATTACGGACATCCCGTTATCGAGAAGACAATAGTATTAGTGTTAGTGATGATCAGTAATGATAAGTCATTCTAGCTCGACTGGCAAAACAAATTCCTTACTTTTCTTTTGTGGTTGAATTTGCTTTCGTCGCACTTCACGACCGAAACAGGTCCACCGAAAGGAACACATGGGCGGCGCTGAAGGTCTATGGCACATATTGCTCTAAGCTTTCTACAAACATTGGAGACCACGTCTTCACTTAGGGAGAGATGCCTTGATATTGTGACTTGGAGTTCCTCAGAAGCCCATAGGTAAATCAACAGAACTAATTTTTGAAGAGGAATTTTTGGGTATTCACCAAAGAAGCTGTTCGTTCTCAAGCTTCTCCTCTTTCGGCATCTTCTGCATCTCCTTGAAAACAATCAAACAAACAATTATATTACGCGATGGTTTCCAGGCAGATATAAACCTATGAACACGTATAGAATATCATGCATAAAAGTATTTCAACACCATTAATTATGTCAGAGTCACTAGTAAATGTAGCAAATTTAGTTATTTAGGTGACGTCACCTAAAATAAGAATAGCCCAGGCAAAACAACGCTCAAGCAGATCAGGGCGCTACCACTAATCGATGAGGAAACAAAAGCGGACATATTTACAAGAGATATAAAAAAGGCAGAATTAAGGCATTCTACCTTATCGCTATCCCTGGAAGAAACGAACTGCTTTCACGCCAATTCAAGTTTTACTTTAGGTGACATTTCCTGTTTCCCAAAATGCGGTAGCTTTGGGGTAAATATCTTGGGTTGCACTGACGTCATCATAAAATTTTTCGGGCTTAATATACAATATTTTTCAATAAAATGGCTTGCATCAAAAAAAGCAGTCGAAGGTTTGTATCTATACGAAATTTTTAGCCATAAGAATATTTTGATAACCGGAGATACGAGCGATCAAATATCTTCATTGGTTGGTGTGAAATGTATGGGTCCGCCATCTTGGTACACGAACATGGCGGACAGTAACACGAAGGACCAAAATCGCGTCAATATCGCTATAATTCGAATTTTCTATGCAAAGATCAACCAAAACAAACTTATTGATAACTTAGTTAAAGTTATACAATTTGAATCACATTTGCCTATATTTCTGTCTTTACCATATATCCCGGCATATATGTGACAGTACTGCGTGACAGAAATTGACTCGCAATAAATCGAAAACCGTTCATCGAAAGAACCCAGTTTTTTGTGTGAGGACTTTTCTTAATGATATGAATAAAACATATAGGAAACAGTTTCGTGTGATGAATACAAGAACGTGCAACCCAAGAATAGTAAATATTACTAAAGTTAGCACTCTATGTTTCACATACCACTGTAAGCCGTCAACGTGGTTGTCCTTGCGGGATGATAAATTCATTTCAAGATTGCATTGGGCACATCTTAATGGATCCGGTAGAAGATCGCAATCGCGTAGCCAGGATACCAGAGAGTCGAAATTTGATTGCACTAGCCTGTTCACTTCGATAAGGTCCATTCTTCAGTGAATTTGATTTGTAATCTGAGTGATACTTCACTTCTGACAAGTCTCAGCACTTCCGAAAGTGTTATCTATTAAAAAGTAACACGACCTCTTGGGTGAAACTGAGGGTAGTCACCCCGTAGTCTCCGTCCTCGGAGACCGCATAGTCTCCGTCCTCTGAGACCCAGGGCGTCAGAGAGGGGGGGGGGGGGGGGGGGGGACGGAGGGGAAAGGAAAGAGGGGAAAAGGACACCCTGGGCTTTTGACTACCCCTAACTTGTCTAGTTCAAATCACAAAAATATCTGGCTCATTTCAATTATCGCTTTGATATACTGACAGTTGCTCAGCCATATCCTTTGAGAAGTTCCTCAAATAAATCTTGTTTCACCAAGGTCTTTGCAATTTATCTATATTTTTCACTCTAAACTCATATCATTGCTATTGCAAAATACATGAAAGAGATTACGTATTTATTGTTTAAAAGTCGCGGTGAGCTGGAAACATGGTTCTTTTCAAACTAAACGTGACAGCTTGTATTGTTTAAAGTCTTGGCAATGCGTGGGGTCAACTTGCTTCCTTCGCAGCCGTTTTCTCTTTGGGGATCCCTGTCCGTTTGATGGGAGGGAGCACAGGGATCCCGAAACGTCACGAATTTAATACAAGCTAGCAAACTTGTTATTACATATTTACCGTCAAAGACGTAGTAATCAACCATATATAGCTATTTCAATTAACGTTGTCGCTGAAAAAAGCCTAAAGGCTAAAGCCTTTCAAATATCTTTTGCGTACTAACAAACTTCGTTGTAGGCTATCTAGAAATCAAGAATATGTTTCCAAGTTGTAGAATTTGCAAGCATACAGTGAGGTTTCTTATTGTAAATAATGTCACAGTGATGAAAAAAGTTTCATGATTCCGCTCTCAAAGCTTTAGGCTTTAGGCTTTTTTCAGCGACAACGTTAATTGAATTAGCTATATCGAAAGTGGTATATTCTAAAGGACTTTTAGTCTTATTCTGGATTACTCCATATTTTTCGATATAAAAGTTTCAAATTTCAGAATACAAATTTGATGACGTCAGGGTGTCATTATTTATTATACAAAACCAAGATGACTTGAAATACGGTACTCTAATTTTTTCATTTGGAATTTATATTTCCGTTCGTAAAGCCTGTTTAATTCGAAAATATAGGCTATTCCAAAGTGGGATTAAAAGATCTTAACTATGTTCCAGAAAAGAATTGTTTGAAAAAAACTGAAGTGTCATAGCTAGTTTGAACTCATCAGACTCCTTTTATAGATATGAATACTAAAGGCGATTTTTCCGTTCTAAAATTACATTGACACATGAACATACACATTTATTACATCAAGTATTTTTATTCAAAATAACACTAAAGATTTATCATTAATAAATTATATAAAAAACATTTACTCAGTCTGCTGGAATTATGTAACATTGTTACAGTGTTCATTTCTTCTTTTCCCATTTTATAAATTTTCAATAAGATCTTTGCTGCTCCCTGTAACAACTGCTATCATACTTGTCCAAAATAGACGACCTGATACGGGCGGTAAATCAAGTTTTACCGTCGGTACAGGTGGTGAAGGTAATTTATATGCAAAGCAATCACATTAATATTCACAAACTTGAATCAAATTATAGAACTGTTCACATATGATAAATTGGTCACCCTTTGGTGTTACGTGCATAAATTATAAGTTCAAGCATGGCTCGCTGAATCTTTACCGGCGGTACGGCCCGTACCGTTCGTGCATGAATTATAATTCATATACTATACAAGAAATTCAAGCTCAAAACCTGCTTCATGGCCACTGCTACAAGTTCACATTGGAGCCTTCACATTTTTATTTCGTCGTTTTTAAAAACAAAAACAAAAACAAATAATAATAATACCGATCGGCTAGCAGTCATTCGGTACGTTGCGTTCCAGATCAAATGTTTACATTTGTGAACTCTCCATGATTACATTCCTGACCAAATTCGCTACTTAACAAACACTAAATGCTTTGCTTATTTCTTAGGCTATGAGTTTGGTATTTGTAAAGACCCCAGATGATTATTCTACTAAAAATACTCGCTTAAAAGAACTGCTATAAAGTTGTGAGATATTTATTTGTGATTTGTCGTTCTCAAAACCACGCACTTCAATTCATGAGTGTATTTGTGAATACGCCGTTTTCAAAAAGCAAAGAAGCCAGATAATTATGCTTTCTTTGTGATTTGTCGTTCTCAAAAAATCCGATCGCATTTGTGAATATGCCGTTTTCAAAAAGAAAAGAAGCCAGATAATTATGCTGTGAGATTTATCAGTGTGATTTGTCGTTCTCAAAAAATCCGATCGGACTAAACGCACTTTTATTCATGTTTGTATTTGTGAATACGCCGTTTTCAAAGAGCAAAGAAGCCAGATCAATGCGCTACTAAAAAGATACACGCTTAAAAGGACTGCTAAAGACTGTGAGATGTTTATACTTGTGATCTGTCGTTTTCAAAAAATCAGATCGGACTACACGCACTTTTGGAAACTTAAGGAGGCTTCCTACAATTTTTCTTGTGCTCGACCGGTCAACTTGAAACGGCTGTAGTTCTTCCATGAAAGTACCCACAGTTATGCCCTTTCGTCCACTTACTACATAAAGACTGAAATTTTTATTAGTGTGTATTTTGTTTACATCAGGGTTACCATAGCGACGAAACGATGACGTCATCGTTTTAGATTTCAAGCAATTTTACGCGTTTTTCGACCTAAACTTTTAAAATGACACACAAGACGTTAATATATAGGACTTTGCCCAGCAGCATACGAATTTTGGAGAAATTCGTATAGACAGATTTTGAATTATTCGAGGCGCAATTTTTTAACCCCAAAAATCACAATTTCTAGTCTTAATAATAGTCCATAATTTTAAAAGCAAAGCAGCATTACAACTCTTCGACTGTCCAAATGTTGTTCAAATATCAGACTACTTCTCTACGAAGTTGCACGTGAGAAAGTGCTTTGGATCTCAGCATACGTCCATTTAGACATGAAATTGGGCGAAATTTTATCAAAATTTATACACAAAGCGTTTAGTGCTCCTAAAGAAAAATTTCTCGTTCAACTGTTTTCTCCCTTTGGTGAGTAGAACTTTAATATATTTGCAATAAACTGTTCAAACGCTGATTCAATTGAAAATTTCAAAGGTACTGAATAAAATTTCAAAGTTGTGTATATTCGGTGTAACTTAGCGCAGCAAGATTCTAGGTTCAAGTTGTTGTTTTCATTCTCACATTCCTGCATGCAGGCATGCTTCAGTATGGTAATTATAGGCAATGGTCACCATGGCGTGACGCGCTACTTCACTACTGCGTTTCCGTACGCGTGCTCTGCGTATAGAATATTTCTTCAAAAATCACAATTTCTAGTCTTCGATTCCATAATTTTAAAAACAAAGCAGCATGACAACACTAGTGAAGTAGCGCGTCACGCCATGGTGACCATTGCCTATAATTAGCATACTGAAGCATGCCTGCATGCAGGAATGTGAGAATGCAAACAACAACTTGAACCTAGAATCTTGCTGCGCTAAGTTACACCGAATATACTCAACTTTGAAATTATATTTCAGTACCTTTGAAAGCTTCAATTGAATCAGCGCTTGGACAGTTTATTGCAAATATATTAAAGTTCTACTCACCAAAGGGTGATAATAGTTGACCGAGAAATTTTTCTATTTTTATTTTATTTTTTATTTATTTTTATATATTACTTGGCCGAGTTTGAAGCCATTTGGGTGAGTTTTCACTGAGTTATCCTTGTTTTGCTATAGTGGGGGGAGCAAAACAAGGATAAATCAGTGAAAACTCACCCAAATGACTGCAAACTAGAAAAATTGTAGGAAGCCTCCTTAATTACCAGATTAAAGTCTCGATTGGGATTTTGACAATAGGCTACAAGGAAGCCAACAAAGTGTTCAGACATAAGTAGAGACTGCTCTTTAACATATAAAGAATTTTTTATCAATTATCATTTTGTTAAACATACACACACATACATATATAGTAATGGGGTGAACATTTCCTACACTTTCCTCACAGGCAGCCCAAGCTCTTATTCTGTGGTATTGTATTACAACGAACGATTGTTTTAACTGAACATTAACGGTCATATTTTACATCCTTAAAATATTGTACTTATGTGAATAAAACTGACTTAACTCGATAACATGTTGTGTCATCGGGAACTGGATCATATGTGAGTTGAGTTTGTTTGATGTGTTGTTCTCTCCCTTGCCACGAGGGTTTTTTCTCCGGGTTCTCCGGTTTTTCCTCCCTCAAATAAAAATCAACATGTGAGTTGAGTGTTGTGTGCTAAAATAAGAAATGTAGTGGTAGTGAGTGTGAGGGGCAGCAGGTCCACATCAGCGAAAGCTGCCAGATATCCAACCTGCTTAAACAAATAAAGCATTTATTTTATTTATTTATTTTTTTTTTATATATTACTTGGCCGAGTTTGAAGCCATTTGGGTGAGTTTTCACTGAGTTATCCTTGTTTTGCTATAGTTGGGGGAGCAAAACAAGGATAAATCAGTGAAAACTCCCCCAAATAACTGCAAACTCAGCCAAGTAATATATGACACAACATGTTATCGAGTTAAGTCAGTTTTATTCACATAAGTACCATATTTTAAGGATGTAAAATATGACCGTTAATGTTCCGTTAAAACAATCGTTCGTTGTAATACAATACCACAGAATAAGAGCTTGGGCTGCCTGTGCTTTCCTACACTTAAAAAAGATAAAAAAAGGTATTTACAAATAAATTTACAAAAGAGGGGGCATGCAACATTGGCTTCAAAAAAGGTATTTAAAAAAGTCAAAGGTGTCAATGAGACAACTCATGGATACTGCACAAAACCAATGAGTTAACAGCAAAAGTCAATGAAAAAGGCATACAGTAACTCTAGGGGCTTATTCTTTGTGTGTGTTATTAAGTGTTTGTGTGTGTGTGTAATATATGCATTCAATTCCACAATGGGAAGACAGCTCAAAAGGAAACCTCGAGGCTTATATTTTTGAACTGTCTTGACATCATTGATAATTTTTTCAAAGAAGAAAAAATATAGCTAAAAAATAACAGGAATATGAGACAAAAAAACCCCTAGGTTATACTGAAGTGGATAACTTCAAGATAGGGGGAAAAATAATTTAGTAATTCAAAATGTACATTCTTGGACCAAGAATCTATGAGATCAAGATTTATAATCTGATGTCATAGAGCTTAGTTTTTATTAAGAGAAAGATAATAAGAATGAAGTATTTTATTTTGGCATATGAGATTCAATGAGGAATTTTTTAAGATTTGATTTAAAACTATTAAGTGTTGGTTTTGTTTTAAGCTCATTAGGTAATGTGTTCCAGTATTTTGGGCCTTGGCAAACTATTGTGAATTTTTTGACGTTCGTTCTACTTTGATGCATACGATAATCATTTGAGTTCCTAGTGAAATAGGAATGAAATTCAGAATTTTTCTGAAACAAATTTTGAAAAGTTATTGGAATTAGCTTATTATGGACAGAATACATAAACAAGCCAATTTGGAAATTGTGAATGTTTTCCAAATTTAGAATATTGTTTTTATGGAATAGAGGAGCAGTATGTGCATCATATTTCGATTTAGTAATAATTCTAATCATCATTTTTGTATAATTCTTAACCTATTTAGATTGGTTTCATAGTTGGATCCCCAGATAATATTACCAAAATATAAGTAGGGGTATATTAAAGAATAATAAAGCTTAAAAAGAGAGGTTTGCGAAACAAAATAACGAGATTTAGATATTATACCAATGGATCTTGATACCTTTGTGGCTACAGTACAAATATGTTCTTTCCAATTTAAATGCTCATCAATAATTACACCAAGAAATTTTGTGCGGCTGGATTTACGCTCAATTAATTCATGGTTTATCTTTACAGCTAGGTCACTATCTTCTATCTTTTTTTGCCGGACTTAAAAATGATATAATTTGTTTTCTTAATATCAATTGTAAGTTGGTTGGCTATCAACCAGCTAGATATTTTGTCAAGTTCTGAATTTAGTGTGTTTATCAGGGCAGATTTGTTTTTACAAGAGTAGTGACACATTTGTATCATCTGCGAAAAGTATGAATTTCAAAAGATTGGAAGAATTTGTTATGTGGTTTATGTATAAAATAAAAAGTAATGGTCCTAAAATACTACCTTTCGGAATACCGCATTTGACAATTTATTTATTAAATTAATTTATATAATTATTTAGTTATATATATTTATATATATATATAAAAAAAACTTCAAATCTTTCATTGACATACTATAATATTATCTTATTCCCTTTCTCAGGCCTCCTTTTGAAGTCCTGATAATGTATTCACATTCGACACAGGAAGACCAAACTTCATTTCACGAGATGTACGAACGGTACGGCCTGTAAACATTTCGTGAGGGGCCTCTCTCTTCAACCTAAGCCTGATAATGTATTCACATTCGACACAGGAAGACCAAACTTCATTTCACGAGATGTACGAACGGTACGGCTTGTAAACATTTCGTGAGGGGCCTCTCTCTCTTCAAGCTAAGTCTGATAATATATTCACAATCGACACAGGAAGACCAAACTTCATTTCACGAGATGTACGAACGGTACGGCCTGTAAACATTTCGTGAGGGGCCTCTCTCTTCAACCTAAGCCTAATAATGTATTCACATTCGACACAGGAAAACCAAACTTCATTTCACGAGATGTACGAACGGTACGGCCTGTAAACATTTCGTGAGGGGCCTCTCTCTCTTCAAGCTAAGCCTAATAATGTATTCACATTCGACACAGGAAAACCAAACTTCATTTCACGAGATGTACGAACGGTACGGCCTGTAAACATTTCGTGAGGGGCCTCTCTCTCTTCAAGCTAAGTCTGATAATGTATTCACATTCGACACAGGAAGACCACACTACATTTCACGAGATGTACGAACGGTACGGCCTGTAAACATTTCGTTAGGGGCCTTCCTCTCTTCAACCTAAGTCTGATTCTGTACTAACATTCGACACCGACAGGACTGAGACCAAACTTCATTTCACGAGATGTACGAACGGTACGGCCTGTAAACATTTGGTGAGAGGCCTCTCTTCAAGCTAAATCTGATAATGTATACAATATATAGTTTGAAGAGAGAGGCCCCTCACCAAATGTTTACAGGCCGTACCGTTCGTACATTTCGTGAAATGCAGTGTGGTCTTCCTGTGTTTAATGTGAATACATTATCAGACAGCTTGAAGAGAGAGACCCCTCACGAAATGTTTACAGGCCGTACCGTTCGTACACGTCGTGAAATGAAGTCTAGTCTTACTATATCTTACAAGAAATACGAGCGGTACGGCCTGTAAACATCTCGTGAGGGGCCTCTCTCTTTTCGACACAGGAAAACCACACTACATTTCACGAGATGTACGAACGGTACGGCCTGTAAACATTTCGTGAGGGGCCTTCCTCTCTTCAACCTAAGTCTGATTCTGTACTCATATTCGACACAGGAAGACCACACTTCATTTCACGACATGTATGAACGGTACGGCCTGTAAACATTTGGTGAGTGGCCTTTCTCTTCAAGCTAAGTCTGATAATTTATTCACATTCATAATTCTTTTTTTAGATTTCAATAAAAGTTATTTACATGCATGTTGTGTTATGACTGTACATTTGAATAATGATATGCACATTTCTTGCATACAATTTACCTTCACCACCTGTACCGTCGGAAAACTAAGTTTACGGCCTGTATCAGGTCGTCTATTTTGGACAACCCTCACTGCTATATAAGTGTTTAATTGTACTGTACTAGAGGCTGGTAACATAACTATTCTAAACTAATTTTTCATGCTGAATCTGAATGTGACAGTTACCAAGACGTATTCTGCAATCTCATACGTGTAAAATAATGATGTATTTTGTGAATTGCTACAGTCATTTCATACTATTAAACAACTTATTCATGTAATTCCAAACTTAAAAACAATTGCCTTAGCTGGAAAGAGCATACCAAAATCAGTAAAACTGTGCAGTTTGAAGGATCAATGAGATATGAATTTTCATAAATCGAAATTTGTTTCTATCTCTTGCATAACTGATTGTTTTCAGTCATATTTGCATTCAGCATGAAAAATCAGTTTAGAACAGTTATGTTACCCGCCTCTACCCCAAAATGCCTCCAGGTATCTGATTTTTCGAAAATGGGCCTAATCTATCAGGCTTTCTTCTCAAAAAATATAGGAAATAAAATAAAAGTTCCCCTCTTCTCCTTCCTTTTTCACCTTCATCAATTCTTTTCCCCTTATCCACCTTCCCTTCTTCTCTCTATCTGTTGTTTTTCATTATATTCCTTTTACTCTTTCACTTCTCTTTTCATCTCTTCTTCTTTACTTCTCTTTCCCTCCTTTCCTTACTCGTCTCAGTTTTCGCAACTGTATCTCTTTTCTCTCAAAACAATATAAACCTTGCACTGAAAACACCATGCTTGAAATGCTTTATGCTGGAATTGTAGGATCAATAAAGATCTGATCTGTCTGAATGTGTAGAAAATACAAAGTGTGACTGTATATATTGTTGGTTTAGGGAGAAGCCATCCATATTTCCCATATTTTAACATCTTTTAAACATGATTCATGTGGAGTAAGATCTTTGTAATAATCTTCCTTTTTCTTTCCCTAATTTTATTTTTCTCTCAGGCATCTAGCTATCTTCTTTGGACAAGTAATCCTCTCTTCCATTCTTGTTTTTTTTTTGTACGTTCTTGTCATCCTTAAAAGATAAAAACAAAAAGAATTTTAATAGTAACCCTTGTGATAATAAAAGCTGTTATACAATTAATTCCTTGTAACTGCTGAGGTATTTGGGATTGATTTAAAACTTACTGAATTAGTCAATTGTAATTAAACTAAATATTTGTTCAAACAATTATCCGGTACATACAAGTAATATAGTTAGGCAACAAACCTTTATCAACAACTGTGGAGTCATCCCATGTTAATAAATTTTGAAAACAACCTGGAAATAGAAATAAATGTACCAGTAAGCATAAAAGACCCTAAAAATACTAAACTCAGGGTCTTTTACGCCTACTGGCCTGGCATAATGTAAAGCAAGTATAATCCTACGTAATATGGGCATGAACACCTTCCCATTCAAACAAAAAGTATATCAATTATTAAAAACCTACACTGACACCTTCTCTATCAGACATGAAGTACGCCAGCACTGCATGCCCTCAAGTCCAGATGTATATATCAATTATTAAAAAACCTACACTGACACCTTCTCTATCAGACATGAAGTAGCACTGCATGCCCTCAAGTCCAGATGTATATATCAATTATTAAAAACCTACACTGACACCTTCTCTATCAGACATGAAGTACAATAGCACTGCATGCCCTCAAGTCCAGATGTATATATCAATTATTAAAAACCTACACTGACACCTTCTCTATCAGACATGAAGTAGCACTGCATGCCCTCAAGTCCAGATGTATATATCAATTATTAAAAAACCTACACTGACACCTTCTCTATCAGACACGAAGTAGCACTGCATGCCCTCAAGTCCAGATGTATATATCAATTATTAAAAAACCTACACTGACACCTTCTCTATCAGACACGAAGTAGCACTGCATGCCCTCAAGTCCAGATGTATATATCAATTATTAAAAACCTACACTGACACCTTCTCTATCAGACATGAAGTAGCACTGCATGCCCTCAAGTCCAGATGTATATATCAATTATTAAAAAACCTACACTGACACCTTCCCTATCAGACATGAAGTAGCACTGCATGCCCTCAAGTCCAGATGTATATATCAATTATTAAAAAACCTACACTGACACCTTCCCTATCAGACATGAAGTAGCACTGCATGCCCTCAAGTCCAGATGTATATATCAATTATTAAAAAACCTACACTGACACCTTCTCTATCAGACATGAAGTAGCACTGCATGCCCTCAAGTCCAGATGTATATATCAATTATTAAAAAACCTACACTGACACCTTCCCTATCAGACATGAAGTAGCACTGCATGCCCTCAAGTCCAGATGTATATATCAATTATTAAAAAACCTACACTGACACCTTCTCTATCAGACATGAAGTAGCACTGCATGCCCTCAAGTCCAGATGTATATATCAATTATTAAAAAACCTACACTGACACCTTCTCTATCAGACATGAAGTAGCACTGCATGCCCTCAAGTCCAGATGTATATATCAATTATTAAAAAACCTACACTGACACCTTCTCTATCAGACATGAAGTAGCACTGCATGCCCTCAAGTCCAGATGTATATATCAATTATTAAAAACCTACACTGACACCTTCCCTATCAGACACGAAGTAGCACTGCATGCCCTCAAGTCCAGATGTATAATATATCAATTATTAAAAACCTACACTGACACCTTCCCTATCAGACATGAAGTACGACAGCACTGCATGCCCTCAAGTCCAGATGTATATATCAATTATTAAAAAAACTACACTGACACCTTCTCTATCAGACATGAAGTAGCACTGCATGCCCTCAAGTCCAGATGTATATATCAATTATTAATGAGCCTACAATAACAGGGTGTAACGCCTTTCCTTTCAGACATGAAGTACGACTGCACCACATGCCCTCAAGTCCAGATGTATAATTGCCTGAGCTTTGTAAGTGTATTTCACTTACCTCCTTTTCATTTTCATCACCAACATAGTTATAGCCTGGGAAATTAATAATAGTATGCAACAATTATTTTGTTATTAAAACATACATATCCAATATATTCTCTTTAGAACAAGATCTGATTAAATTCTGAGTTTTCCTATTGGTTATTATGACTTGATGGCTTGTTTATGAGAGGACAGAATGGATTGGTTTCAACCAATTTGTTACACCCAGGAAAGTGTTAACTCAAACAGCATAGTTATATGAGATTTATGAATGTCCAATAATTATAAAACCAATTTTTTGTGGGTAGTGCCTTGTAAGAGGCCTAGCCAGTTTGCTATCATCTTGAATGTCTGTGCATGCGTGCGTGTGTAATTCGGGAGGAAATCCCAGTGTTCTTGCATTGTAATGATCTTGTTTTAATAACTTGCCCTAAGCAAAAACTTGTAATAAAGACTAATGTACTAACACAATGTTATAGTAGAGAAGGTACCCACCTCTGCCCTGATTCGATCCTGGCTACCACACGAGATACTACTTGGCTTGGTATGAATTGGACTCCAGGCTCCAAATACAGTTTCCCACGAAACCACGTAGTAACTAAATGTGGAAGCTTCCCACCACTAATCCATCTTGGAGGATGATGTTTTCCTGTCAACCACAGAACAACGACTAAAACTCACAACCAAAACTCCATCAATCATCTACTGTTACCATATCCCATGCAACGAGACTTCCACACTGTTGTCTACAGGTTTTGGCCAATGTTCGTCTAGGTTAATGCAGCTATCGATTGATAGATTGGTAGCCATATCAAACCAAATGCTTTCATTGACTACTGAAAAAAGTACGAAAAGGACCTTTGCATAATTTAAGATTGAATGACAATATTCTAAAACAACAATCAGTTACAATGCATGACTTTGCCATCTAGCGGTATTTAAATAAAAAATAGAATAAAATTTGCATAAACTTACAGAATTGAACTGCACTGAATCAAGATGGTGTCTCTACAAAACACGAGTCAGGGCCATAGCCACTGATACATTCGTATGGTTAGTCAGGTTTCAGCCAGACCAACTTTTACATTAAAACCACTGTTAGAGTGATAGCACTAAAACCATGAAACAAGTACTAACTAAAAAGTTCAAATAGTACTAATGAAACAATAGAAAACAAAGGGTTTTGCTACTATTTGTCTCTATTTAGTTACTAAGTTATTTCACGGTTTAAGTGTTATCGCTCTATTACAGTTTTGAAAGCATGAATCCGTGTAGAAAAACACACACACAAAAAAAAAATGGACCAACTTTTAAAAAACCGTACCATTGTTTAAATTGTTGCTACTGCCCTGCTGGAGTTTATGCACCAGTCAATGTAAACCCCCGCCCCACCCCACCATTTCTCAATGTAAGAATCGTATTGTAATTAAGGCCTGCTTGGTAAAATTCAAATGGACCCAGTGCCCTGCATTATAGTATACAAATCAAATGTCCGCTGCCTGGGGCAAAATTCTAATTAACAAATAGATTCCATTTTTCCGTGCGTCTGTACTCTAATCGATGTACAGATGATGTCAAAATGTGGTGAGAACAAAAAAGTACGCCACGAGACGAAGTCGAGTGGCGTGACTGTTGTTCTCACCACATTTTGACGTCTTCTGTGCATCGATTAGAGTACAGACGCACGGAAAAATGGAATCTATCTGTTTTATATAATATTTATCGAAACATTCCAACCAATCAGAGCGCGTGTAAGATTCGATGACGCCATCTATGTGTGTGTACTCTAATCACACATGGTTGTTCGGCCAATCAGAGCACGCGTAATATGCCAATTATTATATAAATCAAATTCTCGAGGCTGGGGATAGCAGAGGTTTTCAAATACCTCACTTTTGCTCGCTCGCCCACCCCATCTCCGTCTTACATTGATACCTGCATAACGATGTCCATTGAAGTATTCTGAGTCTTGTTCATATCCCACGGATAATGCCAACAAACCGGTCTGCGTTGGATCTTCACTATCAATCTCTTCGCTTTGGACCACGCCTCACATTCAAGAAAAAGACAATCAACGATGATACCTTCGATCGTATAAACGGCCCTTTGACCAACAAGATCAACCTAATCTTAATAAGGATGAAATCGCTTCCATCAAAGAAACGGTTATTTCTCGATGTAAGAATCGTATTGTAATTCGGTTCAGAGGTCTTTGTTTTCCAAGCTATTGTATCGTTCCAGGGTCTTTGTTCTTGACTATTATATTTCAATGTCTTCGGGATTCTTACGTCGAGAAAGAACCAAAGAAACCACTGTGACCACAACCACCAAAATCATCGCATATTTGGCTCTTTCTTTAGCAGGTGCTAAAATGGTTGAGCTGACCGTTTTCATTTGTCTCCTTCGTCGCATTATCCGTAGACGATCTGGACCAAAGTTGTCAATAAGGTCGAGCTCTGCTCGTTGAAGAGCCAGAAAACGAAATTGCTTGACCATGGATCCTACAGTTATTTCAGAACCAAAACAGAAAATAACCTCACTCAGACTTTCTTAATTTGAACATTGTACGTTTAACTGATTTCTCTCTGCAATACCTTGGCCGATAGCTAAGATATCTACAGGTACATTTTGACTACACCAAACCGGCAACAACATGGCGGACGAAGTGGACGCTAAATAACCAAACCACAGGAAACCCGCTGTTACCATGGACGTTACCACAGGTACAAACAAAGGAACTTTTTACGGTTGCTGATTATTGTAGAATTTGTAGAAACTCTTTTGCTCGCTAATCCAGGAACCAAGAGACCATAATACTAAGAGAGCGAAACTCAGAATTGATGTCTGTCAAGGAATAATTGACTACAAGTTGGTCTAACAGATTTTTAATATTGTAATATCGGTAACTATTGGAAACCACGTAAACATCTTGGCCTATATATTTCATTAGTTGCTGCAAGATTATTCTGAGTTTTTACTTTTTAAAAAGTTTCAGTCACAAATTTTTCTCAATTTTCACGATGCAGACGCAATCAACTTGAATAATCTTACAATTTTCCCAATGTAATTGGAATTGGAAAATCAGCGTTATCCAGTAGTTTTATCACTCTTAGAAAAATGTTGGTTTTTCTTGTAGAGAGGGACGGCATACTATTCCGAAAGATTCCGAAACACTGAAGACTGAATCGAATTGATTTTCTTCAAAATCTACCAACTGAAAAACAATTCTAAATTTAGCAGCAAAGATGAAAAAACTTTTTAAATAATACCATTGAATGAAATGGCCGAAAACAATGGCATATTATTTTGTTGCGAAAAGCGAGAAAATTCATTATTTGTAAAAACTTCCTGAGCGCCAATCTTGCCCGCTTCTTGTCAGATGGACGACGCCGACTAACTGACAATAAACAACACAACAACTAACAACTCTGGTATTCAGAACAGGTGACCGAGGCACGTATTTTGATAGAAGTGTTTATCGCTTTAAGGAGTTGATCTCCAAACTTCGCCCCAGTCATCTCACCACTTTGTAATAAAACCTCTTTGAGGGTGATTGTGGTGTCTCTGAAGCACAGGCTAAAAGGAGAAAAATTTGTCAGTATTTTGCGTGTTATTAGAGTGACTGCAAGAAAAACCCCGTGAAATAGTTAGTAGAGTTAGCAGAGCTTATATTTCAAGTTCCACTCATTTTTCTTTTGTGTCTATCAAACTATTTTACACTAATTATATAATTAGCATTCAATTTTAAAATGCGTCCAATACGTACCATAACCAACACAAAAATGTTTAAACAAGTAGTACTTACGTCAGCCTAATTGTGATAGGCTCATCGGATTTCACAAGATGGAGATTAACCCTGCCGTCGGTGAAGCACAGAAATCTCCAAGCCTGACAACCTTTTTGGAAATCAGGGCTGCAAAGCGGCAGCCTCTCCCTTGCTGCTCTTTCTAGCTGTGCACCTTCAAAGCACCATGCGGTTGACCACATGGCACTTTCTTTTCTTGTGAAATTGAACTTTGCTGTGATGCTCTTAAAGAAAAAATAGTAGATGATTATATTGAGACATCACGGATTTCTGCACATTTTGTTGGCTGGAGTAAGCAAGTAAGAAATGTATGATTTAGAAAGAAATGAATATAAAAGGAAACATTTGAAATCCAAGTCAGGAACTCGAAATATTTCATTTTGATAATCACCTAGTATGTAAAATTTTATGCAGTCGTTCTTAGTATCCGAACTATCCGAACACTGTACTGCCCCTCCCCTCCCCCAAAAAAATTGCAACACGGTGAACGCTGTAAGAATGTTAATTAGACTGTGTCCATGCAAATGATTTTGTCGACATGATCAGTTTACAAACTAAAATAAACTCACCCTTGTCTGAATTTGGGAGACAAGCGACTTGTGGCTTCTTTTCAACATTTCATAGTGCACACGAAGGCTTGAATTTTCGTGTGCCTCTATGTCTTTCCTCAGCCCTACAAAACCACAACCTGGAATAGGGCATCGCTGGGCTCGGAACGAACACATCGACACATGCTCCATTGCATTAGACCTGCGAAACAGGTTAGACGATCATATGCTCAGTTATGTGTGTCGCCCTATATGCGCCTAATAATTGATTCTAGTAATTTTACATGTACATAAAAAAGGAAAGGGTGGGGACAAGGAAAGGACAACATGGTGATAATGGCAGGATAAAAGAACCTATATAGCTTGTGATTGCACAGCTTTCAATTTTGGTTCCGATACGATATGCAGTATATTTTTTCAGTGTTAAAATTACGAATAACACTTGTAACAGTCTAAGCGGATATTTATTCCTGGTTGTACTTACATCTTTATTTGGTGTTTTTCATTTGGCCAGGTAAACAATGGACAGGTCACCAACCTCATTTTGCATTGGTCCTTTAAATGCACTTCTTTCTGGCTGAACGGCACCTCTTCCTCGCACTCGTTGCACAACCACGTGCGAAATTCACACACCCTCTCGTGCTCAGCAGCGTCTCTCTTAACTGGAGAGAGGAGACACCCTCTGAGACGAAAAGAGCAGGGAAACCGCTTGAATTGGCATGAAGCCGAATGCACAGGGTAGTCCCCTACTTTTCCTTGCCACGAGCAACCATCCACGTTGCACTTTGCCTTTAAGTTGGCGATGGTTTCCTCGTGGACAAGGTTTCTGAACTGCTGTGTGATGTCTCTTCTGCAGATTGGACACGCTGGTGGTCGACGTTCTGCCATCACACGCTCCACACATGATTGGCAATATGTATGTCCACAAGCGAAGAGCAAGCAACGAGTCATAAAAGATGTACTGTAGAAAAAAAAGTGAAGATCAATGAACGCTCTAGTTTTCAAAAGTGTTCCAGTCAAACCAACTCCAATTTATATTCCCTTTTGAGTGTTCGAATGAAACTTTACGTTCTATTTAGAATTGATATGCATGATTTCCCTAAGATAGTAGTTTTCAATAGACGACTTTTACAAATGGCGGGGTTATTGTTTACAAGAACTAAAACGAATAGCGGCAGTCATCTTTTTTACGTAGGACTTCACTTTCTATAAGAAACGGCTGGTTTTTGAAAAGCACTTTTTGTGGTTACTGGCTTTATGCAACACACTATGCTATGGGCTTCATGCGTGCGTGCGTGCGTGCGTGCGTGCGTGCGTGCGTGCGTGCGTGCGTAATTCGGGAATCCCGATCTTTCGGGTAGACACGAAGTGTCTACCCGAAAGATATCCGAACGCACTCGTGCGTTCACTCGTGCCCATGTAAAAGAAGCCCAAAATCGGCTTAAACTTTTTAACAAGACGCTCCTCGAAGCGTACACTGGCTGCCTGTAGTTCAACAAGCCGCAGTAGTAAAGACTTTAAATTTGTCTGTCAACAGCTATTAGTGTTTGCCTTTAATTTGTCCTTCTATCATCTTGCATTGTATTATATATCTCACATGCAAAAATAGTACTGCGAATATACCAGTTTATTCAACTTTTTATTTCACTATATATCTAAATTGTTTGCCGTTAAGACTTCTACAACGGCATTTTTGACACAATAACAAATCGTGTATTTTTTTCGTTCATGTTTCAGATGTTTTATCCATTACGTGACCAAACGCATCAGGTCAAATAGAACATAAAAATAAATTGAATTTCAATAAACTTTACCAAGGGCACTAGGACAAAGTCGGTGTGTGTGTACTAGTCGAAATAAACCCCTACCCCCACCCCCAACCAGGGACAGGCATTGAAATGTGTCTATTTCTATTCTTGGTTTGCACTGACGTCATCATAAAATTTTTCGGGCTTAATATAGAATATTTTTGAATAAAATGTCTTGCATCTAAAAAGCAGTTCAAGGTTTGTATCTATACGAAATTTTTAGTCATAAGATTATTTTGATAACGAGATACGAGCGATCAAATATCTTCATTGTTTGGTGTGAAATGTATGGCTCCGCCATCTTGGTGCACAACCTTGTACACCAACATGGCGGACAGTAACACGAAGGACCAAAATCACGTTAATATCACTATAATTCGTGTTTTTTATTCAGATATTCACCAAAACAAACTTATTTATCACTTAAAAAGTTAAAGTCGTATGATTTGAATCACATTTGCCTATATTTCTGCGTCTTTACGATATACGTGACAGTGTTGCGTGACAGAAATTGTCTCGCAATAAATCGAAAACCATTCATCGAAAGAACTCAGTTTTTTTGTGTGAGGACTTTTCTTAATGATATAAATAAAATATCTAGGAAACAGTTTCGTGTGATGCATAGTTTAGATTTTAGCTTTTCGATGACGTCACATGAGGGCAGTAACCACATGGCCTCATAGAGGTCTATTTTTAAAATATGATACGACTCGGATTGATCGTCTAGCGCTTTTTACAATGAATTCCGGTCTAAATGGACTACCTAAATCAATAAATTACCTTTGCACCTAATGCATCTTTATTACAAAGCTACGTAGGACCCACGTAGGGTATAAAGTCATGCAGGGGGAGGGGACAACAAGCAAAGGTGGCAATTTGGGCTTGAAGCATTTCGATCTTGAGTATACTCTAGAACTTATGGGCACACTTTTGAATTTTCTAGTTTTCGTGGAATGTCATTTCTATTTTACTTCATTGGTCTGTGCAAAAATTGGCTTGGTTTGTTTCTACTGCCGATAAACGTTTTAAATATCAACATAGATGAAGTTATTAAAATGAATATAAATACTGAGGGCCATTCCATTTTATATCCACACCCCCCCCCCCCCCCCCCCATAGAAGATATAATTCAACAATAGCCCCCAGAAATTCGTTTTTTACCCCCTCAGAAAAAAAAGATCAAAGTGCCGACACAACTACCCCCCCGGAAATTTTTACACTTTTGTCTGCCCCCCTCAGAAAAATATCCAAAATTACGAAAAAATACGAAAAGATCAAAGGCGCCGACGCAACAACCCCCCTAGAAACGACTTTTTAGAACCCCCCAGAAAAAGTCTTCTATGGGGGGGGTGTGGATATAAAATGGAATGGCCCTGAACAATTCCTTCAACTTGGGACTTAATATGGGTGGATGGATGCAAATTCAAAGGTAATCCATTGTCTTAATAAGTAGTCTATTTAGGTTGTCCATATGGGTAAAGTTCAACTTAGGAGAAGTCCATGGACGGGAGTCAGTGTTTTGTAATCTTCTATTGAAAGCAAGTACGACAAGTTTATACATACCAGATTGGACATAGAGCAGAGGAAAGCGTTTGGTCCACGACAGTCATGTCACCGACAGTCCACGAATCGGTCATAGTCAAAGTTTTAGAAATATCTTCTCGTGCTAAGATTGTTGTATAGTGTTTTACTTAGTGCAGTGAAGGAGAGCTAGGCATCCGATACACTACTTGCGCCGACTGATAAGCTCCTCGTGGGTCTGATAACAGTTTAATATAAAACTTATAAAGATGGCTCAGATAACAGATGGTTTGAATTCTTCAGTTTTTATCATTAAATGTGCTTTTTTACTTCGACTGGACAATGAAGTAAAGCATAGTGAGCATGAATTCGTATATTAAGAGCAAGAACAGTTCATAAATTTGCAAAATATTAAAATTGTATAGTTTAGAGTTTTTGCCCCGCTTCCTGAGTATCAAAAACAAAAACAAAAAGAGACAAACAAAAACGAAAAAGAAAACGAAGAAATAAAAGGACTAGCGGATATAATTGCAGTTTTTTTTAACATGACGTCAAAAAAGCTAGAATCTAAACCTCTGATCTAAACTATTGATGAAGAAATCTGGTAGCCTGATATCAGTTTCTATATATAATTGAAGGAAGTGGTCTCTGAAAATTTGGGCCGTTTTTGAGTCATTCAGTTGTCAAAATTGTGTCACGCCATAATGTCGGCACGCGTTGAAATTCATCGAGGGGGAATAATACTGGGATGGGGATTTGAAAATGAGCCCTAAAAGGTACCTGGGTCTTAAAATGAAATGAAATGAAATGAAATGAAATGAAATGAAATGAAATGAAATGAAATGAAATGAAATGAAATGAAATGAAATGAAATGAAAACGTGTATAACAAACTTAGGACGTCATGCAAAAAAGGCATTTCAAAAAAAACAAAAAATTTCTGACTCAGTCAGTTATTTAAATGAAGCAACAGGAGGCTTCCACTAGTCGACGAGCGAACTAGAGCGATGATATTTACAGGAAAAAGAAGACACAAACAAGGCATTATCCCTTGTCGCTCTCGCTGCGGGGTGTCAAATTCATTACAGGCACATCTTATGAATGTGGGAGAAGATAGCAATCGCGTAATTAACCAGGAAACCAGAGAGTTGAAATTAGATTGCGCTACAGCCTTTTCACTTCAATAAACTGATCCATTATTTCATTGACTTGAACAGAACAGTGAGATCTGAGTGATGGATTGATGTAACAAGTCTCAACACTTCCGGAAGTTTATCATGACGTATCCGTAACCGTAACACCTCTCGGTTGAAGCTGCCTTCATCAGAGAGGTGTTTTACCGTTACCTGGTACGGGACGTCATGATAAACTTCCGGAAGTGTTGAGACTTGTCGATCTCAAATTCTGCCGAAACAATGTGCCAGAGATAAAGAAATAAAAGATCTTGTAATATCTTTGAAAAATTTCTAATAAGCTTCTATGGGTTTTAAGCAGTTTTTTAGTTTCTCCGAAATGAAACGAAATTGTGTATACATCTGTATTACAGTTAAACAGTTTGTTGAAATTCTATCCGCCTCATCGGAACTTGTTGGTACTACGTCACTATTAGATTGCTGAAGAGTCAAAGCACAAGAAAACCATGTTCACACTGATCGAGCACCTTGATCTGTGAAGATGTCTGGGAATGAATTCGAAAACAAGAGCAAGAGCAAGAAACCGCCACGAATTCCGAAAAAGACGTTCGTTCACGTCACAAATAAGGACGTTGTACCTAGAGCTGGGCGGCACGACCAGCTCGTTCGGGACGGTCGCGTCGCGGACGTGTCCTTTTCGGCAATGGACAGTGAAATGGAGGTGAAGGCGAAAATAATCAATAACCTAAGTTCTCTGGCAGCACTTCTAAGGCCACAGCTGCAGGGGTATGTAATTATGTTTTTAACAACAACAAAAGAATTGACAACTTAATGGTATAAAGCTCCGAGTATAGTCGCAGGGTAACTCAATGCCTCATTTTGCATTTTTCAGAATTCAGTTTTACACCACTTCCAGCCATGGAAATAAACTGCAACTGGTGCTGGAAGGCTGGCAATCTGGACAATCCTTAAAAACTGTTTTCAGTAATAGATCTAAGGTGTTCATATTTACACCAAATGAAGGTAAGCGGGCGCGCGGCTTGATCATTGACGCTTTGTCCTTCTCCAACTGACAACTCAAAACATTATACCCTAAAACATATTTGCTGTCCAATTATAACCCACTGCCTACACGATTTATTAAAATCAACATCTTAAAAATGGACTATTTGGAAATTGGGTAACTGCCGAATCGGCGGCGCATGAAATATTGTGTGAACTGATGGCATATTAGCTCGGTGACTCAGAGCGATACTCCTGTACTGAGACATTGTTTCTTCATTCTTTTATCTGTTGTTCTACATTCATGACTTTGTATTCAGTTTATTTTTACACAGTAACATTCTGTAAAAATTAGTGGTATTTAGCAACCACGTTGTTTTCCACGTTGGCGCCTTGTGTTCACTTAGGTTCGCAAAACTCCGAGGCCTTGGCGATTTATTCGCGAGGTGTCGCGTTAATATCGTAATGCATTCGGCCAATAACGTGTGCACAGCGCGCGATGCACAGCGGTCTTGATTTACAACGCTGGCGATCGCGAAAAGCTGGCAGAAATTTGGTTCAAAGACTTAATACTGGACATAATGGGTTTTCTTTTAAAATTACTGACGAAGATGATTTTCTTATAATAACTTTTTAATGAATTTCATATAATGTTCATATTCATACCAAATTATTTAAGGAAAAGAGCCTTCCTCGATTTCCCAATAAGATTGGTCTGCAAAGGGCCTAATTGGCTTTGGGAGCTCGAGATGGCCCTGATATTTAAAATATTAACTTTTTTTCTGTTGTTGTAACTGATTGATGCTGTTGTTTTCTTTTAAATTATAGGCTTTTCAGGAAGTTCTACGGTAACTTCGCCCACAGGTATGCATTCATGCAGAAATAAATTATTTCATGAAGTTACAAGCTTAAGCTTAGCTTAAGAAAAGTTAAGCTTAAGTTTCCTGTTTCAAAACACTTTGTCGATCCTCAACCTGAATCTGACATCCAAACTGCCTGAATAATGTAGCACATTTTTATATATACAAAGCTTTGCTGCACAAATTATTAGAATAATTTAGATTCAGATTTAGAATACAACTTAAGCTTAATCATGTTATGAGTTTGAGTGAGAATTATGATTCAAATCAGTCAAAGATTTTTAAAACAGGTATTAGCTTAAGCTATATATGCACTCCATACATGATATATATGACTGCATGATATGGTTGAAAGACTTTTCTGCTGTGGAGTTTAGCTTTAAATCATGGAACCTTTGCTTTTCTGGTGTGCAACTTAAAAAAAGGAGATAGTAAGTTAGAGTAAAAACATCCAAAAAGTTTTTGTTACACAACTACAATTTATTCTTTTCTTTAATTGTAGACCCATCTCAAAGTGCCCCACAACCAACACACACGCAAGCTACATTGTCAACTTCAGGTACATTAATTGACTAATCTTGTTAAAAATTATGAGTCAAATGAGTCACGAGTCAGATCAGTAGTTTGCCTGGTTTCAATACAATTTGCAAACATATACAGTTTACTAGACTACAAGGTACTTACTACCTTTTAATTGTAAGCAAAGTGTTGTTTACAGTCGAGTTTTGGAGTTTAACAGCTTCTAAACTGAGTAACTTTACTCAGGGGGTAAAGTGACAGGGTTGGGAGAAGGGGTGGGGTCCAACAGAGCTTCATATCAATTGCAAGCTGGTTTGAGACATATATTTATGTCCCTCTGTTGTTTAGACTTTTGGAATTTTTAGATGACTGGCATTTTCATGATTCTGACAAAACTTTCTTATTTCTAGAAATTAAGTTGAATTATATTTCCATGTTCGATTTGATTTAAGCTTACTCTTTGAAACGAATAATTAGAATTGTTTTCATTAACCCGGGAAACAAAGTGTACTACTTAAAGTGTAAGTGTAATACTGAGTCAAACAAATGGCCCTGAAGTGTGATAAAGCGTAACTAAAAGCCAGCTAAAGTGTCTTTCACTCGTCAAGATATTTGTGTTTGGTACTAAAAATCTCTCTGGTACTTAGATAATACTTTGAAGGATTCAAAGCGTTTATTATCAGTTCTGGAATTATATTCCTTGTGCAGTCAAGAGCATTCATATTTTCAGTTCGCTGATTATGAAATATATCACAAAAGAATAGGCAACCACTGGGAGCCCAAACCAAGAGTTTGGTTGTACTTATTAAGAATTTATGCCTTTTATTTCATTTTGATATTCTACTTCTAAGCTGTTATAGTACATTTTTGTGTTAAGCCTTTATTGCGTACATCTATTTGAAACTGTATATAGAAATTATTCTCTCAATAAGTTTTCAGGGAGGTGTATCTCATTTATTAGTCAAGTTTGTATGATAACCTCTGCCTTTCACGAGGAAGATGTACAAAAGGAAGATTGGTGCAATAAATCACTTGATGAGAAGCTTAAATGCTGAAGGATTTGTTTTCTGCCTTGTTTCTGGTTCTTTTCTCCAGTAATACACTGCGGTCAGAACAGTGCTTGTGATTTGTTCAAGTAACAAAGAGTGGTAAAACAAAACAAAGGATATAGATTAAATGTAGAACAAAAGGCATTGTTCATCATGATCCACATATTCTTTTTTTTACTGAAATGTTTGTATGAACAAATCACAAGCTTCATTCTAATGGTAGTGGCAGGATGAACCCTTTTCTCTGGATTATTCCTTTGCTAGTAAAAGAATTAGCTAACTAATAGCAGACTGTAAATCTTTTTGTTTTCTTTTGTTTTCAGCAAAGTAACTCTAGTTCTAATACATAAGACACTTAAATTTTATTATTTGAAAATATTACAAATTGGATAGGCAACCATGCAAATAAACTGATAGCTGCCAAAGACCATGTAGCTTTGGCATCTAACTTATGTAAGACCACAGGTATATTCCAAGCTGGCTCAATTCCTTGGGCTGGGCACGAGTAAATGCACCATTGTGCATCTAGTTTTGTGTACAACAAAGAAGAACTTACTTGAATTGTACAGTGTATGTCCGTTAATGTCTCTTAATCCATCCTCCCTACTGCTCTACATTTACATCTACATTTACAGACAGGTCCTCATGACATTTTAGCATACTTCTTTAAATCCACTTTGCGAATATGACCAATAATTAAATTTCACATTTTCCTCCTGTTAAGGGCGGAATAGAAATAGAAGAACTTTGGATCCCCCAAGTCCATTCATTGATGAATTTGATAGTGAAGATGAAGAAGATCTTCCATCAATATTTGGTTAGTGTACATGTATTGTCTGAGGTTCAAATGTTTCTCAGTTTAAATCTCACCTTTAAATATGATAAATAGTTATATTCAAGATGTTGGAATGTATTTTGAATGCACTAATGTCAAGGAGACTGAAATGGGTGTATTACTAAAGATGTAATTCATTATGAAATGGAACTAACTAAGAAATAAAAGCAGTTCCATTTGATTTTTATCATCATCATGCAGATTTGCTTACTGAAGGAGAAGGCACACAAGCAACACAATGTACATGTTACATGTATACATGATTGCATAAAATTTATGATATTGTCGATTATCTTATGAGGGTCAATGAATGGAAACAATAATTAAGTGTGATTTGATTTTTCACCACAGAATCACAGACAATTTCATCATCATCTGCTCCAGGTAAAAATGATGATTATAAAGTAACACTGATTAATTTTTGTGCCCAATTACTGACTGAAATGTTAAAAATGCCTTGCTGACCATAGCTAGTTGCACCAACTGGTAGGCATCTGGACAATACATGTATATCTCCTTGTTTTGTAGCTGTGTTTTTCTCTGGCAAATATTGGTGCACAAAATAGTCTAGCCTGTTGTACTGTACAGTTCAGACAGCAAAATATATCTTCAGTTGGCCTTTAGTTTCTTAAATGAAGTGATCAGAAGTAATTTTTGAAATCTATCTATTTTATATCTCAAATCTCTCAATCTAATAATAATAATAATTAAAATTAATGCTTGTAGAGTGCCTATACAAGTCAGTTGTAGGCACTGTTTTTAATTGTTGCAATTAAAAATATGAATGATTTAGATGATGAGCAAGCTGGGTGACAAAAAATTGGATTTCCAGATATTATGTAATTTTATAAATTTTTGAATGAAAGTTAACCAGCAATGTAAAGCGCCTTAAAGCCTGGTATAAGGCGCTTTGGAAATCTAAATTATTATTATTATTATTATTATGTGCATGCTTATTGTTTGCGCTCAAAGACTATCATTTCCTATATACAACAGGAACATTCATCTCATTATTCTGTATCTTGATTTTTAACACATTTGTAATCGAACATTTATTGTAGCTTCATTATCATCTTTAAAAGAAAGATCTGCAGCAACCTCTCGAGGTAATTAAAATAGACATGTGACAATCTATTTATAATTAATTTTAGGAAGGCAGAGTAAGGTTTATTCATTATGTATTTAAGTGATGATATGAATACTGACATAACTATGGCAATTTTATTGCAGCCTTTTTCACTCAGTCATCAGCTACATGCAGTACTCAACACATGCAAGGTAAATGTAATAATTACATTTATTGTTCCTATTGTGGGTATTGATCAAGTATTTTTAATCACTGTACAATAATATTTAGATCTTTTGTTGTAAGCATACACAAAAAATTTTTCAAGTTGTTGAGAATATAATTTGTTGGATTAATGTTTGGATTAATAAAGGGGTGGTCTGTATTTAATTTTTATAATATAACATATAAAATTATTGCCCTATTTCATTTAAATTAGTAAGTCACAGTTTGTTTATGTGGGAAAGAATTGTTTAGAACAATATTTCAAAATAATTTGAACAAAAGTTCTTAATATATAGTATACTAGTAGGCACCATTCATTGCATTTAATGGTTGCCAGACAACTTGCACTGAGGTCATTACTCACCCAACCAATTTGTCCAAATTTTAGCAGTTACAGTAACTGCTTCCATTTGGTGAACTCGCCTTACATGTATGTGTTTTTAATCCATGAAAACTTTTTGTTATAAACCTATCCTTATTAAGATAAGATATTTTATTTCCTTGATAAAAATAAGCCTTAATTAGTCAAGTTGAACACCCAATTGATCACATCTGACTGACGGCCTTCTCATGATTGGACTGAATTCAGCAGTATGGATAATTCAGCTATGATCTAGTTATCTAATTCATTGAAATGAGATCCAAACACTGTGACTGTTTATAAATACTAATTTGTTAATAAGTGAACATTACAATAATTAAGAACTGCCAATGCCAAATTTGACGATGAGACATTTGTATTACTTCATGACACAAGAACAAGGCATAGCTATTTTGAATTTAGTTGTGTAAGGTGGGAAACAATTAAAATATAATATTATATTATTGTTAATTTATAATTAACTATTACTTATAATAATGAATTGGTTTTTTATTCATCTCTCTGTAGATTCCAATTCACGCTCAGCTAGTTCAAATACACCTAGAACAACACCAGGTACAAAATTATAACACCAGTAGATGATTACCTAGTAAAACATTAACTATTACTTAATGAATTGGTATTTTATTCATCTCTCTGTAGATTCCAATTCACGCTCAGCTAGTTCAAATACACCTAGAACAACACCAGGTACAAATTATAACATCAGTAGATGATTACCTAGTGAAACATTTATTTATCTATTACTTAATGAATTGGTATTTTATTCATCTCTCTGTAGATTCCAATTCACGCTCAGCTAGTTCAAATACACCTAGAACAACACCAGGTACAAATTATAACATCAGTAGATAATTACCTAGTGAAACATTAACTATTACAAACTGAATGAATTGGTATTTTATTCATCTCTCTGTAGATTCCAATTCACGCTCAGCTAGTTCGAATACAGTACCTTCTAGAACAACACCAGGTACAAATTATAACATCAGTAGATAATTACCTAGTGAAACATTAACTATTACTTATTTAATAAATGAATTGGTATTTTATTCATCTCTCTGTAGATTCCAATTCACGCTCAGCTAGTTCAAATACACCTAGAACAACACCAGGTACAAATTATAACATCAGTAGACGATTACCTAGTGAAACATTTATTTAATTATAATTACTTAATAAATTGGTATTTTATTCATCTCTCTGTAGATTCCAATTCACGCTCAGCTAGTTCAAATACACCTAGAACAACACCAGGTACAAATTATAACATCAGTAGATGATTACCTAGTGAAACATTAACTATTACTTAATGGATTGGTATTTTATTCATCTCTCTGTAGATTCCAATTCACGCTCAGCTAGTTCAAATACACCTAGAACAACACCAGGTACAAATTATAGCATCAGTAGATAATTACCTAGTGAAACATTAACTATTACTTAATGAATTGGTATTTTATTCATCTCTCTGTAGATTCCAATTCACGCTCAGCTAGTTCAAATACAGTACCTTCTAGAACAACACCAGGTACAAATTATAGCATCAGTAGATAATTACCTAGTGAAACATTAACTATTACTTAATGAATTGGTATTTTATTCATCTCTCTGTAGATTCCAATTCACGCTCAGCTAGTTCAAATACACCTAGAACAACACCAGGTACAAATTATAACATCAGTAGATAATTACCTAGTGAAACATTAACTATTACTGAATGAATTGGTATTTTATTCATCTCTCTGTAGATTCCAATTCACGCTCAGCTAGTTCAAATACACCTAGAACAACACCAGGTACAAATTATAGCATCGGTAGATAATTACCTAGTGAAACATTAACTATTACTGAATGAATTGGTATTTTATTCATCTCTCTGTAGATTCCAATTCACGCTCAGCTAGTTCAAATACACCTAGAACAACACCAGGTACAAATTATAGCATCAGTAGATAATTACCTAGTGAAACATTAACTATTACTGAATGAATTGGTATTTTATTCATCTCTCTGTAGATTCCAATTCACGCTCAGCTAGTTCAAATACAGTTATACCTTCTAGAACAACACCAGGTACAAATTATAGCATCAGTAGATAATTACCTAGTGAAACATTAACTATTACGTAATGAATTGGTATTTTATTCATCTCTCTGTAGATTCCAATTCACGCTCAGCTAGTTCAAATACACCTAGAACAACACCAGGTACAAATTATAACATCAGTAGATAATTACCTAGTGAAACATTAACTATTACTGAATGAATTGGTATTTTATTCATCTCTCTGTAGATTCCAATTCACGCTCAGCTAGTTCAAATACACCTAGAACAACACCAGGTACAAATTATAACATCAGTAGATGATTACCTAGTGAAACATTAACTATTACTTAATGAATTGGTATTTTATTCATCTCTCTGTAGATTCCAATTCACGCTCAGCTAGTTCAAATACACCTAGAACAACACCAGGTACAAATAATTATAACATCAATAGATGATTACCTAGTGAAACAATTAACTATTACTTAAGGTAGCTCACTATAGTTTAGCATGCAATCACGCTCAAGATCATGAGCAGTGCAACACCGGAACTTGCAGAATATTTATTTTGCTGACATCATGTCACACAGTCAATCTTTTGAGGCAACAATCTCCAAAACTAAATGGTAAAATCCTTTCATAATGTGCCAACTTTTTTCTACAGGGCTACAGCAAATGACGAAATATTTAAAAAATTGGCACTACAGATTTTTTTTTTAATTTGTAAAATCCAAATTTTGAAATATTTTAGATTCTGTAGTGCAGAATTTTTTTGTTCTTTGCCAAATGAAAGGTGAAGATATGGGGCCAGTTGTACGAAGGGTGAATAGTGCTATCCAGCAGATAAATCCTAATCCAGCAGATAAAATCTATACAAAATCTATACAGTGGATAACTTTTATCCGGTAGATAACTTTATCCAACCTTCGTACAACCGGGCCATGGACTTTCTTTAAAATGAGTTTCAAAATGATTCACCATCATGGGGAAAACATGCGTTTTTATTTATTTTATTGGAAAAATGACCTTTGTTAAAGCTGACGTAACGTTGCTATAGCAAAAAGCAATGAGTTTCATATCAAATGGTTCCCTGATTCATGATCTGTCTTATGGTTGGCTGAATGGGTGTCAAAGTGTACATCTGTAGCAGCTATTATACCTTAATCTCCTGTCTATAGTTTCCAATTCATGCACCACTTATGCAATGAATGACGCTCATGCCTCTCTATAGGTTAAGAGAAATTACATAATCCATAAAATGTATTTGTTGACAAGGAATAATTGCCATTGGTGTAGTTGTAGCTCTACAAATTAATGTTAAAATGTCAACTATTATTTGAACACAACTAACTCATGCAACCTTTTGCACATACAGGAAGTCCACTCATGACAATGTAAAATCAAATGTCATTTATACGAAAAAGTAACATCATCGCACTTAAATTATGATTCAAATTGAGTATTGAAAATTGATGTTCACAAATTTATATTTGAGTCATATACATCTTGTCAGATATAATTAATTGCTGACTCAGAATTTGCTTTTTTAACATTATATGATTTTGTCAGCTGATCGATGTTACAGTTTCCAATTAGTACCTAAAATCAACAACACATATGAAGTCCAAATTAAAGGAAATACAGTCATGTAAAAAGATCTAACAGGTTTATTTTCATTTTAAAGATGAGGATGAATATGAAGATGATGATGATGGTGATGATGAATCATGTATGTGGTTTGGAATACATTATTGTCTAGGGGACTTTACATGGGCATGTAGACACAGTTTAGAATTTCATTTTTGACTGTTGAAATTAGATCTGACTCATGATATGGCAAAGAAAGTGAGGGAAGATGTTCATCATAAGATATTGAGTTTCTTTTCTAAGAACTCTCAAATTAAATATGTGTGCCCATGCAATCTTGCATGCATGTAATATATCCTTGATGTATGCTTGTCTACTATTTAAACTTGATATATTAATATTACAAGTAAAGAAGGATAATTGATGTTATCTAGCTAATAATAACAAATGCATTTACCAATTTACAACGACAACCATGATTCTATATGTTACAATGCTGGCAATAGTAATCATTGATTTTATTACTGTTATAGCACCCCCAATGACAGCTGCCTCAACCAATGAAGGTACGGAATAAAATGCAGCAGGTAGTGACAAAAAAGAAGAGGCAGACAGGCAGTTAATACTACAATAGAAGACATTTTATAGTATCTCACAAGAACATTCTAATTTTTTTTTTCAGTTGAGACTACCAGAGCTGCTGACAGTAGTGAAGCATCGTGTAAGTGATTTGCAACCTTCTCATCTCCACAATAGAATTAGTAAATAAATATTAATATGACTTTTTATATTTTGAACAGTTGAGATGACAGATGATTCAGACGAGGATGAATTATGTAAGTGGCACGTGCGGTATATTAATACTCTTACTAATATAAAGTACCTTGGCCAATGAATGTTGAATGGAGTGTACATGTACTGTATACAAAAATATATTATTTGTATCATTTGTGGTTTGAAGGCCGACAAAGAGTAGAATATGCCAGCACAAGTGCTCAAGGAGCGATACTTGGTAAGTTGTTATGTCAGTTGTCTTACTTGGTCCTAGCTAAGGTGCAATTCCCACGTGTCTAGAGCTTATTTAGTTAATATTTTATTTTACTCTTATATTAAACGCCCTACAGGTTTTTTTCTCTGGGTCTCACAATTTTAATGAATGAAAAATATATATTATTGGAATACCGTATTTACTCAAATAAGCACCCCGGCACTTATTAAATTTTTCACGTCTAAAACGGGGTGCTTATTATTCAACTAGAATGGATTAAGACTGTAGATAGGAATGTTTCCGTTATTTCTGTCAGCTAGGTTACTTATTCATTGTTTTTATTTGCGTATAGCTGGCAGCATCGTGGAAGATGACCTTGGAAATAAAGTTGAGGAGTCAGGTATGATTGAATTCAACTTTAGAGGCTGGAAAGGGTTCCCATAATGAGTGCACACTCATAAAAAATGCCTAAGATTTCTATATTGCCAATGACAACAGATACAAGGCTACGGGGAATAATGCTTAGTGGTGTGCAACTCAACAATTGTTTAACCATGCACCACTACTTAAGCATTATTTCCCGGAGACTCATACTGATTCTCTTGTGTATGGCAATTCAACCATGTATTGAAAGTGGTCTGTAACTTCTAAAGTATTTTCTTTGTTGGTTCATTGCATTCCATACCTTTTCACAGGCTGTTACTAAAATTCTATGAATACATTTTGTGAAATCGAATTCAGGCTTAGCCTGAAAAAATGGGGAACTCGAAACTGGAATATTTCTTGACCAGTCAAATACAGATCATAAATAATAATTAAAAGCAATTATCAATTATCACGTTCTTTAAAGCCAATAATAGGGCGTGATTCTACTAGTAGTTCCATCATGTCATCTGACTGTTAAATGGAAAACTGCATTGTGCAAATTTATACATTATACAATGTTCTCAAATATATGTTTATTACTATACAGCCTGCAGTTAATTTTAAATTTTTACTAACATATAGGGGGCGTTCAACAGCTCTTGAGCCAGTATGGCAGCATAATCTATTTGCCTTGGGAAATAGATGAGGTAAGAAATATTATAATACACTGAAGATGTTTAATTTGTGAAAGTAAGAGTAAATTAATATGACAGAAGGTAATGGCCCTAAAATTACCAAATGAATACAGTTCAAACACTAAACATTTGGACCAAATAACAGCTGTATACATGTACACCTATTCAAAATATAATTTAACTCAATCCATACACACACATGCACTGTGCAGAAAGGTATAAATTAATATACCCTGCATACTTCTCATCAGGAGGAATCTATAGTCTTAAATAGAGGGTTATACATGTGTGTATAGTGGGAAAATTACTGTATTGCAGCTCAATTAAAAACACATATAATTATTATATTATATATATTATTAGGAATGGTGCCCAAATACCAGCCCTGTACATGTAGTTAATGATTTCTTGTTTTTTACTCATCAAGGTGTGTCATCAGGCTAAAGTTTTAGCCAAACCTCTTCTTGTCCTCTTGGATAAAAAGAAACAGAAAAACATGAAGAACTTTATTAGGTAAAGAATACCCCAGTACATTATGGACGTGATCACGGTGTGATCACTGCAGGCGTGATCACAATCCGTGATTGTGGTATGATCACGGGTATGACAACAGTCCGATAACCAAAAATGATGTTGACGTGATCACAGTGTGATGTACGTGATCACGATTTGAAATTTGTGATTGTATCTTATTAATCTAGTGTGATCACGGTGAAATCACGTATTGCATAAACATTTTCTGCTACCCCTAAGAAGCTATGCCAAACTTCACTAACTTAAAACTGCTCTGATGTCATTTATAATAAGGACACTGAATACCATGTGGCAAGAAAATTCCAACAATTTCCCTCTGGTTTGTTACATAACCAAGGACAGTATGGCAAAACAAGGTTTGTAGATGCAATGTGTTTGTACATGTATATGTACATGCAGGTAACAGCAGCAGGATTACCATCATTGTAATTGTCATTGTCATCATCATTATTATCATCATCATCATCACCTTATGCATTTTCAAAGATATTAAGAAAGGCCGAGAGACTTGACAGCTATCAGGCAAATATGCTGGTTTACCTTATCTAGTATATATACAAACACATCTTCTCCTCATAGTCGTCCTCGTGTCTCATAGCTATACAATCATGCACGATCACGACAAATATTCCTGCCAGTGTTTAACAACAATACAATACAACAATAATAAAATATTGTTACAATTATAATACAATAATATGGACCTTCATACAAAATAATGAAAATGCATATCATACACCATTTCTGAAGTTTCAAATAATATCCATGGCCCTCTTCAATCCATTTACTATAATTTCTATTCTTGGCAGGACAGGATAATTTCTGGAGCTATACATGCACATGAAGGATTTTTGATTTAAAAGATTCCTTACTTTTCAAATTTAATCGTGCTTACTTAGTAATAATATTTTCAGTAATATGTTTATGATTGGAACTTGATTTTGATCTATTGATCTATTTATCATTATTGATTTCTGTCTTTCTATTCAATAGTATTTATCAGGTTTGGTTTGAATGCAAAGAATAGTTCTGATGAAATGTGTTTGGTGTGCTTCCCAACCACCTTGGGTTTTATGGATGTAAAGCCATACAACATCAGTATGTACAATGTACAAATTACACTTTTTAATTAGACAAATAAATGCAGCTGAGTTAAAGCTGCCATCACTTTAAAATTCTAATTAAACTTATACACTTTTTATAATTATTATAATTCCAGGTGTTTCATCGGAGTATACAGTCTGCATAAATGAGATAAGAAGATCTGCTGAACTCCTTCGGCCTCTTCGAATACTCAAGTAAATAACTTTGCTATGCCATAAAATTTAGGGAATATAACAGTTGCCATACCATTCCGAATTTCCAGAAAATCAACCATACCTACAACTATTTCCTTTCCAACAAGAAATACAGATTTTTTGAACAAAATGGAAAGTCCCTAAAACCGAATATAAATTTTCGATACAAGTTAGAAATGCCTTGGCTTTTTGTCAACAAATGTGGATTTTATAAAGTGGGTGAGGCTTATGAAAACTGTCTTGGGCACACATTTCAAAACACAACTATATGATACTAACCTTATTTTTAGCATGAAAATTCACCAGTCCTCCCAAAAATTAAGGCTAGCTTCATGAACATTGTAGCTAGAATGGGATCAAACAAACAAGGGGATCCAAATTGCAACTTCCAAATGGACTAACTAGTACAAAATCTATACACACATGTCTATACAACACAGTTCAACTGTTTCGCCTGAGAAAATAACCAGTTAGTTCAATTTAGCTTTGGGTGAAGTAAATTGTCCATTCTGAAATTGTAGAGAAAAATTGGAGGCATAACAATGTAACATTAAGATTTGCAAAGAATACAAGATACATGTAAAAGCAGTTTCTAATGGGAAGAAACATTTCAATAACTGTTACAATTTGGATGTTGATGTACATGTAGTCAATCCAGTCACAATCGGGTTCAAACAATCCCTACTCTACCTAGTCTGCCTTGTGGAGATCTGGCAGCAACCACAAATAGAATGAAATGTCATTTGGACTGTGTGTTCAGCCAAGTGAACCCACAATTGAAGTCTATAAAACTCCACTGACTAATGCCTCCGCCAATGCAAAAACTACATTAGTCACACTCAAAAAAAAACTCTAAACACACTTCATTGTTTTAGACGTCAAGAACAAAGACAGGAAAAAATGAGACAAAGGATGTTACAAGATGTAAGTGAATTAAAGCTTGATTATGATTTATTTTGTTGTTTAGGTTGATTGACCCAGCCCGAGAGGTTTTTTTTTTCAAGAAATTATAAATGAATAAGTAAAAAAGTACTTGCTCAATGACAAACATTTTCATAAAATGTCACCTCTTTTGGTTCGATACCAATTACTAAGCTACTAGCTATCAGTCAAAATACAGAGTTTTGTATATATGCAATTTTGAATAGAGCGATAACACTAAAACCGTGAAATAACTTAGCAACTAAATAGAGACAAATCGTAGCAAAACCCTTTGTATTCTATTGTTTCGTTAGTACTATTTGTACTTTTTAGTTAGTACTTGTTTCACGGTTTTAGTGTTATCGCTCTACAAGTCTTGATGCTCATAGATTATATATCTACGTTAAGCATGCATAATATAAATTTTGATTTATAAAATACTACTTTTATGTTTGCAGTCTGAACATGTCCCTGATAATGATGAGCAAGAGGTAAATGATCATACTTACAAAGCTCAGGCAATGCTTACACGTGTACCTTGACATGAAGACATACGGTTCAGCAGTGTTCTTTATGTCTGATAGGAAAACGTGTTAGACAGTGTGAAGACATTTTTACTCACACGTTGATCTGACAATATTATTAAGAGACTAAGTAATTGCTGTGGAGAGTGGCCTATTAGTTTATATGTACCTGGACATGAAGGCATATGGTTCAGCATATATTTATACCTGAAAGGGAAGGTGTCATTGTTTTGTGTAAAGAGTGCACAAGCATTTCAACTGTGTATTTAAATTGCATGTTGAATGTTATTGCTAATTTCAGGCAGGTATTAAAGCAGTATTTAATTCTGATATTTAACTCTTGATGGTCCTTTAAGCTTACCGCGCATGTGTCTTTTTCTATTTCAGGTTTTTTTTCGAGATGTCTCATCTGCGGGTTATGAAGGTGGAGATGACTCCACACTTGTTGAAAGTGGTGAGTTGGTCTATTAGATTTAATAGAATTATTGTGGAACAGTTTGTCATGTTGTTTTTGACGTATGACTATTGATGGTTTTTGCCAACCAATCCAGGGTCCTTATGCTCCAACTGACAAAAAAATGCATGATTTTGTGATACTTTGTTTATTTCTTTTTTTAAGATGATTCGAATAGTGGAAACTTAACAGAAGAAAGCCGAAAGTCAAGTAGAAAAAGGAAAGGGAAAGGAAGGATAGACAGGGCACAAAAGGTTAGAAAGGAAAGTGATAGGAAGGAGAGAGAAGAGAAGAGAAGAGAAGAGAAGAGAAGAGAAGAAGAGAAGAGAAGAGAAGAGAAGAGAAGAGAGAAAAGAAGAAGAAGAAGAGAAAAGAAGTAAGAAGAAGAAAGAAGAAGAAGAAGAGAAAGAAGGAAAGAGAAGAAAAAGGAGAAGAAAGAAGAAGAAGAAAAAGAAGAAGAGAGAAGAAAGAAGAGAAGAGAAAGAAGAGAAGAAGAAAAGAGAAGAAGGAAAGAAGAAGAAAAAGAAGAGAGAAGAAGACAAAGAAGAAGAGAAAAGAAGAAGTAAGAAAGAAAGAGAAAGAAGAAGCAGGAGAAGAAAGAGAAGAAAGAAGAAAGAGAAGAAGAAAGAAAGATAAGAGAAAGAGAGAAGAAGAATAAGCAAAGAAGAGAAGAAGAAGAGAAGAAGAAAGACAGAAGAAAGAAAGAAGAAGAAAAGAAAAAGAAGAAGAAGAAAGAAAGAGAAAAGAAAGAAGAAAGAGAAAGAAAATAAGAAGAGAAGATAGATAGGAAGAGAGAAGAAGAAGAAGAAAGAAAGAAGAGGAAAGCAAGAGAGAAGAAGAAAAGAAGAAGAAGAAGAAGAAGAAGAAAGAAAGAGAGAAGAAAAGGAAAGAAGAAGAAGCAAGAAGAAGAAGGAAAGTGACAGAGACAGAAGAAGAAGAAAGAAAAGGAAAAGAAGAGGAAGGAAGAAAGAGAAGGAAAGTAGAACGACAAAGAAGTAAGAAGAAGAAGGAAGGTAAAGGAAGAGAACGACGAGAAAGAACAGAGAAACATAGAGACAGGAAATAGTAGAAGGAAAGAGAAGACCAGATAATACGAGAATAAGAGAAGAGGGAGACGAGAGAGAAGGAAAGAAGAAGGAAAGAAGATAAGGGGAAGAAGTAAGCAAGAAGGCGAGAAGCAGATAGAAGGAAAGAAGAAGAAGAAGAAGATGAAGAAAAAGTAAGAATAGAGACAGAAGGAAGAAGAGAAGAAAACAGAGAGAAAGAGAAGACGGAAAAGGAAAGAAGAGAGAAAGAAAAGGAGAAGAAGAGAAAAGGTAAGAAGAAGAAGAAAAGCAGTATGAAGAAGAAGAAGAAGAAAAGGAAAGGAGAAGAGAGGAAGAGAGAAAGGAAAGACAAAGGAAAGAGAATAATGAAAGAAGAGAAGAGGAGGAGAGGAAGGAAACAGGGAAGGCAGAGGATAGAGGAAGAAGGAAGGGAGAGAGAGACAGAAGAAGAAGAAAAACAGGAAGAAAGAGGCAACGCAGAAGAATGGAGAAGAGGAAAAGAGAAAAAGAAGAGGAAGAGAAGACAGAGAGTTAAGAGAAAAAGAGAAGAAGAAAAGACGAAGGATGAAAAGAAAGGAAAAAGATAAGAGAAAAAATGAGAGGATTGGATGAAAAGGCAGAGATATAAGATAGAATGAAATGAATACTGAGAAAAAGAAAATGGAACGAAAATTCAATAAATAATGGAGGATAAATGATCAGTTAACCGTTGTGGTGGAAATAGTTCAGGCGTGTGACCACTGGTCGTAGTAAAGCATACTTAAGGTAGACGTACTTATTGGGTAAACACTTTTCTCCATCATGCTAAAGACTGTAATTCTCCATAATTCATTTGTGGAAAGGAAATCAGTGCAATTAAAACCTTTTGTAACCAGTTACAAAGGGTTTGAATACTTCCAATGAGGTCTGTTTTTGTCGATTCGTGGACATCTTTGTAAACCTTTGTCCTTGACATCATTTTGTCTGTTTTGTATGAGGATATGAGTGCCAACACGAAAAAGTAAATAAATAAATAAAAAGGCACTGCGAGATTTGCTGAAAGTAGCATTACCAAAGTATGCAAATACATTGACAACTAGAGAACTAAGAGAACTAGGTTAAATCTGAGAAGAAGTAGAGTTAAGTTTAAGGTTAGTTTAATTAGTTCAGAAAGAGAGATGCAGAAAAAATGAGAACAAACAACCGCCTTAGAAGGAACCACAAAACATGTCAGACTGAAAGCAAAGTAGGGGAGTCCCTTAGTCGTCCCTATTTGTCTAGGAAAGGGATTGTGGGGATCGTGCGAGGAGCGATGGGAAAGGAGGAAGAACCATGACATCGCCTCTTCATCCTCTCCCAACTCCTTTTTTAGGCTATTTTTTCAAGAGACGATTGGGAATTGGTGAGGGCGATTCCAATGTACTTCTGTTCTCAATAATTAAACCCAATTTAACAATTGCCATCGTTTAAAAGATGCAGTGATAAGTGAACCAATTAATTTTTGAGAATTTTTGATTCTTTGTAATGATGGCGATCTATATATAAGCCTATTGTTTCATGATTTTTTTAGTAAATATAAAATTTTCAATAAAATTGTGTATTTCAACAATTGTGTACGACTATGGTAGCTATGAGTACCTGAACACCTTTGAACTGTAGAGTCATTTCAATCAACCTTGGCAACTAAATACAAACTAGTTGAACTAGACCATACTGGGAAAACAAATCTATTTGCCATTACAACGGCTATAATTAGGTTTACTGAAATGACTATTCTGTTTCAATGATGTCTCCCTAACAAAGCAAAAGTAAAGCACAAATTAAAGTATCCGTTATGTATTAAAAGGGGTAACATGCATGGTAAAAATGGAAGGAAGAAAATTGACAATTTAGTACAAGGTGGAATAATATCACCAAATCATCTATTCATGGATGAAAATACTATAAGAGGGGATGAACGAGAAAATGGAGAACTAAAAGGGGAAATAAAAAGAAAAAAAGATGAAGAAAAAGAAGTGATTTTTATGGTCTTTTTATTAATCCTTTGTTTCGTCATCTTCGTTGTTCTTTTCTTTTCTTTCTCTTCCTATTTTTTCTCTTTAATTTATTCTGCTAACGAACATGACTATGAAACAGCGCCGATATATAAGAACCCAGCGCCGATTATGAAAAAAAGCCGATACACGAACCTATCGCCGATACTCAAACCCAGCGCCGATACACGAACCTATCGGAGCCGATACTCAAACCCAGCGCCGATACTCAAACCCAGCGCCGATACTTTGTCCCCAGAAGCGGATCTAGACCATGTTCAGCCGCCGCAGTTCCCCAGAAACACGGAGAGATCCGCAGTAAAGACCTTATTAGACAAAGTGGTCGATAGGCGATTCATATCTCCGCGCCGGATAGCGGTCTAGTAGTGTGACCACAGTTCCTTTCGGCCGTGAAATCACCAATCGCCGATTGCCACTCGCCGTTCGCCCCGTCAACGTTCTTTGCTCCGCTCGTTCCCAGTCTCCCTCTCCCAACTTATTTCATTATTATTTTAAGCACTATTTTTCATTTACTCTGTGCTGTTTTCGAACTTTTTTGGTGTTTCTCAAAAGCATTAGATAGGCCGGTCTCTGTATCCACGATCGCAGAAAAATGTGCACGTTCAGTGATCGCAGCGATCACATGGAAGCCAAGCTTGTGGGCGCAATAGTCGAAACATTCACATCAGACTCTCCTCGTTCCTTAATCTTTTATTTTAAAGGTTAACTAAAAACGCTTAATTTTATTTTGATGTTGGCCTTTTGAGCAATACCTAGAGGTCCCGAGCCCGGGCCCGAGTCCCTAGAGGTCCCGATTCACAGTGACGTCGTACCCAACTTCTTTCGAAAACTAATGGAGAGAGGGCTTAAAATTCTCATCGTTCTGAAATTCATTAGTGTAGAACTTTTAAGAATAAAGTTTGAATAGGGTTGCATTACTTTTTTTGTTTTATTCGCAGCAGCAAATATCATATAAATGATACCTTCCTAAATACCAAGATTTATTCTACAATTCAAAAACTAGTCGTATATTCAGCTAGATTATTTTGTTGACGTATACTTCCGCTATTTCAGCTGGTTCGGAATCTTTTATCAAGATTTCTTTCCTTGAGTAATATACACGTTTTCTGCTTTGCATCTTTGATTAAACAGGCAGAAAAATGGAGGCACATGAGGTGGCTGCATAGCCTTCACGAAGTTATCTTTTATCATCTGTTGAACGTTTGGATCGTTGATATCGCCATCATAGTAGTACAATGGATTATGGACCTTTTTGTTTGAAGATGATGATTTCACTGATGAAGAAAATACAGTGTATATCAATATTATTGTACAAATATGATGTGCATGCCTGGAAATGTCACTTATATATATCTTTCTTGTAGAAAGATAAGAAATAAAGGTCCGGCTATTGATTATGATTTATTCAGTTCGAAAGAGAATTCATAACCGCGCGCCAACTGCATGGATGAGTTAGTTTCGTTGGTTGTGCGTTGCGCGGTTTTCCATGTGTAGTTCTGGGATTGAGTGATCTGTATGACTGCCGGAACAACACTACTAGCTTGGGATTCGGATTTCCTATAATTCTGGAGATTGTCAGAGTTTTGTAGCCTCTTTTGTATTTGACTGAATCAACAATCTTTTCACAAGCATGGAAAACTGTACTAATCCGCAAGGAAGCATGGGTGACCTATCACGTCACGCTTATGTAATATGATATTATAACAAAATTTAGTTGAATAACGTACCTGAACAGTCGGGCCATGGAAGTGTTGGTGACATCCCTGGAAAAAGGGGCCCGGCCCAAACTTGCCAATTTCCTTGTCTGTAGCAAAAGTATGTTTGTGCAGGGACAAAGGCAAAGTCGTAGTTTTTGTTGCAAAAAACTGTGCATATGGTAGAGTGATCATTATTATCCAAACACACTAAAGCGCCGTTCGTGGGAGCTTGGTATCGTTTGCACTCCGGCACTGTATAGGAAAACGTAGAAACAATGCAGTATGAGAAAAATTGTCACATTGGAGCAAACTAAAATTGATAAAATTCTGATCAGTTGCCATTTTTATCTCGCAGATACGCGAACTCGTTGGAACTAATATTGTTTATACTCCCAAAGATCAAGACCTTTTCAGTTAAACGTTTTCTGTTTTTCTTCTTTTGGGTCAGACTGCAGTAACTAATACTTATATACGCTGGATCAGTTTGTTGAAAATCGCGTCGGTCGTTTGCGCGGGATCGGAGGTCGGGCCTCAATTCCCGGACGGACCAACAGTCAGGGTCTTAAAACAATTGAGCAGAAAATGCTGACTTTGTAATTATATCTGCAAATTAAACGGTTTGATCCCAACGTCTTAAGTATCGATAAGGACGTTAAACCGTAGGCCCGGTCTCTCTACACTGCAAAAACGGGCTAGTAGATTTACTCAAAAACTTGAGTAAACGGTGCATCCACAGTAACTCATTTATCCGAGTACATTTGCTCAGTTATTTGAGTAACTGAGAACCCTTTACTCAAATAACTGATCGAGAAAATTTACTCGGATAAGTGAGTTACTGTGGATGCACCGAATTTACTCAACTTTTTGAGTAAATTTATTTACTCGCGCGTTTTTGCAGTGTACGTTAGCACATGTATTCTAACCCTGTTTTGGAGGGACCTCATTGATTCCTTATTAAACACTTCTATCCGCTTTATATCTCTATCTACTTCGCCATTAAATTCTTTCATGTTAGTTCATTTGACATATACCTTTGATTGTTATCTTAAATGAGCACGATGCCTTGTTCCCAGCTCTATCAATTGCTAAACAATCGACGACGTAAACACCAGGACTGGCGAATTCTCTCCCACTCTTATAGCTACACGACAAAGATGGCAAGGCCCCAGAGTTGTCGTGAACCTTTGGACGATCCCATGTCACTCGCACAGCCCTTTTGGTAGCCGTGATAGCAATATCAGACGGACAAGTGATCGTCGGAGGATCGACGTCTGGAAAAATATAATGTAACGAATCGTTTTTCATATGCGTTAAAAGTTAGCGATGCGTTGTAAACATGGCGGCTACGATTTTTATCTCACCAGCATTGTTGCGGCAAAACGTTGCAGGTTTTTGAACGAGCTTCAAAACCTCACAACACTGTTGCCATCAATTTCTTGCAGCAACTTTTTAACACAACAATGTTGCACTAAAGATTGTCTGTAACTTCGCCTTGACTGATAACCACAGGTATAATCCACCCTTCAAATTAATCTGACAACGCGCGGGTTATTAAATACTCAATTAAATTATAGGGCCATTTATAGGAACGGAAATAGGATGTGTCTTAAGGCGCGAATCTCTCCGTATGAACGACACGTTTATTCTAAAGGCGGCGAAATACGAGACACAAGAACCCTCAACTTGTCGCGCAACATTGTTGCGTTGCAGGTTTTTGATCGATGTTGCGCGTTTTTCACCTCGCGATCTCAATTTTTTGTTGCGTGACAAGTTGAGATCGCGAGGTGAAAAACGCGCAACATCGATCAAAAACCTGCAACGTAACAATGTTGCGCGACAAGTTGAGGGTTCTTGTGTCTCGTATTTCGCCGCCTTAACGGTGCGGTAATACGAGCAACGAAATCGTGCAACTTGTCGTGCAATGATGTTGCTCGTATTACCGCCCCGTGCACAACTTGTCACGTAACAAAAATCGATGTTGCAGGTTGCAGCAACTTGTTGCAAAAAGTAGAAAGTGGTTCTACTTTGTACAACAAATGTTCGCAACAAATTTTGTTCCTTGACAAGTTGCGCGCGGGTGGTAATACAAGCAACTTCGCTCTATATTTTGCAACAAACAATGTTGCGCGACAAGTTGCACGATTTTGTTACTCGTAGTACAGCACCTTAAGACGCACCTTATTGAGGAACAACGTTCTGATAAGGCTCGAATAGGTCGCGCCTTGCCGTTTGATGCATCTTCTTTTCGCTCCTATAAATGTCCCTAATAAGTTCGATAAACTTGATTTCCTAGGCAAAGCTATTGAAATTTGTGCTCAGTCTTTCGGTAGCTTGCTAACATTAATTTAAAATGTATCTCACAAAAATTTCATTGATTGGATACATTTCACACGTTCAAAGACTTCTTCCGCCTCCGGCACAATGCAACAATATAGGAGAATACGAGGGGATGGTAAATTGTAGTCAGACTTACCTCGACTCATTGAAGGAGTCGCACCAAGGACAATGAAACTATAAGCTATGAAGATGATAGACATCGAGTTCATGATCATGTGGCTCAATTTTACTAACAATTCAAGTTCGGTCACTATCACGTTTTATCAAGACTTTTTGTTTGATTAGCTGCTTTTCAAGCTGTTTATTGAATAACCTGCTGAATCAATAGTGATTTACGATCGGTTGATGATTAATCGTGCATGGTGAATGGAAACACACACCTATTTCAATAAACATCGGACAAAAAGACTCGAGCCTACGCGACTAACCTGAAAATTTGGGTAAAACGTTATAAAATACCACAAATAATATCCACATGACAATTCAAATCTTGCTTGCCCTCCTCATATACACCAAAGAACTTCATGTTAAAATCAAGACCAAAGCTCTAAAGCGAGCGAAGTTTTGCAATTACCCATTCTCCTTTTCGGTCTAGTCGCGTGGGCTAGCTTGAGGCCTCTCGTACGACAACCTTTTTTGAAATAGGTGTATATATACTGATTAACATAACGTTCATACGTAATAGCCCTTTTATTAAGTGACGGGCCTTTGATGGGCCAAGAGTAATTATTTTTGGCTCTAAGAGTCTTATCAGAAATTAGCAGAGAGAGGGGAGTGGAGATTTTTCTGGGTCTTCTACGATGAACATACGGCACTATATGCAACCAACACTAAAAAAAAAACCGAACCAGATTATTTTGCATGTAGGCACATGTGATCTAGAAACAATCGAAGCAAAGAAGATCGCTGAGAATATCGTTGACCTTGCAAGGGAGGCTGAAACTAAAACTCAAGACATAAAAGTGGCCATCTCTCTACTAACAACCAGAAGATATTTTCACGACAAAGTCAAAGAGGTTAACAACCATCTAAAAAGATTTGCAAGTCAGAACCACTGGCCAGTAATTAAGAACGACAACATTATTGAAAATGCCCTACATGCATTACGATGGAATCCACCTCAACCCAGAAGGTGGCTAAGACATTATTTAATAACTATTTTCACTTTATTAAACAGTCACATTGATCGGTACTGATTTCACCCTGTAAATCATGTAGCCATAAATCCAAATCCTTCTACTCTGCCTTCAATTTTTCCTAGGCAACGTGGTTTTAAAATTGCTTGCTTGAATATTACTAGTCTTTTGAAACACATCGATGAACTTCGTATTCTATTGAATGATAAACAATGGGATATTATGGCTATAAATGAGACTAGGCTTAGTGAGACTGTTAGTGATAACGATGTCAGTATTGATGGCTATAGTATATCTTTCGTCGCGATAGATATATTTAAATGGAAGAAATGGTGGTGGAGTTTGTTTCTATGTGCGAACAAATATAAGTTGCTTGGTAAGGGAGGACCTTAAATCTAATAATCTAGAACGTTTGTCTATAGAAATAAGAAAACCTAGGTCTAAACCCTTCGTTATTACCACATGGTTATTGAGGTTCTCCCCATTCTAAAAAAGCCATTATGATCTCCCCAATAAATAATGAAATATTGAGCAGGGCTTCCGATTAGATTTTTTAGAGCGCGCTTATGCTACTGATATAATTTGATTATACCAGGACAGTCTTGGTTCTATGTATAACTTTACCATAATTCATGTGGTCTAGTTTTACTTTCATTCGTGAATGGCACAAAACGCTGAAATTAAGTGAACTTCCTGGAAGATGCGACGTACATGTTTGAAAATAAAACATATTCAACTTATCACTTGGCCACTCCACCCCAAATACTTTTGAACAAAACAATGTAATTCTGAGTTTGATGGAAGTTGAACAACTTAAAATCCTGAGACGACTGTAGCCCAAAGTTCCATTTACATTTCCTCAAGAACATGTATGTCAGCGATGCCAAATGATGCAAATATCACAACATCTCCATGCTGTTTGATAAGCTGTTTCAATGCAATAAAATTACTGTAATTAAATCACCTTTTTGTTGACTTTTATTTACCTTCAAAGACATTTTTGTTTAATCAGTCTTTGTGGTTATGTATGTATATAGCTATTTCAAAAAAGGTTGATGGGGCAAATGGCAATTCAGGGGCGGATCCAGGATTTTGCAAAGAGGGTGTCCCAAATAGGCCTCTTGAGAGAAGAAGTCACATCCAAGATGGCGGCCTCCTAACAATGGAATCTGATGACGTCATCTCGTATGGCGCTAGGGGAATGTCCCGTGCACCTATGGACACCCCCTGGATCCGCCCTTGCAATTGGTGATTGCACGATCGAAAGGAATTTTGGGGTAACAAGAATAATGCTTCATTTTCATTAAGAGGGGTATTTTTTTCAAGTTCGAGCAGTGAACGACAAAAACTCCTGAGTTGAAGAATAGCTGTTGTACAAAACTAAAATCATTTCTGTCAGAAAGTTGAAGTTGTTTGTAAGTAGTTTTGGCCGATGAAAGCTGAATCAAAGTGTTAATCCAAAGCGAAAATTTTGATCAAAAATGAGGTTTAGGCCTTCATTTGCTCATTTGCTATACGTATTCTTTATATTCAGCTTGAAAAAGCTTAATCCTAACACAACTTCAAGAAAAAGTCTTTGTACAGTTCAAAAATTTGTTTTAAACAGGTATTTTATCTTGGTACATCAGTTTTTAACCGGTAGAAAAAGGATTTGAGTGTTAATCCAGAACGAAAATTTGGATTAAAACTCGCACGAAAGTCTAGTTTTTGGCGCTTTTCGCCATTATTGCTCGTCATTGAAAAAAATGTCCTCTTAATTTAATACCCAAGCAATGCCAGTACCAAAGAATAAAGACCTTATTGGACAAAATGGTCGATAGGCAATTCATGCATATCCGCGCCGGATAGCGGTCTAATAGCGTGACTACATTTCCTTTCGGTCGTGCAATATATCGTAGCAATGTCTGATGCTCTCACTTTCTTCCCTCGGCTCGCTCCGCTTGCTCCCAGTTTCCTCTCAATGTTCTCTCCGCTCGGTCCTAGTCTCCCTCTCCCTGTTTTTCATTTACTTTGTGCTTTTTTCGAACTTTTTTGGGGTTTCTCAAAAGAAATAGCTAGGCTCTCGGTATCCACAATCGCAGAAAAATGTGTTGAGTGAACGCAGCGATCACATGGAAGTCAATCTTTTGGGCGCAATATTTCGGAATATTCACATCAGACTCTCCTCCTTCATCTTTTATTTTGAACGTTAACTAACCAGGAAAGTGCAACTATTTGTATTCAGCTAGATTATTTTGTTGACGTACACTTCCGCTATTTCAGCTGGTTCGGAATCTTTTATCGAGATTTCTTTCCTTGAGTAATATACACGTTTTCTGCTTTGCATCTTGGATTCACCAGGCAGAAAAATGGAGGGACATAAGGTGACTGCATAGCCTTCACGAAGTTATCTTTTATCATCTGTTGAACTTTTGGATCGTTGATATCGCCATCATAGTAGTACAATGGATTGTTGACCTTTTTGTTTGAAGATGGTGATTTCACTGTTGAAGATAATACAGTGTATATCAATAGTATTGTACAAATATGATGTTCATGCCTGGAACACCATGTCACTTATATATTGTAGAAAGGTACGTAAGAAATAATGGTCCGGCTATTGATTATGATTTATTCAATTCGAAAGAGAATTCATAACCGCGCGCCGCCCCCCGGATGGGTTAGTTTTGTTTGTTGGTTGTGCGTTGCGCGGTTTTTCATGTGGAGTTCTGGGATTGAGTGATCTGTATGACTGCCGGAACAACACTAGCTTGGGATCCTCCGGATTTCCTATAATTTTGGAGAAGATTGTCAGAGATTTTAGCTAGTTTCTTTTGTATTTGAATCGGCGCTCTTTTTTACAGTTTTTTGAAAAACTGTACGGCGGTAAAAGCATGGGTCTCATGACGTCTCGCTAATGTAATATGATATTATGACAAAACTGCTGCCTATGTGATGACATCTGAAAATATAACGTTGACCTTCCTCGATAGGGCTTTCCTCTCAGATCTACTTTCAGGGTCCCCTATACCTTTTGCGTGAACGTGAATGACCTATTTATTTTGACGTGAAACGTGATTTAAGGTCTAAAATCTTTCTTGCGTCCACGTGAAAGCATCTTTTGACTTTTTTGTGAACTTGAAAGAGATTTTTCAATTATCCGTGGCGTGTGAAAAGACCAAATATTTTTACGTGATTTCATTAAATTGCAAAGGGCTATAGGGGACCCTGTACTTGCGCCTACAAGACCAAGGGTTAATTACGATACATATATCGAGTGGCGATATTGCTTGCAAATTGGTAACAAATTCAGTGCATGAATAGACAATTTATTTAAATAGCCTACCTGAACAGTCGGGCCATGGAAGTGTTGGTGATATCCCTGGAAAAAGGGGCCCCCAAGCTTGCCAATTTCCTTGTCTATAGCAAAGGTATGTTTGTGCAGGGACAAAGGCAAAGTCGTAGTTTTTGTTGCAAAAAACTGTGCACATCATAGATTTACCAATATCCAAACACACTAATGCGCCGTTCGTGGGAGGTTGGTATGGCTTACACTCCGGCTCTGTGAAGGAAAACGTAGAAACAATGCAGGTTGAGAAAAATTGTCACATTGGAGCAAACTAAAATTGATAAAATTCAGTTGCCATTTTTATCTCGCAGATACACAAAGCGTTGGAACTAATATTGCTTATAACTCCCGAAGATCAAGACCTTAATTTTCAGTTAAAAGTTTTTGCTGTCTCTCTTCTTCGCAGTACTACATATACACGCCGGGTCAGTTTGTTGAAAATCGCGTCGGTCGTTTGCGCGGGAGGTCGGTCCTCAATTCCCTGACGGACCAACAGAAAATGCTAACTTTGAATTACATCTGCCAATTTAATGGTTAGATCTTCACGTCTTAATACATTATTGGATAAGGGCGTTAAACCGTAGGCCCCGCGTCTCTCTACACTGCAAAAACTTTGACGGGCTAGTAAATTTACTCAAAAACTTGAGTAAATCGGTGCATCCTCAGTAACTCACTTATCCGAGTTAATTTGCTCAGTTATTTGAGCAACTGAGTAGCCTTTACTCAAATAACTGAGACTGAAATTTACTTGGATAAAGTGAGTTACTGTGGATGCACAGATTTACTCAAGTTTTTGAGTAAATTTTTTTACTCACGCGATGAAAAAATATAATGTATAACGAATCGTTTTTGTGGTAAAAGTTAGCGATGCACAGTAAACATGGCGGCGGCTACGATTTTTATCTCACCAGCATCATTGCGGTAAAATTAACGTTGCAGGTTTTGGAACGAGCTTCAAAACCTCACAACATTGTTGTCATCAATTTCTTGCAGCAACTTTCAACGCAACAATGTTGCACTAAAGGTTGTCTGTAACTTCGCCTTGAATGATCACCACAGTTATTATCCACCCTTCAAGTTGATCTGACAACGGGTTATTAAGTACTTAATTAGGGTCATTTATACGATATACCAATTAGGACGCACCTTATACAAGACGCAAACCTCACCGTATAAACGGCACTTTTATTCTAAAGGTGCGGTAATACGAGCACCAAAATCGTGCAACTTGTCGCGCAACATTGTTGCGTTGCAAGTTGCAGAGCAAATGTTGCTCGTATTACCACCCCGCGCGCAACAAATTTTCGTTGTTGTACGAAGTAGAAGCACTGTCTACTTTAGTGCTTTCAAGACTGCATTGAGCATCTGTCTAGAGTTTCAGGACTCATCTTCGATGTATCAGAGACTGGATTTATGTTATAACAAAAATAATTTATTAGCACTAAGTGGACTTACCTTGACTCATTGAAGGAGTCACGCCAAGGACAATAAAACTATAAGCTATGAAGATGATAGACATCGAGTTCATGATCATTTGGCTCAATTTTACTAACAATTCAGGTTCGGTCATTATCACATTTTATCAAGACTTTGTGTTTGATTAGCTGCTTTTCAAGCTATTTAATGAATCACCTACTGAATCAATAGTGATTTACGATCGGTTGATGATTAATCGTGCATGGTAAATGGAAACACACACCTATTTCAATAAACATCGGACAAAAAGACTCGAGAGACACTATGCGACTCACCTGAAAATTTGGATATCATTTTATAACGTTATAAAATTACATAAATATCCACATGAAAATTCAAATCTAGCTTGCCCTCCTCATATACACCAAAGAACTTCATGTTAAAATCAAGACCAAAGCTCTAAAGCGAGCGAAGTTTTACAATTATACGCATTCTCCTTTTCGGTCTAGTCGCGTGGGCTTGAGGCCTCTCGTACGACAACCTGTTTTGAAATTGGTGTGTATATATACTGATTAACATAACGTTCATACGTGATAGCCCTTTTATTAATTGACGGGCCGTTGATGGGCCAAGAGAAATTATTTTCGGCTCTAAGAGACTTATCAGAAATTAGCAGAGAGAGAGGAGTGGAGATTTTAAATTGAGTGACCAAAAAGAAGTGACCCTTCTTAGTGATATGGGTATGAAATTTTCTGACCCTCCCCTGGGGTTTTGCCTAAAATATATATTTCCTTTTTCACTGCCAATATGTTTTTCATGACCCTCCCTTTTCACGGCCGGTTCAAAAAGTTATGACCCTCCCCCCCCCCCCCCCTCCCCCCCCCCCCCCATTTTCCACCCCCTCCCCCTGCTAATTTCTGACAAGTCCCTAGGACTTACGCCGTACTAACCATGTGTCATACCAAACTGAACACAAATACAAGGAAAGTTCGGCGTCTTATTTATTTTGGAACTGCTGGTTCCATGATGGCCTAGGAGTTCAGCACACGAAAGCCACCGATAAAAAGACAAAACCGTAACCCGATTTTGAATTGAAAACGGTGCATGAATGGTATACGTCGTCTGAATTAAGTCCAAGTTTCAATTTTAAAAGCTTTTATAACAAGAACAAATTATTAACTAGCGATTTTTTGTCGTTTACTAGTGTGAAAAAATGATGTTTTTGTTTCGATTCGGATTTGTAGCAAATTGCAATTGAAGGTTTGGAAATTATAGGTTAATTCAAAGCGAAGCTGACTGAAAATTAAGGTGCGCGCGCATGCAACCTTGAAAAAATATTGTCTATTTGCCTGTGGATTCAGCCGTCGTACACTGATCTCGTGCGCCAAACGAAACAGCGCATGTGCATTACGTACCATTTTCTTTTTCATAAGTATTGCAGCATTCGATTATTAAAACGAAACTTACAGGGTTGGCTTTGTTAGGCAGTTTGACTTATTCAAACGTGTGTATGCCGTTTATCAGTATATGTAGAAAAACTAAAGCTTGATAATATCTATCGTCCTTTCCCGTCGTCGACCATGGCCTCTTCTCAATCCAACTCCTTCTCCCTTTATCATTGCGGAATCCATAAATCGATCCGACCCACTAAATCAGTGTATGTCGAGAAGCGTCATTATCAATAACACGTATTTTATTCATTACAACACGCAAAATCTACGTATATTAATACATATAATTGTATGTTTTTCAAGTATGTTCTTAGGTGGATATTACTTTGCCAGGGTAAACATTCACATTGTCGACAGTCAACTTTGTTGGTGGACAGAATAAAGAGAGAGTAAAAATCGTTCTCACTGCAGATACAAAATTGCTCTTTATCTTCTGCTTGACGTTGGCGTCGTTTGCATCGCCATTATAGTAGTACTCTGGGTGAGGGAATGATTTGTTGGAAGACGGGGATTTTTCTGAAAAGAGAATTAAACCGCAAAGATTAGGGAAATTAAAGCCGTCGACAATTTCTTTTATTCGTTTACACTCTTAGCACTTGCGTTGATGCATGCTTCACGCAAATTTGACTTATTTTCATGAATTTTTGGCGGACGTGAAAAGGTTCAAGCTTAACTCAGTTTTCTTCAAAAGCATAAAAAGTAGAAAACCTAACTCTTTTCTGTTTAATCTTTTTGTCCTATATATTTCTTCAGCCGGTATATTTTCATTACACAGTTAACTAATTAAAGGCGTACACATATATATGTGCTCTATACGTATTTCAAAAATAAATAAATAAATAAATAAATAAATAAATAAATAAATAAATAAATAAATAAATAAATAAATAAATAAATAAATAGATAAATAAATAAATAAATAAATAAATAAATGAATGAATGAATGAATGAATGAATGAATGAATGAATGAATGAATGAATAAATTAAATAAATTAATTAATTAATAAAAACCCGCGTTTGCTTGAAGCCAAAGCAATATATCGTACCCAGAGTCTGCGTTCCTTTTGTTCAGCACCGAGGACTTACGCTGTTCTAAACGAGAGCCCCATTAAGTGAAAATATACCAGGAGTTGATACAAAAAAAACTTTCATGATCATAGATGTTAATTCAAAAACTTACTAGTACAGTCAGGCCATGGGAGTCTGTCACTTTCAGGATCCAAGATGGTGCCCGGCCACACCAGCCATCGTCGTTGTTTGGTACATACATATAAAAGGGCAGGTTTCGAGACAAAGTCGTGCTGATCGTTACAAACAGACATACAAACTTTCTTCCACTGGGTGTCAGGATCCTCTATGCAAGCTAACGCTCCGTTTACAGGCAGAACATAATTAGGGCATTCAGGAACTGTTTGGTGGAAACAGTACAAGGAAAACTAAACAATCAGCAAAAAGGAGGGCAGCAGCGAAGAATAGCTTTGTCTATATCTATATGCATTAGGGTGCCTGTGTATCCGGGAGAGAATCTCTCTGCATGTCTCAGTCCTTCTCTTCCTTTCTAACACAGGAAGTCCACAACAGAGGGATAGATGCGCCTGCGGCAAAAAGCTACGTTATGCTACGTAGTGTAAGCAACGTACGTATAGGCGTTCTCTAGACTACTGCCTATGCTGTATACTAAGATGTATACAATGTCAGGTTTGCATGCATAGCATTGCATGTTTGCAGAATTCAAGTTGCATATATTCATTGTATTTTTTTTTTCTTATAAAGGATTAGTCATCTATAAGTTATCAATAAGTTACTAGTTACCTTTAACTGTTATTTTAAACGAACAAGAAGCCATATTTCCTGAATGATCAGTGGCGTTGCAGTTGACTTCCAATCCACTAGGGACAGCCAAAACCACTCCTTCATTGTTGTTGTTGTTGCTACATGTCACTGTAGGGGTTTCGCCAGAATTATCCTCAGCGACTGGTGGGTTCCAGGTTATTCGGACAACATTTTGCGGAGATGATAACATGATGTCATTAGGGCAGATAATTGTTGGTCGAATGAGATCTACAATAGAATAAAAATCCGATCGAGTTGATCCGTTGTCTGAATTTTGAAAAGGGTGTGCAGAACTCTTAAACTGTTGCTGGAGCAATGATGAAGTCAAGGCTTTCAAACTAAGTTGGTAGCCTTGAGGCAAATGCGCTTAGCAAAATCTAATTATTGTAGAGCACTTTTGGTATGAGTGGAAGACCAATTTACACGTGGTGTCGTGACCGTATCAGTACCGAGTTGTCTTTAAAAACATTCGAAATTCCTGCCGTAGCCGTGCCTTCTTTTTCATTCGCATAAAAGTTTGTTTATGTTTGCTTGGCTGAACAGGCTAAAACTATATCAGTCTCTGTATGTGTATACATATATTTGCTACAATCAAAACAATCTGATTCATCGATCGGAAGCTGAGGTACGTGTGTCATTGCATTGTGATTACGATTACAGCAACTTTCATTTGAGCACGCGCGCCGCGTTTTTGCCGATTTTTAGAGCAGAGTTTGTATGAGTGTGAAACGGACCGCGCCGTGCCGTGAGCGTGTCAGTGCCGTAATGTTTATAAAAAGATTCCAAATTCCTGCTGTAACCTTGTGTGACCGTGCGGTGCCGTTTTCACAGTCATACGAAATCTACTCTAAGGTACAAGATTGGTAGTTTAGCACGCGCGCGCACACAAGTTCGTGAGCATGCGCAACGCTGGATCTTGAAGAATTTTTATTTTCAGTTGGTGACGTCACGCTGCGCGGGGGATCTTTTTTGGAGCAGAAACTCCAAAATTTACTACATATACAGTAAAATATTTTCATACTATTTTACAATGTTTTTGAAGTATAGAGCTACAGTTATTAACGTATGAGTGAAAAAAAGAATTTTTTCATTTCATAAAATCGATGTTTTGGAATATTATATTTTTGATCCTGTAGTGCAGAATTTTTTGGTTCTTTGTTAAATGAAAGGTAAAGAATGGAACTTCATAAAAATGGCGTGGCGTTGCTATGGTAACCTTTCAAGTGTCCATTTTCATTTTTATCAAACGGTTCCCTGACTAGCTCAAGGTCGATCTGTCATATGGTTGGTTGATTAACGTATGTTAGTTATGATATGCTGTTTCCTATCGGTGTAAAAGGCGCCTTTAAAACTATATGGAGCTAGCGTAATTAAGAATTTCATGTACAATTCATTGTGTCAGACTTGTCCCTACAAGTGAAAACACAACGCTTACCAATTACAATCGAGTGACATTGAACAGCTCATCAATAACACTTATGTCTGAACGTCTTAAAATCGACTAAATCGGGGCCTGCAGGCTCTGGAAATCGCAATAATAAGGTTTTATTAAACTTTAATACAAAACTATATAGAGAAGTCTGGCTTATCGGTCGTTTAATATAAGTAGACAGGTGCGCGCTTCAGCGAGCGTTTCACAAAGGGCCGAGGAATGCATGGTTACGGAATATAAGTATACATGATAATTCGTACGTATTTTTCACTTTTGGCATGGAGTTTAGAAGTGGAACATATAGATACAGAGTGATTTAAGTTATCATTTTAAGAGTGCACTTACCTAGACCTACTGTACGATGATCTCCCGCCAAGACAATAAATGCGACGGTGATATGCATCAATATTATAACCATTTTTATCAAATTAAAAAAATTGGTATCCTGCTAAAACCAAAATAATAAATTTTACATTAGAAGGCTTATTTTAACCAATGAATTACACTAAATCACGAGTTTTTTATACAATTTTCAGCAAAACTTCTAATAGAGCAGAAAGTGCAATTTTAACGTACAAAATCATCGAAAGGAAATCTCTCAGGTCACCTTCAATTTTAACCCCAATTAAGTGCTCTTTAGTAAATGATTTTAATGTAGCTCAATTATAACAAGCGCTTTGATTGGCTGAGAGACCACCCTGGAGAAAAAGCTGCAGGTATTACTAGACCTAACCAGAATACTTAACCAGACCGGATTACGTATACTAAGAGTAAATTTAACACTCATATTAAAGAATAAAAGACTTTATCTTCAGGCCCGTCGCTTGGGGTGGTTCGACGATTCGAACGAACGCCCCTCCCTTCCCACAGAAAATAGCCGCTTAGCTTATAGGATACTGGAACTACATGCATTTCTCTCAAAATGAACCTTGGGTGAATGCTGGTGAACTGATGGTTTATCAAAACCCCGACCTTAACGATTTCTTAGTTTTAACAACTGAGATACTTTCCACCATTTCTATTTATTCTTTCATGCTCTCTCTCTCTCTCTCTCTTTTAAGACCCTTTAATTATTAATTTTAATTAATAACTTATTTTGATTTTGGGAGACAGGAGAAAAAGAAGAAGAAGAAGGAAAAGAAAAAAGAAAAAAGGAAAAGAAAAAGAAAAAAGAAAAAGAAAAAAGAAAAAAAAAAAAAAAAAAAAGAAAAAAGGAAAAAGAAAAGGCCCTAGCCGGTTTCGAACCCCGGCTCTTAAATCTGACCATTTGCTTCACAGTTCAAGGGTTTTCCAACTGCGCCACGGGATCGCGCAATTTGCACAACAATAGACAGTCCATTCACAGGATACACTAGGTTATTTTGTCCTCCAAATCCCTTAGTAGACCAGTTAGCCTAGTGGTATGGTTCAGTCATCTATGGCCTAGGATCCGACTGTTTCCTCCCTCTTTGACTGCGAAGCTCGCTGTGTTCTACCGGATAGCGCGGAAGGGGCCGAAATCTCCATCCTATACGTAACATGCGATGATTCAGCGATTTGTCTGGATGCATGGTCCGATTTTTTGGAATTTGCATAAAATTAGCATACTAATTTTTTGGGGTAATGGGTTCGAATCCTGCCCGGGCCAACAACTTTTCTTTTTTTCTTTTTTCATTTTTTCCAGTTTTTAACGGATTCTATTTCTCTTCTCTAATTTTTCTTGGTTTAAAATTCTGGTCTTCAATGAAGAAAACTACATAAACTCTTTACATTAGCTTGATTTCAAATTAAATGTTGCGTAATTTAGAACTGACAAATTCCCTGCAATAAGAGTTATCTAAAAACATTTGTTACCCTACTTTCCAAAAGCTAGCCGGACCTCTGATACTTGTACAAGTGATTCTGAAGCATTCCCCTAATCCCAGCCGAATATCCTCCCCTATCAATATACTTGCGATGGGCCTGATCTTATCGGCTACTTACACACTAATACAGATTAATATGAAAACACATCTTTTTACTCCGTTTTGCTACCTACATGAATTTCAATGGCGTTACGTTCTCCCAGACAAATTACATTTTAGCGGAACGGAATAGCAAAAATAGATGCATTTTCAAATTTACTTAAATTCTAGACCGACCGATTCCTACACTTGTTTTTGACACATCATATTTCGCCAAGTTTCTACTATTTTTTTGATGCAAACTAGTTTCTATAGGCAAACTGAACGTAATCAGAAATATTTTCAAATTACGTACGGTTTGTCGCGCTTTTTTCATAATATAATAATAATAATATAATATAATTTCTATAGCGCCTTTTCCGTATGTCCAAAGGCGCTTTACAAACAAATGATGACTATAATGTAATATAATTAATATTCTAAAGACAAGTCTACAGCTTGGATTAAGTAATAAATAATGAAAAATTTCTATCCTAATGATAACTGTTAATAAAATATTCAATGATAATGAAATTAGGAACCTCGCGACCCTAAAAGTAATAAAATATTCAATTATAATTAGGAACCTCGCGGCCCTAAAGGACTCGAAATTAATTAACTAGATTAAGTTCTCAATTCAAAAATTCTTTAAACAACCAAGTCTTAAGCTTTGATTTAAAAGTTGTAACCGATGAACAAGTTCTGATTTCTAGTGGGAGTTTGTTCCAGACGGTTGGAGCAGCAACAGCAAATGCTCTACCACCATAAGTCTTAAGGTTAAATTTTGGTACACTGAGCAGTTTTTGACTTGATGATCTTAACCCCATCTTAACGTTCTTGTTGGGGTATAATGGCTGATTAATTCAGTAATATAACTAGGTGCAACACCATGTAGAGCTTTAAAGGTAACCAAAGCGATCTTAAAAATGATTCTTTGTTCAACGGGAAGCCAATGAAGATTAGTGAGTAGTGGCGTGACATGGTCATATTTACTTGATCTATGAATGAGTCTAGCAGCGCAGTTCAGTACACGTTGTAGATCCTGTAAGACACATTTTGGCTGACCATGCAAAAGTGAATTGCAATAATCAACCCTGGACGTGATGAGAGCATGAACCAGTGTCTTAGCTGAGTCCATAGACAGGAAATTACGTATTTTGGAGATATTACGCAGGTGATAAAAACAGGACTTACACACAGCCGTAACATGAGGAACCATGGATAAGGAATCGCTGAAGACAACACCAATGTTTCTTGCTTTACTTGAGCAGCTGACATTCTCTGATGCGATATCAAGAGCATCCAAAGCAGGACGTGGGCGATAAGAAGATGAAAAGACTAAGATCTCCGTTTTGTCGCTATTCATCTTCAATTTGTTGGCTATCATCCACGAGTTGAAATCCGCGACACAAGCTTCAATGATGGATTTGCAAATGACCGCATCCACCGTTGATGATGTTTTGAAGGATAAGTATAACTGTGAATCATCAGCATAAAAATGCGACGACAAACCACTTGCGATCTTGCAATATCCCCCAAAGGTGTTGTGTAGAGGGAATACAGCATCGGTCCAAGGACCGAGCCCTGAGGAACGCCATAAAGTAAACTTTTAACATTGGTGTTGACTCAATTTCACTACGAATAGTAGAAATTTTGTTGTCAAAAAAGTTGACAAAGTTATTCGCCAGATCTGTGGTTGAAGCACACGTTGGATAAAGAGGTATGGGTTTACGATGTAGAAGTTTACCAACGATGTCAAATAATCTTTTCTGATTGGAGCAATTTTCTTCAATAAGTGTAGAATAATACTGAGAACGAGCAGAGTATAAAAATCAGATCTGTGATTTTAGCGCTTTACTTTCAAAATATACATAGCACAAATTTATACAAGGTTTTAGTGGAAGTTACTTTAATTTCTGAAGATAGTCTTCTAGAACAGCCGGTAACATCACGGATCAGTACCAAGGAAACATAGCTGAATAACATCAAAACTTGTAATTTTCTCTTTCATCAATTTATTTAAAGTAAACCGAGAATATTTCCTATGTACAACAGCTTTATAATTTCAACAACAGTCATTCCAATCAAGAGTAAGCTTCTTAACGATATAGCATGAGATATTTTAGGCACAACTGATGCTCCGTTTTGAATGCAAGCAGAAGTGCAACTGCAAGAAAAACCCGGAAGAAAATTTCGATTCTTGTGCTTCCACTTATGCTTGTGTTGCAGTGAAAATCAGGCTTTATATGTATGGTCAGCTCTTTGTAATTCTTGTTTACAAAACTCTGTACTTTATAAGTAATATTTTTGCTGTTATCCTAGTAAATGTTTCTTTGCTGCTATTGTGACTTTTTTGTCAAAATTAGGAGAAGTGATCCTGCTGTTGATTTCATAAAATGGATTCATGACAACCTGGGAAAAGAAAAAATGCTAAATGAGTATAAAAATATTTTGTAAAACAATAAATGATTAGTATTGATAATATTATTGTTGCAGTTAATTTTTTTCCTCTAATTTTATTATCTTTTAAGGCTTGGTTTTTCTGTAATTTCTATAACCCTATTTAAAAAACTGACCAAGACACATGGCTTACCCATAATTAAATCTAAAATTGTATTTCCTGTCAGAAAAATTCAAACTGGTAAAAATTTGTTAACTTCAACATAACAATGCATGCTAGTCACCTTGATAAATGTTTCATATACATCACTGAAGAAGTTTTTAATGCCATCTTCATTTTTTAAATCATGTAACATCATAAATCTCATGCTTAAAAATAGTTAAGGAAATAAGATTGTTGTTTAGAAGTTGTAGAATATCTCCACCAGGGTAAATAGCAAAGTGCTTTTGTGTGACACATGATTGCCCTAAAATTATTTGTGTCATCCATGAATGGAGCCATTTGTGATTTCAAGGAGGCAGCATGTGGTAGAGTGGACAGAGCAACAGTCTTTCAACTTACAGGTTCTGAGTTAAAGTCTCTGGTTCAAATTCAGCTTCTCAACTATGCTTGTACATAGCCAACTGGTTTGCCTCCTGGCCAGCTGGGATTCTTAATTAATTTATGTTTAGACTTGTTCAGTTATAAATAATTTATGTACTTATTTCATGATGGCCAAATTTAATAATAGCTTTGGCTATAGTAAATTGGTTATGAAAAGTATCAGTATAATTGAGTCAAAATTTGCCATGTAACATGTAATTGTACCAAAGTTTAATGTGTGATGGGTACTCCCCCACCCCCTTCCCCTCTGCTACCCTGCTCCACAACAGCTAGCATTTCCCATCTAACACAATACATTATTAACTCTATATTGAAAATGTTGTACAATGACCACCTCTACACAATGGCCACATAATCTTCCCCAAAATGGCTGCTATGGAGTATCATCTAAATTTTATTCTAATAGTCTCTATTGCAAAGGATATCTCCCGCTGTGACAAATGCAGAAACGAACCATTCATTAAACTTATCAACACTCTTTAAATACCTAAAACAATAGAAAATACACTGTCATGGTTTCAAATTTGTAAATATTACTCACTTGATAACCTGTGACATGTCACTTTTAGAATAATTGCTGGGTTGTATGTGACGTCACGGCAGCCATCTTGGATGAACTTCAATGAAAGATTTCTCATTATCATCTGTTGTTCATCCATCCAACATGGCTACCACGCCTTTATCTTTTGGTTCTCAAGAGAATGGTTAAAACCCAGTAATATCCTCATTCTAAAACTGATCTTTAGAATGAAATTCAATTTGACATATCAAACTACATTTGTGTATCAATCCAAAGACTGTTAGTCTGTGAGTAAGGGGGCATACATTGTGTTTGTGTTCCACATCGATTCATCTACAAGATCCAAAGCAGCGTGAACAATAAACTGATTTAAATGTCGATGATCGTCTTTCTGTATTAGAGGAAAACACAGTAGCATTAGCTCTACAGATTCTGTCGACTTGAGTGAATGATAGTTCCTAAAATTTTTACATTATTTTCACCTTGTACGGTTGATCTCCTTGACTGGAATCCATTTTCATCTGTGGTGTAAACTCCTTTTCATAAACCGGGTTATCATGGTGTCCTACAATCGCAAAATAGTAGTTTCCAAACATATTTACAGAGGTTTACATCTAAAACTCACAGTCGAATCTTCAGAGAACAAAACTGACTAGGCGTTACTTACAAAAGTCGATGATTTGTTGAAAGACTGGGTTCCACAATATGGCAAAATAGATATAATTAATGTATTTTTTTACTATTTTGAGAAAAAAAGATCACCATTTACTACATCCAGTGTGTTAAGCTTTAAAATCTCAAATACATCTTTTAAATGCTGTTTTTGCTCATCGAAATTTTTAGTTTACCGAGTTCACTCCGAGGTTTGTCCGAAGTGACCTCGGCCTATTCGTATAATGGTAATAACCGCTGTTTTATTATGAGCCCGCTGTGGTGTCCCACAATTCTAATGGAGGCTGTTTTTCCACCAATGACCTGTCTGGAAGAAGAACTGTGGCGCGAGACTAGTTTGGTAGGTTTTCTTGTACATCCATCTTTACTCTGTTACTGGGTTTATCACCTCTTTATCGTGCATAATTGCTAAACTTCGTCCTCTGAAAAATCCAGAAATCTTGCTTTGAAAGGTAAGCTGGAAGACAGGACAGAGCTTTGTGGTTTTGCCTGACTCGGCGGTGCAGAAACGATGTGTTCGCGGGAAGAGGTCCTGGTTTTTTGGCCTGCAGTGTCGGTAAACATCCTTGGTCATCCGTAGAAACGAGGAAAGCCCGGTTGTCATGCAAAACAAACGATTGAAAAGCTCACATTATGACTGGAACTCTTTGATATCATAAGTCCCTTATTGCTTGAAAGCTGTCTTGAAGCACAGAACCATATTTTATCACTGTCTTGGTTTGTTTAATTTACGTCCAAAATTTGACAACTTTTGATCGAAGTTTTCGCTTTTACTTGGGGAAAAGAACACTGCTAGTTATGAAGCAAAAGTGTACCTGATAAATGTAATCTTGGTCAATATTCTAGCAAAGCTTGGTTGATACCATAGAAACTTGAGAGTTTTTGGATTTTTCATGCTCGATTTGCGATAAATCACTAATGCACTATTTTACACTGTACAATAGCAAAATAGTTATTTATGTTTGTTTTTGTTATCCAGGCTTTATTACCTCTAAGTAAAGGTACACTGTACCTTAAAGAGGTCCCATTGCTATAATGGCTTCTGGAGGGACACCTAATGGACGAGATAGAAAAGCAGCCTCCAAAATGTCATCTCGTTCAGGAACCTCGTCCCAAGAGGAGACCTGTTCCAAGATTTGACACGAGCTACGATACAGAACTCAGTTTGAACACTGAATTACGAAGAGGCGAAGAAAGCATCAATCAGAGATCTTTACCCAATAATTTGGTATGTAATTATGCAAGATCTGATTTTTATGTGGGAAAATTCATGAGAATACCCCAAAATAGTACATGTATTTCAATAATGGATGATCAGAACTTCTGTATAACTGCTGAACTAAGAAGCAAATTGTAGTAAAGCTGGCAGGATGGAGATGTTTAGATCAATGAAGATTTATGATGAAAAACTGGGTATTGCAGCATTGTGACCTACAAATGTAGATCTTGTGTTTGGCTTCAATAACATGGCTTCAAAGTATATTTCTGAACTCTCTCTCTATATATTGTACATGTAGATGCAATTATAAGTTAATTGCACAGAATTCTTTGATCTTATTAGGTTTGGTGCATGCAGTGCAAAGTTGAACATTTGCCCCAGGTTCAGTTTGAACAACTGATTTGAGAAAATGCATGCACTGTTCAGAGGTCCTAATTATCCATCTCCAACTTACCCTAAATACCCCCTTACCAACTACAAAATGTGCAAGACTGTATAAAAGCTCGTAATGAATGACTGGACAGGACAAAAAGTGTTGATCAGTCAAAATGATGAGGGACAGTATAGCACAATAGAACATTTAAAAACAGCTAAATAAAATGCTAATGTTAGCTAATGTCTCTCACGAGTCCTCAATGAACCCAAACCACTAATCAGGAAGACTGGAGAATTCCCAGTGCATGTATTTATTTATTTTTATATTTTATTTATATTTAATCAAATTTTAAATTCATTACATTTCACAAAAATCTAATGAATCTGAGGGGGCCTATAACAGAATTCAAGATTCCATACCATAGGCCCCCTTAGATAAAATATATACAATCTATTGAAAATATATCGTAAATATAATAAATAATATAATTATCTACAAATAAAATAACTAATGAATTAAAATATAAAAACTGAAAGTTAATCGCTATTTATCACAACAGACTCATGATCAATTAATTGACATTAAATTTGTTATGATACAAAGCGATTAACTTCCTACGAAAGACTGGCAGTGAATCAGACTCTCTTAAACTTAACGGTAAATTATTCCATAAACGACAGATTCGTACAAAGTACGTGTTTTTAAATGCTTCAGTCCTACTATGAGGAATACTGAGTGTCAAATAATCTACATTACGTAAAGGCTTATCACAAGAGCAAAACGATACATAATCAAGAACATTCAAATTACATAGGTTCTTCAGACACTTAAAGAAAAACACTAAATCATTAATTTCCCTTCGATAGCATAAAGGTAAAAGGTTTAGCTTTTGTAAGCGTTCATTTTCTGAAAAATCCTTACCAAGGATAAGTCTAGTAGCTCTGCGCTGAATTTGTTCTAATTTCACAATATTTTTCTTTGTATATGGAGACCATACTACACTTGCATAATCTAGACGTGATCTAACCCATGTTATATAAAGTAATTTCTTAGTATTGATGTCAGTTATATCCTTGCATGTTCGATAGAGTAGATTAAGCATTCTTTGTACCTTAGAAGTGATGAAATCTATGTGATTATTCCAGCTCAAATCATGACTAATTAAGACACCAAGGTCTTTCTCAACATCCACACGCTCTAACTTAATTCCTCCAAGGAAATAATCCCTATCAAACACCGATTTAATACGAGCCACCCTCAGGACCTTGCACTTTGAGACGTTAAATTCCATTCCCCAGGTACAAGACCATTCAAATAACTTATTCAAATCATCTTGTAACCTGTCACCATCCGCTTGGCCAAGAACCAGGTGAAAACATTTTGAGTCGTCAGCAAAGAGGGGCAATGATGTTTCCTTGGAGATTACACTAGGCATGTCATTAATAAATATTAGAAAAAGAAGCGGCCCCAAAATTGATCCCTGAGGGACCCCAGATGTTACAGGTAAATAATCAGAGCCTTCATTACTTATTACGACTCTATGTCTCCTGCCAGTTAAATATGATCTAAACCAAGACAACAACGGACCCCCAATGCCAAGGCATTCAAGCTTGTATAACAGCCTTTCGTGAGGGACCCGGTCAAAAGCCTTGGAAAAGTCAAGATAAATAACATCAACTTGCTGCCTCATCTCAAGGGCTTTCGCAAATTGATGAACTACCTGAGATAACTGTGTGACAGTTGATTTGCCTGGTCTGCCCTGATGTGGTCTGCCCTAACACACTACAGGGTCCACAGTAATATTATTGGTGTAAGCTATTGTGGCATTCCTGCCTTCTGATTATAAGAAAGAAGAAGGAAGCTAAATAAGATAAAGATAGCAAATAGCAGGTGGTTTGCTTAGACATTAAACTGGGAAATACTACAAAATAGGCAGCATGGTCGAGTGGTCAGAGTGGCAGTCTCAGAATCCAGCAATCCCAAGTTCGACTTTCCGTTCTGTCCACTAGCTGAGGCTGAATAAATTATTTGTTGCGGGTTCACCATGTTCAAATTCAGTTTCTCAACTGTGCGTGTAAAATAGCCAACTGATCTGCCTCCTTGCCAGTTTTGTAAAAAACTTTATGTTCTGTTATTTATTTCATTTCAGTTACTCAATTGTAAAGTGCATTGAGACATTGTGTCAAATGCGCTATATAAATACTCGTTATTAGTAATAGTAGTATTATATAGATATTTTAATATCAGAAGTTGGTTTACATTTCTTAAGGCAGCTGGGCAAAAACCAGCAAAGTTGTGTTAACAGCCAGTCAATTTGTCCAGTATACCCTTCACTTCCCTGATTGGTATGGCTGGCCTAGTGGTGGGTGTTCAATGCTGTGGTCAGGGTTTGAGTTGTAGCTCAGGTGCCAGATCATGCGTGAACTGAGTTTGTTTGATGTGTTGTTCTCTACCATGCCACAAGGGTTTTTACTCCAGGTTCTTCGGTTTCTCTCACTCGGCAAAAATCAACATGTGAGTTGAGCATTATATGTAAAATATTTAATGAAGAGGTAGAGAGTGTGAGTGCCAGTAGATGAAGAGCCACTGCTGCTATGAAAAGATTATTTATTTTATTATTTATTTATTTAATGAACCCACTCTAATAGCCACACAATTTACTGATTAAGATTTTGTCTTCATTTTAGGGTTGGTCATTAGGGACTAGTAGCAATGTTCCTGAAAGACTTACACCCACTAGTGGTCAGAAGAAAGCCAAACATTTTGAACACATTGTACTTCAAGATGGCACTTCAAGTCCAGAGTCTTCTCAACCAAGTGAGTTTAGAAGAAAGAGACACCATACACCTGCAACAATCCCAAGAACTAAACTTCCACATGGAACCCCTGTAGCTGAGAGGGTTGCACTGGAAAGATTAAAGCAACAGCTTGCGTTTGGTGATGAAGAAGTAAGAATCACTTCAAATGTCTTTAGAATTAAGAGTTAATTTGCAACTTTGATGTAATATTAACTAAAAATTATATGGAAACAATTAAAGGCTAAGAATGTTTTTGTAAATGCAAACGAAATGTTTTGGATAGGAAGTCGTCTTCTGCTTTTACATAACATTCCTAGACTTTTGTTTTTTATGATTGCAAATTTGTTTTAAATTTAATTTAGAAGAACCCTGCTCACCATATTGTTTGTAGAATGTCTAAAGGTATAAATAAAATTCCCTTACCTTGTACAAATATATGTACATAATACAACTATTGCATTCTTTTTACATTTGATTCACACAAATACAATATGAGCTCCTTGGTTACTTATTTAGTGTATATCGTTTTTTTATAGCAACATTTATTTTGATTTATACAAGAATGTGTACATAAATGTACGGTATAGATTACAAAACTGCTGAAGTTTCTGACAATGTCACAGGGAAAAATATCAATTCTCAATTTGGGGTTTCCCTGGGTCTAAACTGGGAATCTGCTCTATTTGGCTTGGGAAATCTGTTGTACCCAAACTTGTAAAAATAGAACAGATTCCCAGGTTAGATCTAGGGAAGCCCCATGTTTGATCCAAGTTAGGAATTGACATTTTTTTCCTGTGTGTATACTAGCCAATTCATTTATCAAAAATTAATTGCCATTCTTCAAATGTTTCCTTGAAGAACAAGTAATGCCTGACCAACATCTAAATTCTCCTCTGGGATCCTTAAATCTATAAAGAGGAGATATAACTTGGTATTACCTCGAAAATTTAAATAAGTTGACTTAGCTTTATTATCACTCACAATAAAGATACACAAAATACGTAGAATATACATGTATAAATAATAAATATAAGGTAAATGTTACTCAGAATTCATTAATCGAGCAGAGTAATAAAAAGTACAGCATTCGTTTGATAATATTCCACTTACTCTAACTAGTTAAGGTGATGGATTTTCATTTCAATTTCTAGATACCTACACGAGGTCCAACTAACAATGCTGTCCAAGATATTGCTTCATCCAGTAGAAATGCTGCTGCTAATAATGAGAGACAGTTAGGAAGAGGAGTTGCTGCCCAAATACCAGTACAAGAAAGTAATGATCAAGCAATTGCAAATGGTGCTAATGTTGATAGTGGCAGTGAACAGGTACATAATTTATGCGACTGTGAAAAAAGCTATGCCTTTCTGCACTAGAGCAGATTTCCTATGAGTGTAAAATGGACCATGCAATGCTCTGGCCATCTCCTTGCTATGTTACAAGTCTGTAAATACATTTGAATTTCCTGCCTTCACTGTGTTGTGACTGTGCAATGTTGTTTTCACTATTATACGAAATCTATTCTATGTCCCTTGATTAGCAAAGACACAGATGTTGGCCAATTACAGTGTGTTTCACATAACTTTTAAAAGTGGCCCGACATTTGTATGGTAGTTCCAAAGTTGTAGTCATACTTTGGAATTGCACTAAGATCTTTGTTGGCAAACTTGAACTTCTCAAGCAAATTGGAAATTCGTAAGAATCAAGTTTCTTGATTCAAGCTACACATAGCCCTAAGGAGATTCCATTTTGATGATCAAATTGCGAACTTCTCTAGGCAGGGCACTTCCTTGCTTTGTGATACAATTCATTCTCATTACAATTTAAGCTCAATTCTAATGAATTTCCAAATTTGTTTGAGAGGTAAGTTTGAAGATTGCCTATTATGAAGTTTAGTTGTAAACATCAAAAAGTGTAACTTGAACTTTTGAACTTTCCAACAAACTTTGAAACCCAGTGGACAGAAGTAATTTGAGATGCATCATGAAATGTTGAGACTATACAAATCATACTGTACTGTACATTGCATGTCTGTATTTGTTGGTTCCCTATTAATATGAAATTCATTATTGCTTTATTATTAATTGCAATCAGGTTGACACTTCACAAATCCTGGAAAGACTGAACCAAGTTAGGGTTAGTTACAAAGTTCATAATATTATTTTGAGTTTATTGATAACATTTTTGATGATTATTAATTATTCTGCCTGGCAACAAATTTAATGTACTTTTTTGTTTTTTGTTTTGTTTGTTTGTTTTCCTTTTTGTTTTGTTTTTGTTTTAATGATTAATGTTATTGTCCAGGAATTCCTAAAACAAGCAACTGCAATGTTTGTGACAATGAGTTTTGGTGGCAATGATGAACAAATGGTAGGTACTATTATATAATATGTAAAGTTCTGTGCAGTTCAAGTTGAATCTTGTACATTATTCATCACTGTTTATCTGTTAACATTTTTATAAAATGAAATTGAGAATCACCTGTCAAAATAATGTAATTTTTCTAAATGCATTATAATTCAGGCCAAGGAATATGAACAAGCAGCCAAACTTCATAAGCTTATTCAACACCTAAAGAACCAAGAAAAAGCTTACACTGATCTTTTGCAGCGGTCTTTGGTGAGTGTGAGCTACAAGTTATACCAACTACAGTACAACCAAATCAGTGTGATTTTTAATAATAATGTTAATTTGATATCTCTTTAACAGGCTGTAGAAGAAGACTTAACTACTGAGAATACCCCTTCAGCTAGTGTTCAATCAGTATCAGACTGATGAAAAAGTAATTAATAACTACTTTATACATTGACTTACATGCACTTTAAACGAGTTTATGGAGTAACTTTAATTATTGTTCATAAACCATTTGATAACATTTCTAATAATTTGCATCACTCAGGTAGAAACACCATCTATTCGCAAAGAAGAACTTCAAGGACTTGAGACAACAACATGCTTTGCTGCAGAAGATGTTGGAACAACAAAGACAGGTATTTTCTGTACTGTCTGCATTCACACACACATTGTCTGTTAATCTTTTGAGCTCATTATTAAGACCTTATTTCTATTTTGATGTATAGCTAAAAGAGCTTCAGACAAGACAAGCAGCATTATTAGCATTACAAAGAGATGCTGAACAAAGACTTGCTGAAGCTGAAGGAGAGGTATATCATTGACAATATAAGACAGTTATCATGGATATCCTTGCCAGCTGGGTATTACAGTACAGCCTAAAAGTTTTTCCTGCAACACAATTGCATTTGCAGTACCACAATTGCAATGACTTTTCTGCAATTGCATTTGGGACACACACAATTGCATTTGGTTTTAATAACCACAATTGGGTTGACTGCAATACAATAATTTATTATTGTAGCTCTTCTGAATGCAACTGTGGTTAGCCTTTTTGTAGTGCACAATTGTGGTAAAAACACATTTTGTTCCACAATCATTGTGGCTACTGTATTAGTGAGAAAAACTTTTGGACTGTACTGTATATTCATATTATTTCATATCCATCTCTTCTTTTTCATTTTTCATTTATTCTATTTGATTGCATTCCATTCTGATCTGATCTTCTCTGCTTTACACTTTTCTACTCTACTCTGCTCTTTGTAAATCTATATCCTACCCTGTCCTACCCTACTCTGTACCCTACCCAACTCTACTCTAGCTGCTCTGCTGCAACCCATCTCTTCTTCTCTCCTTTTTTTCGTCCCATCTCATTTTCATTGAGTTTTATTACATTCCATTCCATTCCATACATGTAATAAGAATATTTTGCCATCCAACAGGAGGGAGAAGGCGCTGTAGGTGGTGCTGGATATGATACAGCAAGTGGAAGAAGTAGAAGTGGAACAGAGACTTCTAAATTATCAGAAGCAACAGCTGAGGTATTTACAACTCATGGAAATCAGTGAAAATGCTATCTAGGTGGCACTTCTGAAGAACAATTATGTGTGGTTGTGTATCGCCCATCATTCTATCATAATGTCATATGTATTATGACATATAGTTTCAACATTTCCATTCTGTTCATACTTTCTCTGTGTGTTATAATCTTCTTAACTGGTTCACAGGCAAGTGCTGATGAGTGGGGACTTAATCCAGAGCAGTTAGCTCTGCAGAATTTTATAAGGAGAAACAAAGAAAAGGTACAAAAGACAGCAAAGAACTGTACAATAATGTTTATGTTCAGCCTCACAGGCTGCCTTTATCTTAACCTGCATTACTTAAAAATACTAACAAAAATAGATTGGGTCACATCAACTTGTTTTACTTAACCTATACTAGTTGTACGAATTTGTATTTTCTGCAGTTGACAGCCCGTGAAACAAATGAAAAAGATAATGATGAAAGAAAACAGAAGCAAAGAAGGAAAAACCAACGGGTATGATAGTTTTCATTTAACTGAAGCTTTCAGCTGCTGTTATATTTTCACTGGGAGCTGTTATTAACATTGTCGATGGTGCCAAGAATGGTACAGCAGATTTCATATGACTGTGAAAATGGTGCAGTCATGGTATGGTTATGCCATGAATTTTTAATACTTTTATATACTGATGGTCACAGAAAGGCACTGTCCATTTCTCACTCCTATAAAAATGGCTCTAGTTAGTAATGATTGTAACTCCTCCTCTTCCTATATAATATACTCCTGCTTGTCTTGATTTGGAAATTAAAACCAAACCCTGGTTGTAACAGATGTTATTACACTGCAATGACTGTACTTTTGTTATATTTCTAGACTGCTAATGTTGATGTTGGTGTATCAGCTGATCTTCAGTCAATATCAGATAGTCAGCCAGATAATGAAGTAAGTTTGACCTTGCAAACATTTGTGTGTATTAGTATGTAATGCACAACCAAAAAGGGAAGGGATTAGCAAGGGTGACCGAGCGGTGAAAGCGCAGATCTGTCACCTCTGTGATCCCAAGTTCGATTCCCGGACGGGGCATCACGTGGCTTGAGTTTCTTGTTCGTCCTCTCCCTTGCTTCGGGTTTTTTTCTCTGGGTACTCAGGTTTTTCCTACCTCAGTAAAAATGAACTAGTTTTGATCTAAGCTGTGCTCTGTGATCAGACATGGGTCGTATGGTGGCTGTGACTAAAAGGTATACTTACTGACAAATTAATGAAGGTTTCATTGTGACATTTTATATCAAAAGGAGGCTGCCTTAGCCATAGCAGATGCTGCACAAGAAAGACTAGAGTTAGAAAACAAATTAATGGCTCTTCAGGCCAAAAAAGAACAAATGGACTCACTACTTAGAGAGCTACAGCAACTTAGAGAAGCTCAGCTTAGAAAAGGTTTGTAGTTACATTCCCTCCCTCCTTCATTCTTTCATTTATTCTATTTTTCTCACATTCATTCATTCATTCACTATGTCATTCTTGCTCATTTCCTTCTTTTTGATCAATTATTATTTCAAATATTCACTTTTTCATTCATTTATTTATTGTCATTATTTTTCCATGTTCAGAATCTATTGAAGCAAGAAAGCCTCATGTTTCAAGCATTAATGAAGCTAAGAAAGATGATGATGAAGAAAAGCCATTAGCCACAACATCCCAAAAGCTTGATGACGATAGTATACTAGAGGCTTTAGAAGTGCATGAAAAATTAAAGTAAGACTAAAAGAACAGTAAACTTGAGGAATTATCTATTTCATATTTTGTTGATGTACTTGTACATTAGTACAATATTCTAGATATTACCTCTATACCTCTATACTAGAGGCTTTGGAAGTGCATGAAAAATTAAAGTAAGACTAAATGAACAGTAAACTTGAGGCATTCTCTATTTCATATTTTGTTGATGTACTTGTACATTAGTACAATATTCTAGATATTACCTCTATACCTCTATACTAGAGGCTTTGGAAGTGCATGAAAAATTAAAGTAAGACTAAATGAACAGTAAACTTGAGGCATTCTCTATTTCATATTTTGTTGATGTACTTGTACATTAGTACAATATTCAGGACCTAAGTCTTTTCTTTATCCACTACAGGAGGTTACAAGATGTGAGGCAACATTTGCAGCAACTGAGGGATATGATTGGTCACTATCAGGTGAATATTTCAATGTTTCTTACCAAGAGGGTAGAGTAAAACTGGTTGATGTATATACAGGTCTGTGAGGCAACAAAATAAATTAATGTAGATCTGCAACAACTTGGTTGACCCTTCAATAAATTTATAGCGATCATCAGAAAGATAGATTATCAAGCATATATATTAGACAGCTTAAACTTCATGTACATGAGAGACTAGCAGACTGGCAGAGACGGACCATGTGACCAGCTTCTTCCATGTTTGGCATTATTGTTTCAATATGAAGTTCAGTCATTTCTCATTTGCTGTAAACACGAAAAGACACCCTCACGTTTGAGAGCCAAAGGCACATCACAAGGCACATCGTAAGTGATTGTCTTTGCTGTCTGCTGTTTCCCATGTACTGTGAAGCTTATAAGCATTCTAGTAAACCTGCTGTGAATACATGAGGACTCCCAAACCCTAATAGATAGTGAGCTAGAGTCTGCTGGCTAGCGATTTCTTGAGTTTACTGCAATTTTCGGTATTCTGTGAACTCTGACCTTCAAACAGTCCGTTGGAATTTGGTTATTCACTTCCGCCCACCTCAACAAAACATCGCAAAATCAATACTAAAAGTTCCTAAAATCCTACCAAATGACCAAATATGATATTTAAAGAGTATATATTAGCTATACTATCATTTTGGTATTAATAGTTCTTCATATTATTGATTTTTACTTTTGATTGACAGAAGCAAAAGTGCAAAATAGCAGTTTGAAAGTCAGAGTTTGCAGAATACAGAAAACCACAGTAACCTTGCCCAAAATTATCACTCTGTTGAAGATCATCATACTATGATGATAGTATGAGGCTTTTTGTAATACGCAGTGTATATATGATAAATGTTTTAATTTGAAGACAATACCAGCAGCTGAAGGAGGTGCACTTGTTGCTGCAGCAGAGGACAGTGCACCTGAGTCTGGAAGAGGAGAAGAGGCGGAAGAAGAACAAAGAGGAGCTGTTGGGGGTGCTCCATCTACAGGTCAAGATCATAGCTCAGTCGACTGGATATTAAATTTTGGTATTGAAGACCCAGAGCTCATTACTAAACTGAGGTAATCTACACCTTTATACTGTCAACTCTAGAATACACTGTGATCAGTTCTAGAACAGAACAAAGTCATATTATATCATTTCTACAGTGTGGAGTGAGTGATAAGTTCTAGAATGCATGATCAGTTCTAGAAATATGTGTAATCAGTATTACTATGAGTGATGAGCTAGATTGACTAACACATTTGAGAACTATTGTTCATTAACCTTGTTCCAGAATAATAGTAATCAGTACATTTGAGAAGTTGTGTGATCGCTAAAATGCTCAATCATATAATCCAACCCAACTAATTTGAATTGTGAGATAAAATGTTATATTATTGTTTGATAGGCAACTCCAGGCTGCAAGAGACAGGGTGATGCATCTTAAACAGACCAATCAAACAGCTCAGGTATGGCTACATGTATCATTCTTGTATATTTGACAATCTCAAGAAATATAACTACAAAACAATTTAAGGTGTAACTTGGTTGGCTAGTGTCCTTACAGAATTTTTTCAGTGGGTAACCAGTCTGCAACACAAAGAACCCAAAAGAATTTTGTGGAAATATAGCCAGGGAGGAGGGGGGCAATCTTGAGAGGGTCCAGCATGTGTGTGTGTGTGTGTGCGTGTTGGGGGGGGGGGGGGGGGGGGGGGGTTTGAGGCTGCACTTTTTGTCTCCTGACATTATTACTGATAGTAAAGGGGGATAATTGGTCATACACCGATGGGAACTGAGTTAGATATAATCTTTTACCAGTATATAATATAATGCATTATACATGTATGTACAATGGTATACAATCTTTTTAGAGGTGCTCCAAAAATGAGCTTCAAAAATGTCTATGCTATTTTATGTACAAATTGATGTCCTATTATTTCAGTTACCCATAGGAGCATCAAGGTTTCATAATGAGCCTAATAATCAACAACCATCCCAAAGCCAAACAGAAGACTCTGAAACTGATGGTACCACTACTGACACAGAAAGTAATGCAAGCAATGCTAGCTCAAGTGCCATGGCTTGGCAAGATGATCCTGAATTCCAAGAAAAGATTAAGTAAGCAGACTCAAACCACATTATGCATGTTGACACCTTACCAACCATCCATGAACCATTTAGTGAGTTCACAGCTTACAACTGTGAACCATATACCAACCATATGGCCATCTACCAATTTCCTGCAAACACATTAAACAATCATTATTCTATTGACCTCTCAATAGCCATATATAGTTTAGAAAAATGTTTACAAGCTTACGTTTGTGAATATTCATCTGTGTTGGTGAGATTAAACTTTTGATCACAACACAAAAGTTTGTTACCTTGAAATTTTTGACCTGTAACTTAGGTCTTCATCAGTGAATGTAGATTAGTCATGCAGACTGGAACTCCCTGGGAACTTATTACGTACGTGAGTACGAATAAGTTTAGAGTAAACCATGTTTACAAGCTTTATGAGAAGTACTTCTACACTTAATTAGTTCCCAAGTCAAGACTACTGTCAAGACTACCCTTCACAGCCACTTGTTGATCATCTCATTTTTTGCTGTTAACCAGCTAGCTGATTTCATATGACTGTGGCAATGGCACAGTCACTACACAACACAGTTACTGTGAGAATTTCAAATGTTTTTATAGACATTACAGCACTGAAATGGTTATGGTACAGCACAGTCTGTTTCAAACTCGTACAAAAAAATGTTCTAATGACCAACTACCAAATAATATCACTTTGCGAGTAATGTACCAATTACCAACCAATCATCATCTAACAACCTGTCAATTGTTTCAATTTCTGTTTGCATTAGGAAATTGAATTCTGCCAAAAGAAAACTAAAGCAACTTCAGGAACTTGTGAAAAAAATACATCAGGTAAAGAGTCTTTCATCATATTGTTTTTACTGTACAATTGTGTAAGGCCAATCATAATAATAATAATAATAAAAAACTTTATTATTCACAGAATTTCAAAAGTGAAACACTTATTTACATGAAAGTTGTGACTAAAAACTAAAAACACTAAGCTGCCACCCACCCACCCACCCACACCCGACTACCCCACCGCCACCCCACCCCACCCACCCACAATCATATTCAATACCTGAGTGTCCTTTTCCATGATTTTTAGATTCCTGACAGTGCTCCTGTATTACCCACTGAGTTGGCAGAATTAAGTTTTGATGAAGTAGATGATGAAGATGAAGAGGATTCCAGTGAAACTGAGTCTGATTATGATGAAGATGAAAATGATGACGATGCAGATGAAAACCAAAACAGTGAGAGTGCTAGCTTGCAGGATCAAGAAGAACTATTAGGAGAAATACCTGATGCAACAGGTAAATCATAATGTTTAATGTATTCCTCTAGCTGTGTTATTGAATTACAGTATGTATACTATGTAGGACAAGTAGAAATGGTTGGAATATTATTGACATTTTTATTCTTAATTTTGCCTTTTTGTAGTCATTTTACATGTAATTAACTTATCAATTTTGTATGACTGTAATAATTGCATGACTTGGTCAAGACAGAATTTTGAATGCATTTAATATAAATAAACATGGCATTGACATGGTCACAGCATAGCATTGTCATGTTCTTATACTGTACAATAATCTCTAATTTATATTCTTATTACAGTTAGTGAGCAAGAAGCTGAATATCAAATTCGCCTGCAGAAGCAAAAAAATGAGCTGGCTCGCTTGCTTGAAGAACGTCATAGGTTATTAGAGATGCAGCAAGAACTAAGTAGAATAACACAGCAGACTAATGGTGAAAATGCTGCAACTGCAACAGTTAAGGTACGTGATTGTAATCTGTTCTTTCTTATATTGTATTCATCTGTAATAAATATTGGCATAGGGAAATTCACTGATATTATTTTGAGCCAGTTTGAGAACACTTTAAAAATCACCAAGAGGTTTACTTCCATATAGGTGGTCTTTATTTTCACCACTTCAGTTATTTATTTATTTATTTATTTATTTATTTATAAACTTCGCCCTAGGGTGGGAGCAGCTCACAGAACAAAGGTTCCAAAAACGAGACTCCGTATAGTTAATTAATTAGTTAATATACTATAGTTAATTTGACTCTTTCTGGTCTTAACATCTGAGAATGTGACATTGCTTGACTAGAATTTGTGTGTATTTTAACAGACTGAGCCTGTGGCAGCCACCAACAAAGAATCCAAACCTAACATCCGTAATGCAACTTCACCAAATCTTCTCAGAACAGACACATTTACTGTCCACAAACCTACAGTCACTAGACATGTGAGTGACATTTCCACACAGACATCAGCCTTTGACAGCCGTTTAAGAACAGCTAAACCCAAAGTTTATTCTGTTGACTCCAGTGAAGCTGCAAGAGGTAAGGAGCTCTAAATATGTTAGCGCAAACTTACTGTTTGAGTAGTGGAGATAAGAGCAGGAAAACCACTGTTAGGGTTGCACAAACTACGTTTTTTACTCTTTTTGCATAGGCTGCTTGTGCTTGTATCAATAGTGAAAAGCCAGATGTTAATTAAAGTTCTTTTAGGTATATAACTTGAATATAAAGAGAATGACAAGATTTATCATTTTTGTTTACTTTGGATATTTCAGTTGTCATTTGACAACCAGCAACAGCAAGCAAACATTTATTAGTCGAGTGGTTTTCGTATGAGTGTGAACACTGTACAGTTACGATATGATACAGTTACAGCAGGAATTTCGAATGTTTTTATAGAAACTATGATACTAGTACAGTTACAATATGGTACAGTAGGTTTCCCACTCATACGAAAATGACTCTATGCAATTACAAGAGAGTTGAATTAATTGAATATTAAGCAAAGTTGGATTGATTGTCGCTGTTTATTCAAGCTTGATTTTAGTTCTTTTGTGAACAGAGCATCAGTATCTTTCTCTTTCTATATTCAGATGTTTAATTAAGTTACAATATTTGTTCTGAAAAGTAGGAAAGATGATACAAACTTGTATTATTTTGGTTTCAGCTGCACCAACGTCAAGTGCTCTGGTTTGGTCAGAACTGAGGCGACAACGAGAACTCCATGAAGAAAAGCTAAAAAAGCGCAAACATCGTCTCCTAAATGAAAAACGTAAGAAGGCTGGTCTTGATGAGGTGTCAGAAGGAGGAACATACTCATTAAGAAGTGCAGATGTTGATGAGGGATTTGGTGTTAGTATGATGAGTGCTGATATCACCACAGCAACCTGGGGAGGCTCTACACAACCTAGCAGTACTCAGAATGACTCAGCTGTATCTGAAGATGGATCTGAGGCAGTGAATCGAGAGGGAGAGGTAAATTACATTCATTTGTTGTTAGAAATAACTAGGGGAGAGTGGTAGTGCACTTCAAATTTCATTGCTCTTTGATTCTTATATAAGTGCAACATTGCTAAATTATTAATTCCATGTGAAGAACAGTTGAAGGGAAGATAATGAAAATGGCCTTAGTGACTTTTTTGATGTCCAGGCATTAATGTTCAGCACAGGAAATCCATTGAAAGCAGTACTGCTTTAGATCATTTGAGAGAACTCAAAAATCACCAGAAAATTCACTTAAACCTTTTTGGGGCAGGCTATTTTTTTAATTTGTTCATGTTGTTTCTATTTGCTTTGCCTACAATCATGTACTACACATGCATTATGCACTCTTGTTCAATTGTGCTTTTACTAATATATGTAGATTAAAGCAAAATCTTTATAAGGAGTGTGGCAAATTTGCCTTCAAGCTGCCAAAAAATATTGTTTGTGTTACTTGGAAATCTGGTAAAACACTGCCATTTGTATTCCAAAGTGTTGTTGTATACATACAAGCATGTACAGCTTTTGTTTACAACATATTGTTTGTCATTCAACTGATGATAATGGGCATGGGCCTGAAAGCTTGGTGAATAAAAAAAAGTTGAATAACAAAGACCAAGGAAATTTTAGAGTTATGGTAGGTTTTCAATAGATTTTTATTTTACTTAGATTGCTGTAGAAGTAGAAGATGACTTTCCTGATGGCATTGTACAAGCAGAAGAGGAAGAAGAGGAACAAGATGACCCAAACACCTTCCCTAGGGGTGCAGCAGATGTCTTTAGGAGCAGAGAGCGTGTACCTCGAAACTATCCTAGTGGAGCTATGAGACAGCCCAAGAAACGTAAGCTCAAATGACAATTGTACTGTATTTGCCAAGCATTTCTTCATTCTAGATACATTTTTGGGTTCTTTAGGTGCTAGAGGACCCTCAAAAGGTCTTACATTTGCTTGGCCTAAGATTGGCTCAGATAGATCTCCAAGACGCTTGAGACAACAGGTTAGTTCTTTATTATTGTTCATTCCATTTACTCACTCATTCTGTATTTTATTCTTTCAATCCATTTTTCTCGTCTTTTACTTCTGTAACTTTGTTTGTTTTCATTTGTTGTTGTTGTTGTTGTCTATTTCTTACATATCAAATGTCCACTTTCAGAACTTTACTCCTGCAGAGCAGTTGATAGAGGAAAGAGAGCGAGAACAATTCATCCTTGAGAGACAAGCATGGGAACAGCAATGTGGTCAATTGCATGGAGAGGTAGCCAAGTTAACTGATATGTGCAACAATCTGTTGAGAGACCAACAAACACTGGTGTCAGCCTTGATAGGAAGAAACAATCTACCTGGTCCACAAATGAGTCCTTTACCAACTCCTAATGGTATGTTTGGCCTTTTCTTTCATACAGTAAAACCTCTTGGTTGCTACGTCATAGAGATTGTCCAGTTAATGACAGTTGACCACTTAAAAGAGGTTTAAGACAATGGCCTTTTCACGCCAGAAGACTAGCAAATCATCTAGATGAACAAGTGGATGATTTGTCTGCTAGGATGTGTCAGAGTTTTTAATTGCAAATGTTTTGGCTTGAATCAAAGGCAGAGTCATTAGTTCTAATTATTTGAAATGAGACCTGATCTGGTTTTAAGGTCTTTTACTATGTAAGCTTTTGGTTGTCCTACTACAGCCTTCATCAAGACTAGTGATTTACATAAAAAGACAACTGAACAATACCAACGTTTTTAAAAGGGAGCAGAGCATGTCTCATTTCAAATCCTCATATCCTGGTTGTGCATCTGCAATATTTACAAGTTCTAATTCTAATTATATTTATTCACCTAGATTCTAATCCATTCAGTCAATACCAACAAAAACAACAAGATGCCTACCAAAGCCTCCAGAGCTACTTTGATCACCAGAGATACCTTTTACAACATCAACAACTTGTGCAAACCCTAAATCAATGCTATGCTCAGTTACACCAGCAGCAACAAGACCTTGGTTTCCTACAAGGACAATTTCAACAGCTATTTTCAGGCATCGGTGGACCTAGTCCTACTGGCCCTTCATCATTACCGCATTATGCCCCACCCAGTGCAAACTCTACTAACCCCTTCACCAGTCCAACTAGTAGTGCACCACCTAGTTTTCCTTCTTTACCAGTGTACTCCAACCCAACAGTCTCCTCCACGTATACTAACCCAGTCAATTCAGCCTCAAATGTATTTGGATTTTCTCCATTTCAAATGAGTCAACCCTCTGAGACAGGCTTTACACCTGCAACACTAAATCAATCAGATTTACAATGGATGTCACGTCCACAAACAGCAGTATCACAGCCAGGAAATCTTAGAGCTCCAAGTTGGATGCCTGTTTTTACTGAGCCAGGTCCAAAAACAACAACCGTATCACAACCAGGAAATCTTAGAGCTCCAAGTTGGATGCCTACTTTTACTGATCCCTTTAGATTTCCATCTCAATACACACAGACTGATGATGTCGCTAACCCAGATACAGGGGTTCCTAGTCCAAGGTATACTGGGTTAGGAAGCCATCCCACTACTGCTGCATCTACTGCTTCTGGCAGTTTTAATGTACCTTCAAGTGCTGTTACTGGTACAACTAGTAGTCTGCTAAAGAATTATAATCCTTCTGCCTATACAGGTAACTGATATCTCTATGTATATGTAAACTCAAGTTTATATCTATGGATGTGAAATTCCTGGCCTGTCTGTTCGTTCTTTGGGCTACCTGTGGATGAAAGGGAGAGCAAACCGACTTACGGAATCAGTCTAGATATATTGGAGAGTAATTTAATGAAACTTAGACCACACCTTAGCCAATTAACTCCACAACCCTTGCAAGTTCCAGAGTGTATTTCCACTAACTCTTTAATCCTCTTCTAGAGTCATCCACCTCTGCCTCAGCATTTTCTACAATGCGTACACAACCCACAGAAGTTGTTGGTCGTACATTCCCAACCCCGCTCAGAGCACAAGCAGCAGCCAACTTAGCCAATATGGATCGATCATCTCTCAAACGTGGTCATGAGTCTATAGATACAGCTTCACAGACTTCTAGTGTACCTGGTGAAGCTCAGGACCCTAGTAAAGGGTATGTAAACCCAATAAAGCCGGGGGGGACTCCGATCGTAAATGGACGGGGATGCTCGTCGTACCTTTTAGGGGCCAAAATCTGCAATCTGGTACCTTTTAGGGTGTCCCAGACTTAGGTGGACTACCAGAGACATAGCTGGTACCTTTTAGGGACTGTTTTGGGGTAAATTAACTACCTAAAATAAGCATGAAAGGGACAGTTTCAAGATCTGAATGGAATCTTCAAAGCACATCGATAACAAAGTGTTTCATTACGTTAATTCTTTATTATTGATTTTGAATTGGTACCTTTTAGGGGTAGAAACCAATTGTTGCCACTCCCACTCAGGTACCTTTTAGGGGTCATTTTCAAAATTTCCAACGAGCATCCCAGTCCTCTTATTTATAGGAGTCCCCCCCCCCCCGGGCAATAAAGTAAATACATAGATACTAGGAGTGGAGTGGGTGTGGCTGAGGTGAAAAAGCATGTGTCTGTGACATTTGTTACGTAGGAAATGCTTGAGCAATTTATGTTTACAAAGTTTGTGTAGCTTTCTGAGTACCCATAAAGTTGTATGCAACAAACGCCTTTATTTTACAATAAAGAGAATTCCCTCAAATGTATCTGACAAAAGAAGATGAAATTGCATGATAAAAGGTACTAGTGTAATGGTGTGTGAATGACATGATGTGAGATGATGGCTGTATTCTCAGGGTAGGATAACCATTATGAACGCTTTGTGAAAAGTGGTGCAGATATAGTCAATTGAAAAAACGTTGTCGGGTCTAAAAACATCGAACATAGAAGCTGTGACCGAAATGGTGCATGGGATGTGAATTTTATTCTGATTTATTCATTTACACTGCAATTAACCGATAAAAATCGAAGCCAAACGGCCCGCCAACACAGGTCCTGCATTTGCTTTCAGCATTTTGCATCGAAGGTAAAGTGTAAATGAATAAATCGAAATATGATTATTCACATTCCATCCCATGCACCATTTTGGTCTCAGCTTCTATGTTCTATGTTTTTAGACCTGACAACGTTTCTTCAATTAATCAATCAATATACAAAGGAAGAGTACTGCTAGTATCAGTACATCAGTCTCTTCATATTATGTTGTACCTAGTTTATTTGCAATTCTTTATTAATATGATCGCTATTTCCCTCCATAGGACAACCCAAGATGTTGATCGGTAAGTTGAAAGGTTTTTTGATAAACACCAAAACGTGGTGTTTTTGTTCTACATGATTTTTCTAATCCATGTCATATGGGTGATATCCACAGAGCATCAGATGCTGGAAGTGAATTCTCTTTATTTGAAGCGCTACGAGATTCTATTTACTCTGAAGTGGCTACTCTTATATCACTCAATGAATCAAGACCACATTTCCTGGTAGGTGATTTCATTTGTACATATCAAACACACACCCATGTACATAGAGTAGATTTCGTATGACTGTGAAAATGGCACCGCACGGTTACGGCACGGTTACTTCAGGGATTTCGAATGTTTTTACCGACAACACGGTACTGACACGGCCAGGGCACGGCGCGGTCCATTCACATTCATACGAAATCTGCTCTAATGCAAATATTAGGAGTTACCTTTCTCTCAATACTAACAACAGCTTTGTAAAATTTGGTTATCTAATATTACACTAGGCTACAATTTTTAACATTGTGTTAAAAGTTGGTGTAGTCCGATAACATGGTGTGTGCCGGCTACGATTTTTAGAGGAATATTAATGCAGGTTGTAAGTTACCTTGTTACCTTCAAATACTCACAACATTGTTGCCAACAATTCTTGCCGCCGCAGGTGAAACATAACACCACGCAAACTTTTTACGCAGCAGTGTGCTACAAGTTGTGTAGTGTAACATCATCTTAACACAATTACAAAAATGTGCAGAACATAGCATCAGCATTATATTGAGTGAAGGTGCTTTTAGTTTTAATTGTACATTCCTCGTGGTAATTGCATATTTATTGATTATTTTGTTTTGAAGATTGAGTTGTTCCGAGAGCTTCAGCTGCTTACCTCAGACTACCTTCGTCAACGAGCTCTGTACGCCTTGCGTGACATCGTTACAAGGTTTTTAACTGAAGACACACTGGCGTCTGCTATTGTCGACAAGTCACTACAACAAACTGTAAGTTTTTGTTCAGTTGCACAGACAGACAGCATTACTAGAGATTTTAAAGCAGGGACCGCGGAGCACCTTAAAAAGTGTGTTGTGGGGGGGGGGGGGGGGCGCTAGCATTTGAAAATAAAGAAGACTATCCAATCAAAAAAGTTTTTACACAGAACATTTGACTAGTGGGGGGGGGGGGGGGGGCTTAGCACCCTTTCCCCCCGCCCCCCCGTCTCCGCGGTCCCTGTAAAGTGAGACAGCTCCAAAACGTGAAGCTTTTGCCAACGGAGTGGCTAAAGTGCATAAGTCTATTTTTGTCTACCAAAAGTACCTGTGCTTCTGGAAAAGGGTAGAACGAGTTATACACAAGAAAACAGATATGAAATATATGCATGAATATACTCAACTATCATGTTTTTGTTTCAGAGATTTCAGGCATGGGCTGGATCAAATTCTGAGCTAACACCCAGTGAAACCGTCGAAACATCGGAAGATGAGGTACGCCAGAAACTAAATCATTCTGCATACACCACTCTTACTCTCTTTGTGAATACAATCGTTTAATAACAGTTCAAATTGATAACGCGTTTGTTGCTATAACAGGGAAGAGAGGACGCTGTAACAGCACAAGTAGTAACAGAGGGTGTGTATGACTATGCAGAGAATGTCGAATCAGGTAGTACTCTATCCACACCTACATCAAGTCATACTGGTGACCCACCCTTTGCTTCAGAAGGCTTAGGAGAAACTGTTATTCATTTTGATGAGGTAAATTGTTTGACGGGCTGTGACTGGGTCAGTTCCATGCTGTGTTCATGCCATAATTTGTCAGTTCCGTGTTGTCTGTGGGATATCGTGCATTGGCCTTCTGTACAATGTCCCTGACGCGGCAAATCAGTTGCGTACTGTGCTCGTGACTTGCCGTAACGTGTCAATTTCGTGCCCTGCCTGTGATGCGTTGTACCTTAATCTGTTCCGCACCTTGTCCATGAAGCAGAGCAGTTTTCGTATGTGTGAAATGGACCGTACCGTGACCGTGTTAGTGTCGTGATGCTTATAACATTAGAAATTCGTACCGTGAACCTGCCGTGCTGTGCTTTGCTGTGCTGTGCCGTTATCGTGTCGTTTCCACTGCTCTATCTCAGTGCCGTGTTATGTTATACCCGTGCCGTGCCATGCTGATTTGTTGTAGTGACTGTGTCAATTGAGACTTGCTCCGAGTCTGGCTCGTTAATTGGGTTTCCTGTGTCCGATTTGAAATCCGTATTACAACACAGGAAGCCCAAGCAACAAAAATATTTAACAAAATTAACGAGGGAGACTTGGAGTAAGTCTAGTGTCAGTTCCATGTAAGGCATCATAACATTCGGGATTCCGAGACGTGTACACATTTATGGGATTTCTTCTTTATTTGTTGAAACTGTATCTGATTTTATCGATGTACCCTCGTTCCTAGGCTCTCAGCAAAATGCGTGAGTACGAACGCCTTCGTGAACAAGGCAAGCTAGTTCATCTTCAAATGTTTGGCTCGGATAAAGCAACTAATAATGCAGTAGGTGCTGTTGCTGCCAGTAATCGTTTGATCAAAGATGATGTTACTACCAGCTCAGCAGGGGACATGGGTAGTGACTCATCGTACTCAGACGTACAGGTACGTATGTACATACAAACTCGACTTATTTCCCCCTGGAAATCAGTAGTACTCCCCAAGGTACCCAGAGGCCTTTTGAGGCCCATTGTACAGTGTACAGTGAGCTTCTCTTCAACTAGTCTTTCTGTATTATAGAGAAGTGCTCCTATGAATTTACTCTCAGGAAAGCAATCCATTAGAACTTTAATAGTTACGTTTTTATACGAAAGTGTTTCTGTACTGTAAGAGGAAGGACAACAACAACTGTGGGTACCAAACGTTCCTGATTCTCACTCATGAGTTTTGCTGTGCGAGGACCTCCATGGAGTGAAGCAATGAGATTTCGCACGTAGCAGAGTTTGAGAGTGAGATTTAGGAATCGAGGGGCCCATTTTTCAAAAGGCTCGACAACTTGATGGTTTGCTAACTTACCAGATAAGTTTATGTGTATGTTCCTTGATTGAAGTGCATGCTATTTTCAATTTCATTAATTTATATTTATTGCGTATTCCCATAACATTCCTCGTAAATTAACACTCATAAAGTTATCAGGTACTTCGAGAAATGGGCCTCAGAGTAGAAAAAGACAATCCCACAAGATTCACTGTATAAATCCAACAATCATGAATCATTGATGTTTTCTTTTTTACAGTATCCACGCATCGACACCCAGGCATTGGATCATCAAATCAAATCTATCATGTCTGTAAGTTGATGTTGATAATTCTCCAGTGTTCATTGATACTTATTAACGTGATAATTATTATATGTTAATACCAGGAGGTTATTCCATACCTTAATGAACACATGGAAGATATGTGTACTGCTGATCTTCTTGGTTACATACGAGGACTGGTGTTATCAAGGATAAGAATACGAGATGAACAGGTACGTGATCGTATTCCAGTGTGAAATTATAGAAAGCCCTGTAGCCCTATAAACAGGGTTCGTGCTACTCCCTAAACTCCTTGAAAACTCCTTGAAAACTCCTTGAATTTCATTTACATTTTCAAGGACACTTGAAAAGCCCTTGAATTTTAGAAATTCTGCTCATACTCCCTGAAAACTAGAATTTGTACTTTTAACAAAATCCGTATGAGACTTGAATGGGATGGGAAACATTGAGTTTACATATAAGTGAGGGAAGGGGGATGTCCAATTATTTCATTATCATAGAAAAAATCTGTGACTCAAATGGGCTACAAGTTGATTAGAACTTATTTTGCTTTTTCAGGAATTTGGCCGGTTCTTTCATAAGCAGCTTGCTTCAATCCTACAAGATTCACTGTCCAAATATGAGAACCAAAAGTAAGAGCACATATAATGATTTAATGCACTATTTCTAGTATTGTAGTATACTAAAATCGCACCAAACACGAGCATCTGGATATCGGGAACGGCTTTTCATTATTCTATCCCAGAGGATAAGAAGCTTTTATACGTTTTTTTTTATAACTGTTTAATGTAGTCCCCCTTACAAAGAACTGACACTTTTCCAATGTGTGCATTAATGTGTGAGGTTCCAAAACCTTTCTAAAGGCCAGGACACACGATGAAGCTTTTCTTGCAACGTTGCGTGCAACAGAAGTACGTCCACCCCTGTAATAGGTTGCTCAATGTTGCAGAAAAAGTTGCAGATTGAAGTAGAACTCAATCCTACTCTTGCAATTGTTGCAGGGGTAGACATACCGTGCAATTCTGTGTGTTTTGCGTAACGTGGCAAAACCGTTGCAGGAAAAGTCGCAACGTGTGTCCGACCCTTGCTCGCAGCGTGTACTGGCCCGTTACTTTTCTAACTTTCATATAATAGCTCACATACTTTCTCCACTTCACAATAGGATTCCGTCATACCACTAAGATTCTACTTTGTATAGTTACTAAGATTCGAACGTGATGTTGTTTACGTTATTCAAACGTGACGTTTATGTTACGTTCAAACGTGACGTTTGTATTTACGTTGTTCATACGTGACGTTAATGTCGTTTTACAGGATGAAAGACTGTGGTGAAGACATGCTGGTAGATATGTCTGAGATTCTTTTCAACGAACTGGCTTTCTTCAAGCTAATGCAAGACCTTGACGGGTAAGACACTATTTACTCATAGAGTGACTTGAGTAGATTTCGTATGACTGTGAAAACGGCACCGCACGGTCACGGTACGGTTATGTTTTTATAGACATCACAGCACTGACACGGTTAAGTCACGGCGCGGTCCGTTTCACACTCATGCGAAATCTGCTCTAATGACAGCTAGCGTAATTGCACCAATGAATTGCTACTAACTCGATTTTTAAATGTAATTCCCGTGTGACCACCTAACCATCACTTCGGTCCTGTTTCAAGACGAGACGAGTAGTCCCTGGTAGCCTCGGTAACGCATATGTTTCTTTTCCCTGATGGACACTAAAAACAAAAGAGTTTTTCCACTATCGGCTAAGCAGCTCCCCTTTCGACGCAGACGTCCCAAATAGTGTCGTCATGCAACGCTTCAGTGTGGAAACCCTAAGGACGTCTGCACAAGGGTGTTACTTACTGAGTTCTGTATTCCTGTAGGGCTGATTCAAGAAGTAGAAAGCCATTCTGGAGACAGGTATGTGACCAGGTAGGCACATCTCTACACTTGATAGTGTACTGATATAGATGGGTGTGTGTCTGACGGACAACGGTACAGTTGATAGTACTGTGCCTTATAGATGGGTGTGTGTGTGTCTGATGGTTTATTGGTGTGTCTTATAATAGGAAAGCCAGAGTTTAACGGACACTGGTACAGTTGATAGTACTGTGTATAGATCGGTGTGTGTGTGTCTGATGGTTTATTGGTGTGTCTTATAATAGGAAAGCCAGAGTTTACCGGACACTGGTACAGTTGATAGTACTGTGTATAGATCGGTGTGTGTGTGTCTGATGGTTTATTGGTGTGTCTTATAATAGGAAAGCCAGAGTTTAACGGACACTGGTACAGTTGATAGTACTGTGTATAGATCGGTGTGTGTGTCTGAGGGTTTGTTGGTGTGTCTTGAAATAGGAAACCCAGAGTTTAACGGACACTGGTACAGTTGATAGTACTGTGTATAGATCGGTGTGTGTGTCTGAGGGTTTATTGGTGTGTCTTGAAATAGGAAAGCCAGAGTTTAACGGACACTGGTACAGTTGATAGTACTGTGTATAGATCGGTGTGTGTGTGTCTGATGGTTTATTGGTGTGTCTTATAATAGGAAAGCCAGAGTTTAACGGACACTGGTACAGTTGATAGTACTGTGTATAGATCGGTGTGTGTGTGTCTGATGGTTTATTGGTGTGTCTTATAATAGGAAAGCCAGAGTTTAACGGACACTGGTACAGTTGATAGTACTGTGTATAGATCGGTGTGTGTGTGTCTGATGGTTTATTGGTGTGTCTTATAATAGGAAAGCCAGAGTTTAACGGACACTGGTACAGTTGATAGTACTGTGTATAGATCGGTGTGTGTCTGATGGTTTATTAATTGGTGTGTCTTATGATAGGAAAGCCAGAGTGGAACAGACACTGGTACAGGACAGGAAGCTGATAAAGAAGATGAAGATGAACAACCAGAAGACAGGTACACACTTCTTTGAATGATTAATTGTTATAATGACCGTTAATCCTCGTAAATACTGACGACAAAGCGGGAACATAAACAATCAATGCATTGTGATTTTAGTGCTACTGAAGAAACCGAGTCTACAATGCGAGAAAAAGCTGAAGTCGACGCAAACACGACGAAAAATGGTGATAATGTTGAAAATGAAGAGAGTGATGATAGTAGTAGTAGCGATGAATCATCATCATCTGAAGACTCTGATGCTGAAGATGAAGCTGCAGCTGATGATGAAGGTGCTAATGATGATGACACACCAATGACAAAAGAACAGAGAGAAGCTGAAGAAGAAGCACTCGGAAAGGTTAGTTGACCCTATAACCATGACTCACTACAACTGTTTTAAAGTTTAGTATTGGTATTGACGACATAACGACCAACTGTTAGGACCATAAATCTGCTATCCAGTATTATTAATTGCCGGCGGATTGTCAGTCAACGTAATGACTTATTGTCCGTACGATGTCGGTCAATTAACGACTGACTGTCCGTCGACATCAATTAAGGTATTTCATTCTTTACCATTACCAATCTCGTACCCAGAGCCTGCGTTCCTCTTGGTCAGCGACCGAGAAACGACACTAGTGAAAAACTTTTGCGCATGCGTGCATATTACGATGTTTTCTTAAGAAATGGGTGAGTTTTAGCTCGAAATGAAATGCTCGTGTTCTCGGTGCATACATAAAATTTCTCTTGTATACTTTTGTGAGATAAAGATATTGCATTAATGAAGATATTATGTGAATAATGGCCCTAAGTTTTAAGAATTGACCTTAAGTTTTTACGTTTTGTGAAAAACATTGTTGGAAGCAGGCTTAAAAGCGAAATTTGTATAAGTTTACAAAAGCACGAAGACGTGACTACGAGCATGCGCAGACGTTTTTCACTAGTGTCACCATTACCTAGTTGATGTAGTAATCACTTGATTATTCCATCACAGGATCGTGATGATGATATGGCTGCACAGTTCGAAGATATGCCTGAAAGGTAGGTCCCGTTGTCGTCGTTGTAGTACAAGAGTCATGGTTGGGGGTAGTCTCATACTTAGCTGTCTTTAGTCCCATCGCACAGTGTAAAGGCTGGTTGTTGTAGTTTAGCTTTTGTGCACTAGAACCCCTTAGCTCTACAAAACGTCTCGTTTGTTTTAACTAAATGATGTTGGGCCCGCCGCTGCGATTACCCTTGCTAATTGGCAAAGTTAATAAAATATTATGCTTTGTATTTCGTAGCACACAGGACAATGCCGAAGCCCAAAAAGTAAGTTAAACTGCTGCAAACTGTCTAGAATTGCATTAACCCTTATCAAACCTAAATTATTTTACGGTTTGTTTTACAGTGTGTCAAGCTGGAGTTGTCTGTCAGTGAATCCAAACCATTCACAAGGTTTGTTCTTAAAACAATGTTGGTTATGTCATTGATATTGATGGTAGTAATGCCGATGTTGATGATTTTTCATCGACTTTGTGTTCGGGAAATCCCCAACTGATTGAAACAAAGATATGATAGAGTGAACAAAGGACAAATTATAACTTGCTGTTGCTCTTGCTTCAATACCGATTCACAGTAGTTTTTGGTTGCCAATTCGCCATCACCGGTACCGTGATTCGGCATTTAGATTTTTATTGTATTTTCACTCTAAGCTGTAAGGAAATATTTGATGTACACCAACGCCTCCGTCATCATCATCATCACCACCAAATTATCATCATCATCATCATCATGAAGGTCGTTATCAGTACATCATTTTCAATATCCTCATTGTTGTAACCGTCATCATATGGATCACATTCTTGTTCGATAAACAATAACCTATTTGATGTCTTTATCTAGTGCTGGTAGTGGAGAAGAAGACGGTGAAGAATCGTACGACGACTTACAAGCCAAAAGAACGTTAGAAGAATGTGAAGGAGGTACAGCAGCAGGACGTGATAGTGAAGACAGTGATAGCGATGGTAGTAATGCACCGCAAGACGACCAAGCACAGGCTGCTGCATCAAAACCTGAACATCTACAAAATGGACAGGTAACCCATTCCTGTATAAATGATCAGTTTGTAGATCGTTTATCTGTTCGTAAACTTGTGTCTGCTGAAAACTCTTTCCGATGAAAACTCTTGGACGTGAACGCCTTGAAACGAGAACCGTTTTTCGCCATGGGAGGTGACGGTCTCACAGAGCTTATCCTTCAGGAGGCGAATAAAAGATAGGAATTCGTCACGTTGGGATCAATATAGATAGATGCTCCAGTACTGGCTCGGGTTGCACGAGGGGATAGATAACGGGGGAGGGGAGGGGTAATCTATACCCCTATAATGGATAAAAAGCCAAGTCGTTTCGGACGATGAAAACTAGTCACCACAGCGTTGTAGCTTGTGCGGTTCCTGACCATGCGCAATTGCTTCAATTGCTTCCCTTTTTTCAAGCAAATGCGAATCCACCTAGATACTAACAGTGTTACATTACTTCAGGTCTCTGAAGAACAAGATGAAGTTGTTCTAGATGACTTACCTACCAAGTTAACTGGTTTAACTGAGGTAAGAACTTTAATCATCTCTTTGATAGGACGTTAACATTCTGATATCTAACAAAGGTTCTTTGTTAGGCGGACCTCCAAGCTCGAATAGCAGAAGAACAAAGCCGGACAGAGGGTGCACAAGCTGTTTTAGAACACATCGCTGGCGCCCCAGGTCAGTAAATTAGGTTTTTAAAAGTATCGTTTAAATATACCACTCATTTTTTCCTAATTACGTCAAGTTCATTTGTGTATATTCCTTGACAAGTAGTCACACTTTGGGGACGCTAGTGCCCAAAGTGTTAGTTCTGCAAGTTACTAAACTACTTTTTCACATTTGATATTTTAGAGTTGGTAGGAGACAGTGATGCGTTACGTGAACCAGGTATTTCTATAGAGCAGATTTCGTATTAGAGCAGATTTCATATGAGTGTGAAACGGATGGCGCCGTGCCGTGTCCGTGTCAGTGCCGTGTTGCCTATAAGAGCATTCAAAATTCCTGCCGTAACTGTGCCGTGACCGTGCGGTGCTGTTTTCACAGTCATACGAAATCTACTCTAGTAGGATTTTTCCGTATCCTAACGTTGTTGTGACGTAACATCGAATTCAGATTGGCTTATGCATTCACCCTGAAGAACTAAATTTTCATTACCATAACAGTTAGAGTCGTTTTCGTATGAGTGGGAAACTTACCGCGCCGTACCGTGACCGTGTCAGTGCCGTAATGTCTTTAAAAACATTCGAAATTCTTGCCGTAACCGTATCGTATCGTAACCGTACAGTGTTCCCACTCATACGAAAACGACTCTATCACACTGTAGTATCGTAGATTTCCACTAGCTCTTACAAACTGAAAGAGCGACTTTCCAGTAGTTGTGATGAGAATCATATCACGAGAATTTTCACATTTGGCATATTTGCTTTGGGAAAAATGGTGGAGTGTGAAGAACTTTTCCCTTAAGTTTCCATTCATTCTTCTTTTGAACCTTTTCATCCTTTTGTAAATTTCGCCCTACCCCCCTCCGATCCCCCCTATACTCCTCCTTCCCCCTCAGTTTTAGTTTGGCACGATAATAAAAGGAAGTAAGAGCATTTTGAGCATGATGCTTTTATAAATGATACTCTAGTAGGCCATGCTGAACAAGTTAAAAATATCTTGATGTTTTCCCATTGTGATTGTACTCACTTTTATTATAGAACCAACTCTAAATGCTGTAAATGGTTCTCCAGAAGGCGAGAAGTAAATCATCTAACTTATATTCATACTCATTGCGTACTTATAAATCAATGGTTGTATTGGTCCATAATGTTGTATATGTACCGAACCACGAAGTAGGACGTTAGTTAATATTTATTTACCGTTTATATAGATATTTCCTCGCTCTTTGCAGCCGTGTTAATATATGGCTGATTTTACATTGCGAGGTTAAATTGTATTTTAAAGGTTCCTATTGTTCCATAGGAGCCTCGTATTCCTCAACAGGTCCCTGTTGTTCCCACTGGTCCTATTGTTGTGATTGTTCCCAAAAGTCCTATTAATCCTATAGGTTCCTATTGCCTATAGGTCCTACTATTTGATTTTTCTTAATTGGTCCTTGTGTTACTACAGGATCCTATTGTTTCCATAGGTTCTATAACTTCCTATCGTTTCCATAGGTCGTAGTGTTACAATGTTTCCATGGGACCCTCGTTTCCATAGGTTCCTGTTGTTTTTATATTGTTATAGATTAATGTTCCAGCTATAGATATTATTCTCTACTGGCCCTGTTGTCATAATAGGTTGCGTTACTACCATAGGTTCCTATTCATCATATATTCCTGTACTCTGACAAAGGTTTATTACCATGCATATCAGTAGTAACTTTAGAGAGCCATTTAATGAGAAACCTTTATATTGGTTTCTTACTTTCTAGTAGAGCAGATTTCGTATGTCATGTAGGTATTGTTACGTCAGGAATTTTGAATGTTTTATAGACAACACGGTAATGGCACGGCGCGGTCAGTTTTAAACTCATACGAAATCTGCTCTATGCCCAAAGCAAGCTACACACACTCAAACCTCTATTCAACGACTGCCCTTGAGAATTGGGAAAATGACCGTTGTAATTGAAGTTTGGCTGTATAACAGAAGGTAATTTTGGTGTAAGACAAAAAATTGACAACCCAATTTATTGGGTACTAGACGGTGTATTTGCAGTGTTTCGAACGTGTTCCCCTTAGTGCGCACAGATCAAATTTTGTATCTCACTCCTTTTTTTTCTTGAAAATCTCTGTTCTGTGCCTTGAGTACATTTATGCACCACGCACGTTAGTTTTAGATTTCTAGCATCCATCTGATGACACTTGTTAGTCTTTTCCATCTCAATATGTTTATGATGCTCAAAGAGTGGCTAGCACTGTTTATTGGACAAATCCTTACGCGGTTGATATATTAATTCATAAACGTGATAAGGATTGCTCAGTGGAGTGCTATCCAGTCAGTTTCTGTACATTGGGGGTCATGGCCAGTAGTTCGATGGCAATTTGTAAAGTTCTTTACTAAGACTGAATGAATTTTATAAGGTTTAATCCTATAGAACAAAAACCACTCTAGCTAGGCCAGTATTTTCTATAGGAGTGAATAGTAAAAAGGGAAATTCCCCACGTCGCGAGTATATTTCTAGTAGCTGCAAACCGCCTGTTTATCCGCCTTCTCCCTTTGCATGTTTGTTTGCACAATACTCGGGGAGAAGATTATTTCTTGGTTTAGGTTTGTGTTTTATGAAGTGTGAAAATATTTATTAGAAAATCGATGTGAAAAAAGGTCAATTAAAGTTGTTGCTTTTTACCGAATGATTGTTAGTTTCTTGATTAACAATGGCGTATGAACCGGAATCAAAGTTTCCCTAATCAAGACTTTGTATACGTAATGCAAGTGGACGAGAGTTAGATCAGTTCGCGTTTGTCAAACGAAATCGTGTATTTGTGTGCGTTCTCTTCAGCAAATCTGTAACTGCGCTTTCAGACAAGAAGCGAAAGCAAATCGCAGGCTCGGAATGAGGTGAGCGTGTTCGACCATGCGCAGTCGATGTTTTACAGCGCGCGCGTTTGTTGCGTCACAATCCCTTAAGTTGCTTATAAAAAAAAATCTGAGCTGCGGTCAGCTGTTCTTTTCAGCAGGCTTATTTTACGAGCGAAATGAGGCGTTCTTCTCTACATCAATGGTTTTCTAGTGCCAAAAAAGGCCAAGAAGTTAAACTAGAACAGATATTAACCACCAAATCTGCGTGGAATATTGATATTCGAGATGATAGCTTGCGGTCAGGTTTGTATATTGCTGCTGAGTCTGGTAATGTTGCTTGTGTACAGAAGCTCTTGAACCATGGTGCTGATCCGAACACGTAAGCAATTAAGACTTTTATTTCCATACATTATCCTAGAATACTCCATTTTCGAGTTCCTGTTTGCTCAGGCTAAGCCTCGATTACGCGAAATTTATTCCATAGAATAGTTTAGCAACAGTCCGATGGAATGCAATGAACAAACAAAGAGAATACTTTAGAATTCCACGGGGTTTTTGCTAAATTCATGAATATTTTACTTGGATTCGAGGCTAAGCCTGAGCAAAACGGAATTCGAAACTGGTCTATTTCCTGGGGTCCGTTTCTGGAAAGACCCCCGATAACTTTTCGGGTCGGTTAATTTACGGGAAAAATTACGGGAACGCACGAGCACCCGTAAACCTGTAAAATCATAGAAAATGAAAATAACGTTCGTTTCGAGAAATATTCGCAAACTTTATCGGGTAAATTAACGGACTCGTAAAGTTATCGGGTCTTCGAGACACGGGGCCCCTGATAACTTCGAAATGAGTGCGATAGTGTGATGTGGATAAACCTTTACGCTTCATGCAGTCGAGTTCCTGCGGTTCTAGTAAGTACGTATTTCCCTGAAAAATAGCCTGCGCAGCCTGGCTCTTTGGGGGAAGGGGGAGGGAGAAGGGCCAGCTACGCAGGCTACCTGAAAAAAGGACTTGCGCACTCAATCAAGATGTACTTGAATAATATTCTGGAAGGAAAGAAAGCAGTGATTTTATTGACCCATATACTTGAAATTTCCACTGCGATAGGCTCTCTTCGTTGCAGTTCAGGGAAACCGTAACGAAGTGCCTACCGGCAGGACTGTAAGGGCCTGATTATATGAACCGGACTGGCTGACTTCTTTTGTTTTTTAACTCCCAGGGATTCATATAGTCAGGCCCTTAACATGTTGGACGTTGCGGAAAAAATAGTTCGTTATAGTGCCTTCCGCATTTTATCGGGATTAAAATCCATGCATCTTAGCTTCTGATTGACGGTGCGGAAAAAGTGTTACGTTTTACGTTAGTGTAAAATGGGAGCGGTTCACTGTAGGTCGAAATTGATGAATTGCGCGCGCCCAGCAAGTGAAGTTCAAAAAATGATTTTGACGCGCGCGCGATAGATTGAGTTATATTTGTTTTGTTGTCTTCTATCTGATAGACAGTCCAAGGACGGTACTCCAGCTCACGCCGCAATCGGAGCGAAAAATTCTGAAATTCTAACATTGCTGCTGAACTTTGGTGCGCATTTAGATGCCAAAAACCGTAAAGGACTTACTGTGCTGGAGTACGCTAAGGAAACGTTTGGGATTAAAAGAACTAGAGAAATTCTTGAAAGTACAGGTAAGGATGTTTATTTTGAGTTTGTAGCTCCTTGTACGCATATTTTACGAGCTATAACTTCGGGTGTGTTTACACGGGCAATTTCGTTACGGGATGAAACTCGTCCCGTGAACTCAACCCGTGATCCCGAAAAATCCTTCATATATATCAATACCGGGTAGATAAAGACATACGCCAGGGGGAAGGGGAAGTAGTCTAAAGGGGAAGGGAAAATGGAAGAAGGGACGCCTTGGCAAACTCCAGGGTGTCTTTCCTAATTTACCGGTTTATGAAGGTCCGAGACGCCCTGAATCCCCGAGGATGACTCTTGTAAAGGAAATTCACGTCTTGTCATGGTCTCCATATACGTCTCACCCAAAAATCCTATAAAGTTCCAGTCCCGTGACAAACTCAGCCTACGCACGTGTTCCGGTTCTTAAAATATCAATTGAATCGTGTTTATTGCAATTTTTTGTAGAACACTTAAAATTTGATCGAATAAAGAAACGACTAAGACAGGCAACCCTGACTGACATTGACAGTGCTGGTAGGTATAGTTATCGCTTAAATTTTACGATCTCTGCACCATTCCTGCTCGTGCAGACTGAATAAATTCTGATGCTCCTCTCGTGACGTCAATTGTGAAATCTGATGTCACTGATATGATGGTAGTCTCCTTCGCAGCCGTTTTTTGTATCGGGATCCCTGTTCCTCCCAAAGAGGGACAGGGATCCCGATACAAAAAACGGCTGCGAAGGAGACTAATAGGGACCTTACGCAACGACGACGGCGACGTCAGTGAAGACGGGAAGCCAAAAAAGATTAAAGAACAATCGATAACGCTATTTCTTTCGCTTGTTCATTTTCATGTGACATTCAGACTTAGAATCTTTTAATAAATGAAAATGAAAGATCAGTTTTCTGTGCGAACGAAAAATAAGCTGATTTACTTCTACAAGTTGCCGTTCTCGGTAGAGCGTGAAATCTGGACTTTTCACGTTGTAGTTTTGAAGAGTACGGTCGATATCTTTGCAGTTCTACACATTTGCACGTGCATTTATTGTATTTTGTAATTAAAGGCATTGTTTTATGCCGTCGCCGTCCACGTTGCCGTCGTGGTTGCGTAAGGTCTCTAATATGATGGTGGTGTGAACGGGAATGGTTGCGCTTCTTAAAGGCCCACTTGGATGAAAATCTGTGAAAATTGGAAACTGAGTATTTCTTTATGAAGATAAACATAGTCAAATAACTATAGCTAATCTCCGACAGAAAATCTGCATTTTAAGCTACTTATCACAGAGAAATTTTGGGTTAAAACCTATAAAAGAACAATAGGGTTGAGTAGGTGACGTCATAATGACGTCATTTACTCAATTTTTTGCTGTCTCTTTTGGATGTTAAGAAAAATATTGCTTCGTGGTGATTACTGGCACCGTGTACATAGGTTTCACTAAGTCAGTTCCAAGTTATTTTCAATTTTCATTGATTTTGATCCAAGTGCTCCTTTAAATATTCTATAAATATAAGCCTGGTTCATAAGAGCGACGCAAATGGAAGGGCAAGCATTGCTCACACATAAAGTAAAGTAAAGTAAAGCGACCATATTTTACGTCGATAGCTCGTGACAGTAATTTGGGTAACTGATAAACTTGAGGTCGACGGTGCGCTCATTTTACTCCCCTCTCTCCTTCAGTGCTCCGTTTTTTAATGGTGTTTAAAGCTAATTAAAGCTACACAGAAAGGAAAGAAGTTGAAACAAGGATGCGAGGTCACTGAGGATCGAACTAGGGACCTCTCGCACCGAAGGCCGTGCACTAACCAACTGTGCCATCCTTGCTCCTACACATAAGCGCAAATGCAAAGATTTAGTAGATACGCATGCGCAATTGCTAATTACAAAGACAATGGATTTTGTTTACATTTGCATTTGCACAGTCGTTCATAAGAAAATTAGTTTTTTCATTTCCTTATAATAGCACATGCATTTAATTTGTGCTTACACTTGCGTTTCATGGAATTGCGCATGCATTTGTATTTGCGTCGCTCGTTAACGAGGCAATAAAGAAAGTCCTCATCATCTTAGAAATATTGTCTCTTGAATTGAAGCCGGAATTTGTTGTTCACACAGATGACCTTCAAAAACCCTTTAGGTTTGGATGTACTGATTAAACTCTATAAATAGCAATGCTTCAGTTTTAGTTAACTTTTCATTTTGACAGAGGAACTAGGAGTGGGTGTCCTTGCGTCGCCACTACCTCAGGTGACAATGAAAGAAATACAACATTTTGAAGCCGACGTTTACGCAAAGGGACCGTGCAGCTTTTACGTAAAAGGAAAAGTGTCTCAAGAGTTCGTTACTTTGAAAATGTACAATAATGAGGTTACGGAAGACCAAGTCACAGAATTGTTCGCCAGGGAAGCCAGGGCTCTCAGGTAAGCGACATCCATAGACTTTGATGAACATGAGATGAGATCACCGAAATAAAAAATATCTGCGAACTTGTCGAGGACTAGAGCTACAAGAAGTCGAAACTACATGATCGTGCCGAGGTCACTGAGGCACCTCTCGCGACGCGAAAAACCGCACAGTAACTAGAGCAGATTTCGTATGACTGTGAAAACGGCACCGCACGGTCACGGCACGGTTACGGCAAGAATTTCGAATGTTTTTATAAACACGACACTGACACGGTCATGGCACGGCGCGGTCCGTTTCACACTCATACGAAATCTGCTCTAATTAACCCATACTTGTTCCTTTGCAAAGATGAACAGTAACATGTTCGATTTTCGACCAACATTTGATCGATCTTTACCATTATGACCTTCGCCAACAGCTAGCCCAGGCGTTTTGTACTTATACCTATATTATTTTTGGTAGCTTCTTTTGTTGTGCTAGCGGTTTTCACTACTGTCTTAGTATTCTCAAAGGAGTTATAATTCTTGTATATAAAAATAATTAAATTTTGAAAAAGACAAGCAACGAATTAAGGTGACTGACTACGTTGGCACTGCGCATGATTTCGCGCATTACGTCTTAAGCAATGTCATAGCGCGCGGAGATTTCAGCGAACAGCAAAAATCATAGAAAAACTTAAGTTTTTGTACAAAAATCAGCTCCAAATTTATTCTTGTGGATTTAAATACTCAAAATCATTAGAGAATGAAGTAAGAATATTTTCTTTTTGGAAAAAACAGTGAGCGCTCGCTTGTTTTCGTCAACACAAATTTGAATCAAGCTCGCGCTACGCGTCATTTTTAAAATGGCGGCACTTCCGGTTAGCATTTTTTAGCCCTTTTTAACAACTTCAAAGGCACAAAACCCTTCATTTTTGCACGGGACCCTATACTTTTTTTTCGTTTATTTAAAAAAACACCTAAAAATCTCAATCATATCAATTTTGCAAAAAAAGTTAATTATTCTAGCATATGAAAAAATTGATTTTTGTACAAAATTTTGCTCGACATGAGGACAATTGTGGTTGGTACTCGCGGCACAAAAGCCAAGGAATGAAGGTATTTTGCTGTTCTCACATCAAAAGTATTTATGCCATTTTGCAGAATACTCCATTAGCTAATATTTACATAATTGTAGCCTTTGTAGAAATGTTATTTCCCTAATTCTTAATTTCTTTTCTATTCACTTCCGGTTGAGCGATTTTCGCATCAAAAATTCGGAGATAGGCATTCATACAATGCTGATTATCTCGAAAACGAGTGCGGGACCCCCCTTTTTTCTTTTCATTTTTGGGATCAGCATTAAATTTCGTTCTAGAAAATTGTGGTTTAAACGATATTTAATTACTTTTTGCCAACGTAGTCAGTAACCTTAACATACACAGACTCAGTATTGCATCAGTATTATCACAGGTAACCCAGGCTAATTACTTGTAAAGAGACATGTGTAATAAATATGGCTTCTCCTCAGCTATACAGTTTACCTCTGAAATTGTGGAAATCAAGCTTAGAATTTAAGAAAACAAGTTTACTTACCGTCTCGTCTTGACATTTGTCGATTTTGTGCGTTTTTAAGCCATTTTAGGTACCCCCTCCCGTTCCCCTACGTAAAAAATTCCAAGGTTGGTCACTTCGCTGAAGATTTTCCCCAAGTCACTCTACTTCAACTCGATTTTTTCGTCCAAAAACGAGGTTTCCTCCAGTTTCAAACACACTAGGCCAAAGAAGAATGTTTAACGATTCCTACAATGTAAGTCATTGCTAAATAACCTCTCTGGAACTGCTTGAAATCGGCCGTTAAATTTCAATAATCAGCCTCCTGGAATGCCGTCTACAGAAAACCTGGACGGAAACAAGGTCGTTACTCCACAGGAAACCCAAAAGCAAACATGATCTCGAAGCTGATTGGTCGAATTTCGCACTCCCCCATATTTAGAAATTTGAATTCCCTCTTTACTTGTTGAAATTCGACCAATCAGCTTCGAGATCATGTTTGCTTTTGGGTTTCCTGTGGAGTAACGACCTTGTTTCCGTCCAGGTTTTCTGTAGACGGCATTCCAGGAGGCTGATTATTGAAATTTAACGGCCGATTTCAAGCAGTTCCAGAGAGGTTATTTAGCAATGACTTACATTGTAGGAATCGTTAAACATTCTTCTTTGGCCTAGTGTGTTTGAAACTGGAGGAAACCTCGTTTTTGGACGAAAAAATCGAGTTGAAGTAGAGTGACTTGGGGAAAATCTTCAGCGAAGTGACCAACCTTGGAATTTTTTACGTAGGGGAACGGGAGGGGGTACCTAAAATGGCTTAAAAACGCACAAAATCGACAAATGTCAAGACGAGACGGTAAGTAAACTTGTTTTCTTAAATTCTAAGCTTTATTTCCACAATTTCAGAGGTAAATTGTATAGCTGAGGAGAAGCCATATTTATTACGCATGTCTCTTTACAAGTAATTAGCCTGGGTTACCTGTGGTATTATGTGAGAAAAAGAGCAGTACAATACTGAGTCTGCGTATGTTACTATGCTTACGCTCGTGAAAACCATGCTTTACACTGTTTTCTGAGAGGTTCGTTAAGAGAGAGACCACGCCCTTAAGTAGTCAATTGCACAAACTTCATTTCTGTTTCCATGACTTCATCTCTGTTTCCATGACAGCGACATTCGACATCCCAACGTACTTCTTCTCATGTCTGCTTGTTATGGTCCTCCATTAAGTGATCGCTGTATGGTCTTCGAGCCTGTTGAGCGAGGTTTTCTACACAGGTTGATACACGTGGATAAAGAACCTTTAGAAGAGGACATGGTACTAGAGATCACACGAGATGTTGCTTGTGGCTTGGTGTACATGCATGAGAGGGGATTTCTGCATTGTTACCTGGGTTCACACAGCGTGGTTCTTACTGAATTGTATCAAGCTAAAGTATGTTCAAATACTCATTCACGCATTTCTTCATTTCCTCATTAATCAAAAGTGCATGGTTTGAACTAGAGTACAAACACTAAAAGCGCGCAATACTTTGTACTGTTTAGTGATAGCTCTAGTCAAGAAATAGAATTTGCATGATGTATAGTATTAGTATTTGCACTATAGTATTCATTACTATATATGTTACATGCATGCTTTTAGTGTTTGTACTCTACAAATATCGATACTAAGTTTCTCTAGGTTTCTGCTCCTATAGAGGGATTTCACGGCAGCCATGTTTGTGGGCAAAATAATAGAGCTTTTTTTCCCAAGAGAAATGAAATCTTTTCTAATTCAAAAACTTTCTATTGTACTTGCCCACAAACATGTATGGTTGCCATGAAATCACTCTATTGCACGCAATGCCCAACCGCACAGGGAAATTCTGTTGCTCGCAACGTTGCGAGCGAAGTTGTATAAGGTACCCGAGCCTTCATGTTGTCTCATATGTCACTCATTGGTTTTTAGATCTGCAACTTGGAATATTCTCAAATACTAAGGTACGGAGACTCAAGTGGCAAACCAATCAGCCACATACCAGCACTCTATGAATTCATGGCGCCTGAACAGTTACGAGGAAAGGCCGCTGACAAACTTGGTGATGTGTACAGTTTAGGTCTTCTTGTGTGGGAATGCGTAACGCAGAGAACACCTTTGATGAATGTGGGAAATTTCAAATCTATCATGAGAAAAGATGATCCAAGATTGAAAAAAGTTTCTGGGAAATGGAGTGCAAATATCAAGAATCTTATCAAGGATTGTATTCAACCAGCAGCAACGCGACCAAATTCTGTTCAGGTATCCACTCCTTACCTCAATATCTTCAGCATCAGGTCAATCTTTGATATAGCTTTCGCTCTCTAGTTTGACGCTCTTCCCATTGATCCCTAACCTCCTGTGCAGGCTTTTCTACTCTCGACCTAGTAAACGCCTGCATGGGTTCGGAAGCTATACTAATGCATTGATTCCGAGGATTCATTTTCACTAGCTATACAATCATTATTCTTGGCACGATAACATTTTGGATATCTAACCGTATGTCTTTTCTTTCCCGCAATATCCCCTTTACAGTGTTGCGTTTTCTAGAGTAACCAGGAAGGTGTGTCCGCCGGTAAAAGTTTTCCTTATGTCATGTTTTCCATCCCAACATGGCAGATTTAGGGGTGCGGGGAGAGCCGAGAATCACTCAAAAATACCTATCAGATCGTGTGAACAATTTTGCTATTATATTATATTCGAAATCTGAATCGAGCCTACCAGGTAAAGCTTATTGAAAAAACAAACAAACAAACAAACAAACGCCTGGCGAAAAAGAAGCCTTCAATGGGATTCGAACCCACGACCTTTGCGATCCGCCAACTGAACTATCAAAGCCAGTGAGAGCAGGTCATGTGTGGGTTCGTATACAGCTACTGATGGACATTCGTTTCAACTTTGGGATCGATTGTAGCATTGTATAATAATTGGTATATTACGCACGATCTGATTGGTCGAGAACCGTGCGTGAACACATGCATAGATGACGTCACTGAATGTTACGCGCGCTCTGATTGGTTGAAATGTTTCGATGAATATTATATAGAACAAATAAATTCCTAAATCTGTTTGTTAAATGTATATAAAACTAGCCACGCAGACTTTGTGCATCGTTTGTACGTGCAATGTCCTGAAAGTGCATGCTCAGCCGTGTTCGTGATTATGCTGCAAGCACTGCGTATCGTAGTTCTTAGTGAAACACTCAGCTTAATCGACCAAACAATATTCCTTGATCAATGTCAATTAACCTCTGAAAACAAACCCTGTTAATTAACAAAATTGAATGTGAAATGATCAAATAAACCATCGTACCATCTTAAGGCGACGCAAATTCGAAGCTATAATTATGTAGTTATGACCAGCTCATATTAAGCTCTGGTGGATGGAAAGGAATGATGATGATGATGACGATCGAGTCCGGGACAGAGTGCTGTCTCAATACGTAGACATACAACGGTATACATCGTATGCACAATCTTGGGTTCGAGAAAACGCCGACCATTTCCCACTCAGAACGGGATTTGCTATATATCAGCTGCTTGATTTGTATTTTCAGGTATTTGATTGGTTAGATGGTTTGACCAATCATAGGCTGGTAAACACCCGTCCAGCTAAGATGGTGATTGAAGACATGCCCAACTTATTCCCTAAAGTAAAGATTGAATTAAATAAAATATACAAGACCCTGTAAATATCTTATCGAAAGATGACTGGAAATAGAACTAGATAGATTTAAAATAAACGTAAGTAATGCAATTAAGGTAAATAAAATTGATTTATTTGTGCAACCGTGCTGCAAGAATAAAATACGTTGACAAAATTACTACAGCATTTCTGGCGTCTTTCGTCTTTACAAACTTTTATGTACATTACTAACGTTCAATTGTGTTAAAAAATAATGCCAATAAAAATACTGCCAAAACATCTTTATGTCACTGTAAGAGTCGATGGGGGTTTGTTTTTAATTGTTGCAACAACTGAACCAGGTTTCGTCTTTCTCTGTCTGCTAGCTGTCAAATGCATTCGTCGTTCAGTCTGCATTCTGGCATTATAGTACGGCACCGAATCTGGTTGCTCCATGAGAAGCTCTAGCTGCAGTCGGTCAAACTTTTCTTGTTCATCTTCAGGGACGTATCCTTCCCGTGAGACTTTGCGGTCGCCTGAGACCGAGCTTGTGATTTGCTCATCGGGGCCTAGGAACGACTCCATGTACCAGTTGTCAAATTCAGTGAGTAACCGCTGACGACATTGATTGACAAGTTTCTCACAGTAGAGTATTTCAGATTTGATGTTCTGGAGTTCTTCGTGGTTTTCTCTGTATTTCGCTTTGAGTTCTTTTAGTTTCTTTAGATGATTGAATTCGTCTTCTTCAATAACGACTTGGCCATTTTCTGTAAAGAACTCTCCATCATGCAATCTTTCTTCTGTTTTTTCTTTGAGTAAAGCTGACTCTTGGTCCATTTCACTCTTCAGGCTGTTGATGGTTGCTGATAGGTCTTTGGCTGTCTGCTTTTTTGCTTTGAGAATGGCTGCAAACAATAACAAACCATTTATAAACACTTTTCTTCAAATTGTCTTCTAAGGATACATGAATAGATAGCTTTTAGGTGTTGATTTGGTGATAGGCGCACGCGTGCGTGTTTTTGGCGGGAATCATTTGACTTCCGGTAGATCGACGGACACCTGACAAAAAAGACTCATTTTTGGTTTTCATTGCGCATACGCGGGCATTTCACTTCCTGTTTCTTTAAAAAGCTATCATCTTTGGCGGATTTCGTCAAAACGAAGTGTTTCTTTAATATTTATCTTCTTTACAGCCTTTTCTTCAAAGCCAAGCATGGGATTGGCATTAAATTAAGAAATACAGAAGTTATTTCGATTATTCGTTCATTTGCGACATTCAAAAAATCACAACAAATTTATTTGGGGACCATTCTTAAAACGCATGCTTGATTTTATGCACCTTGATCTCAAGATTTATTTCATTTATTTCAAATTCTCAAATCAGATGATTATAACTTTTTGCTGTAGCCGTGACGTCATCACATGACGTCACGCAATGATGTCATTAAATTTCAAAGTTCCTTCAAAGGAGACTTTTTATATGTCAGTACACCCCTAATGTTCCTCTGCGCTCTAAAAACCGGATTTTCTCGATGAACTGATCTCACTGGCAAAGCAATTGGGAATCTCTAATAAACAGGACCCTTGAAGAAATTATTAGCATTGCGCATATTCCAGTTGATATAGCCCTCATGGGTAAGGGATTTGCTCTATGCTTACCTTTATTCTCATTCAAAATTCTGTTTATTTCACTTCCACGTTCCTTCTTGAATTCCTCAAAAGCATTTCCCTTGGGAGGTGGCGTGGGAAGTCTTTTGTCTGACACTTCGGATGGGACAGGAGAACCTGGCTTATCGGGTGCCGCAGACCTTCTTGCCCCAGCTTGTGATTTCTGATCAGCACTGTCTCTGTCTCTGCTCTTACGACTTTTGGATCGCTTTGCAGTCGCAAGGCCTGCCGCGTTGGGTTTGACATTCCCACCAGCCACACCTATCCCAAAGCCTTTGGTATCAAGTTCCCCTACAACACCTGCTTCTCCTTCAACTTTCCCGCTTGCTTTGCCTCCTGATACTGGAAAAATAATGAAATTGACTAGGGTAAGAAATCTTTAAGGATAGGATACAAGAAGTTACTGTTTAACGTCTTTCACGCATTAAGATGGTAGGAGCTATCGCCGTTTTTCGCTACATGATGCTATTTTGTGCGCAGATTTTTGCACGCAACAAGATGGCTTCGGCATGGGTTACACGATGAAATTTTCCCTCCAACGTTGCTCGCAACTGCCTTGAGAAATCTTTATTTTAATGTCAAGGTAATATATGTAACGTAAAGCTGGAGCTATAGATAAGTCTTTGCTACATCGTGCACAAATTTTATGCGTAACATTTTGCAACTATTACAAGCAAGGTTGCGCATTAGAGTTTCTAACGTTACAGTTGCAATTCTACTGTTGCATGTAACGTAAGAAATGTTATATCGTGTGTCCAGGCCTTCATTCTGATTGCCATGTTCTCTTTTGGTCACACAGAGTTTTTCTTTCACCGGTGTTATGAAGTGTTTCCAATAACAAGTTTTTTTGGCGGAAACGTATGGAAATTTCACACATTGGTTGGGACATTGAGAATTGTAATCAGAATGTACGGAAGTTCCAGAGCAATCTCCTTTAGCATTCCCATGTACTAGCCATTCAATTATGCGATTCTACTGGTGTTTCGAACAAGTTGATGAGATAGATCCAACATCTAAACAATGTACGCGCACAATAATTTGAAGATCGCGAATCAGATTGCGCAAACTTTACTCTCGATATTAGTTTATAAAAATATTCAATACCTGATCCCGCTTCAACTCGTTCCTGAAGTATATATTTCTGCCTTAACTTCTCCTCCATGTCGTTTTCAAGAGAGTTCACGATGGCCTTGAATTGTGCAAAGGTTTCCTGAATCTGACGCACGTTCACTAGCTCTATGTCATTCAATTCTCCTTCCAGAAATCGCTTGACTTGATCTCTTACCTCTTCTATTTGGGAATAAGACAGAGGTTCATAAGAGATCTGGCTGCGGTTTGTAAGGGTGTCGTGCATGGCTAGCTCTTTACGAAGTAGCTTGATTTCTTTCTCGTATTCCCTGCAGAGTTTTGTAGAATCATAGTATTCCATGATTGCTGGTTCACAAGGAACACTCATCATGCGGCTTCCAAAACGAAGTGTTGACAACTGCAAAAGAAGTAGAATTTTGAGTACAATGTTACACACACATCCTGACTAATTATACTTATAGGTATGACATAGCGGAAAAACAGCTAAGCGGCTGTTTTTATATTTTTTCATAAACTGATAAAACAGTAACTGGTACAAAAAACGTTTTACAAAACCTTGTGATGCTACAATAAAGCTTCCCGGGGATATCTATCAAAACAATGATTTTTCTGCTGATCAAAATGTCACCTCTCCCAAAGTACAGGGCATATATCTCAGAGATGTATGTACCAAATTTTGATATTATTTCATATTTTGCTCTTTGTGTCTAAAACGGCTTGTATGCAAAATATTGAGCTTTAAAACCCTATGGTGTCCTTATAAATGGAGGCTGTTAAACGTTTTTCTGCCCTGTCTACAGGTATCCATTCAATGTGGTAAAACGTTTTACCTTCGCAACATTATAACTTTGTGAGCTTTTCACAGTCAAGACAGACTCGTGTTTTGACATTTGTTTTGAAATAATTTACTCTATTCTTTCTCTTGTACCCAAAGATTTGCAGCTGTACAAACATCAATCTCGTACCCAGAGCCTGCGTTCCTCTTGGTCAGTACCGAGGAATGAAAGACAGCTTTGGCCGGGGTCTCGTCCGCTGACCAGAAGCTGGCAAAACTCTGGGCTCCAGATTGTACAAATATCTGAACACTCTTGCTGTATGGTATCCCTGGTATTGGTCCCTGCCTTACCTAGAAACTCATGTCCTGTTATCCAGGGTTGTTTGCAAGCAAGTTAACCCCCAGAAGTATTATTTTTGTTTTTCAAATTAGTTCATTGTCATTTTTTTTACATATACCTCCCCTTGGACATTGCAGATTTGCAGGAGGTTCAGTTTATTTGCTTTATCGGGTAGAAAGTTGAACCTGTCCATCTTTTACCTCCTTTGCTATGCATAGATAATTTTTTCTTTACACAATAAGCCTCCTTCACAAGAAGCACTTGCGGCTGATGGATAAAAAAGCTGTGATTGGACCAATGTTGCCAGGTTTGCCTCAGCCTTGAGTCTTGTCCTTCCAACACAGGAATCCCAAGATGTGCCCCATAACAGCTTTTTTACCCTCAGCCAGAAGTGATACCTGTAGAGGACGTAAGCTGTTCATGTGAAATAACTTTCTATTTAATGCAGAATATTGTTGAAATTTAAAGGTGGTCTAAATTTGAACAGCTTTCAAAAACTCAGTTGTAAAAGCACATTCTCAAGTAGGGCCTTACCGTTTCCTCAATTTGTTCAGCTTCACCCCATATGTTAGCAATAAGTAACATATTACACTTCCCTCCCAGGGAATCTTTTAATACATGTGTAAGCTTGCTTTGTCTGAATGGTACATGTTCACGGTGTGGGTCACCCAGTGCTATAACCACTTGCTCCAGGAATGTCAAGGACTTGTTAATGTACATGGCTTCTGTCTGTGTGTCACCAAATGACTGTGTCTTGCCAAGTCTCTCAGATCCAGCTAGATCTACAAGGTTAAGCTTGGACATTGTGTATTTTGTATTGGATTCAGTTCTTGAATGTGACTCCAGGTAAATGGTGAAGATACAGTGTGATCTTGAAGAATGCTTGTTCAAGGAGTGTTGAGCTATGATTCTGTTGGTTTCACCCTGTTGAATAATAAAGATTTGAAAAAAAAAGTTTGAAAATATTTGTCACAAGTACAGATATTGATCAGCAATTTTGGGAGGGAATGAAATATTGAAAGTGAAAGGAAGAGAAAAGGAATGAAAAGAGAAAAGGAAAATGGAATGGAAAGAGAAAAGGAAATTAAGGAAAAGGAAAAAAAGAAAAGGTGATTGTAGAGAAATGAACAATTAGATTTAAGGGAAAGGAAGGAAGGGAAAAATGAAACCAAAGAAAAAATGGACAAGAAAAAAGGTTTACTGACAACGGGCATTTTACAAATAGTATTGCTAACCCACAATAGATGGAAAGAACATGAATAAGTTTTGTAATTCAAATGATCTCTGGTTTGGCTCATTAGACATTCACATCACTTCTGATATAGCAACAGTAAACAAATTATCACATTCTCCTTACCACAGCTGTTTGCAACCATAGCTGCCACAAGGCCTAAAGCTTTTATTACATTAGTGATCTGCTTACCTCAAAAAGTAAATTGAGTGCCTCTTCTTCATTATTGGCCGTATGTATCGAGAGTCCTTTGACCCTAGTAAATCCATTATTGTTGTCTTCAGTAACTGTCATGGTACTAGGATCAATGGGGATTGTACCGGGTAGAGTTGCTAACAAATCATACATAGACTCATTATATATCTCCATATAAGACACTCTTACAGTGACAGCGGTTTCAGGCTTTTCGCTTATCTCTCGGAACAACTGTTGAATGGCACGAGGGATGATTCCACGATGTTCAAACCTTTCGGTCGACCCAGTCATCGTAAAAGTCTTGCCTGCTCCTGTTTGGCCGTACGCCATAATTGTACCATTACAACCTTCTAGAGTATTGGTCAATATATCTTTAGCACACTCTTCGTATACTACGTCCTGGCTAGCATTGTGGAGTACTCTGTCTAAAGAAAAACTCCAGTCCAAAACCTGGTTGTTGATGTATCCGCGTCTCTGGTCCTTTTCGCAGTGAATATTCACGGATTTTCCATCGGGTAAAAGCTCGATCATGTTGTCTGCAAACTTAGACGTAGGACGAATCCTCACAAACACTTTCACCCTTTCGTTTCCACTCATTTTGGAAGATAAAGACCGATAGAAATCAGGGAAAGTAGATTTGCGCTCCGACCACTTGATGAAATTGAATATTAGCGCACTGTTGCTATGTAAAGCCACTTGGTTGCCATGAAAGTCAGCGCATGAGTTTTAGAATGCCTGCTGTTCACTTATTTTGCGGGCGCACCCAAAACAAAATGGCGGATGAGGGTGGTCTTCAAAGTGAGAGAATTCAACTGCTAGAAAAGTGTCCTAAAGAGCAAATTGAAAAGGTATATTGTGTCACAACAGAAAGTTTTGTTGTCGTTATTTTAGTATTATATGGCATTTTGTACTTTTGATAAATTCAGTCGATGTTTTGACAGTTTATTCATGAAGTACTCGATGGTATTTGCGATGGGAGACACCCAAGGTATGCAAACTACGGCAAAGTATGGACTACACAGGAATGGAGGGATGTAATAAAGGACACATCTGAGAAATTGAAGTCTTACATACGCAAAGCCTTTGGTAAAAATGAGGTAAACTCAGCGAGACTTTGAAGTCTTTAAATACTTAACATTTTTGTCAGTTCTCCAGAATGCAACCCCTCTCCCCCACTCCTACAAATAACATTTTTCAATAGAAGAAATATTAAGTTTCCTAAGAATTCATAAACCTACAGTGTGAACATCCATTTCTTCAAATGGCTAACTCCTCTTTTTCCCCATATCAGTAGCAGATCCAGGATTTTTCAAAGGGGAGTTCCGTTTCTTAAACGCAACTGTAAATACTCTATTGTTTGGTTGATTTTTGACAAAAATGGCTTTAGGGGGGTTCTGTGGACCCCTTCGACACCCCTGGATCTGCTACTGCATATCATTAGAAGTGATTGTTGTAGGAAGTAATGCCTGGTTCACACTAGGGTTCTGTGGGGGGTTCTGTAGACCCCTTCAATCCCCTCTGGATCTGCTGCTGCATATGAAGTGGTTGTTGTAGGAAGTAATACCTGGTTCACTAGCATTGGAATCAGAATCAGGATAAATTTGTGAGAGGAGCTTATGAACAGTGTGATAATAGTCATATTTGGAATTGGAAGCAGAAGGGCAACAGAAGCAGAAGGATAAGACAGTTCTCTTTTCTTATGATTCCAATTCTGATTCTGACACAAATGATCCTGTGTGAACCAAAGAATCAGAATATATTGGAACTGGAAGGATTTGGCCAATGGAAGAGCTCATCCCAGGCCATTTTGAAAACTTTTAAGAAAAACAACAAAGAATCATGCACTGAAGCAAGGTTTATGATTCTCCTTGTATTGCTTTGATTCACACTAACTTGTAAGCAGTTCTTGTGATCATGAGTCTTATGATGATGTTACATTAACCAGGTTTATGGCAGACTTGTACAATGATTTTTGCTATAATATAGATGTGGTTCCAATAAGTGCCTCATTTTTTCCCTAGATTATTCAAGACCTTGATAAGCACTCTTTAAGTCCAGACATAAAACAAGGTATATGTAGTTGTCTGTCTGCCCGACAAGATGAAGTGCGGGCTGCACTAGTCAACAGTACGGCTGGTATCACAAATGCATATCTTAAGGACTTTGATTGGAAAGTCAAGGTAATTATATAAAATATTATCTTCATTGTGTTAGATGAGATGTATGAATTGAATGACAATGGAAGTCAAACGATTGCTAAGACATCCTTGAGAACACAGGAGTAATACTCTGTTGCTCGTTTCTCGCTACCAGAAAAATTACCCCTGGGTACGACGTCTGTTAGAACTTGTTCCGGAAGTTAAAATTCAAAATGGCAGCTTTCAGAGAATCCAACCAATCTGATTAGTTGATCCACTGGGGTCTACCAATCAGAAACGAGATGAATCTGACTTCCGGAACAAGTTCTAACAGACGTCGTGCCCAGAGGTAATTTAAAAGTGTAAAAATGAGCGACAAAATATTACTCCTGGGTTCCTAAGGATGTTGCTAAGAAGACTTCACACTAACCAACAAAGTGACCTTTGCATGATGTCTATTGTTTTTTAATTACCAATGCTTTTATTTAGATGGTACTTGCAAGTGACAAGATTGCTTCCATTAGAAAACCAATAATTAGTGTAGATTTTGACATAAATCAAGGAAGTACAGTAAAACCTGTGACAGTGGAAATGTCTAAAGAAGAATTAAAGAATCTTATAACATCTTTGGAAGCAGCTAATAAGGTACGTCTGCATCATTCAATTGCATCTGAATCTTTTACTCTAAAATACACAAGGAGTGAGGAGTACAAAATAATGTCCTTTTATTGAATACAGTAGTGTAAATGAAGGTTGCTATAAATAATTATTTGCCATATTTGGTTTGAAAAGGAATCCATCTTGTTGCAGACTCACTTACTATAATCTATATGCATTTGTATTAAATTTTAATGAAAATATATTTAAATATTAAATAAATTAGTGCTATAAATTAGTACTACTTGTTCATAGAACTTAACAAGATTTATTACACAAATAAATAATGTAAATGAAATGAACGTAAGTGGCTAAGAAGCCCTACTGAAGACTCAGGCAAACCAGTTGGCTATTTACAAGCATGGTCAAGAAGGACTACCCAAAGCAAATTCAGCCTCAGTTGGTGGCCAGAGCACAACACAAACTTGGGACCAGCAGATTATGAGACAGATGCTCTGACCACTTGACCGTGCCGCCTCTTGATTTTATTCTTCAAATGTGTTACTACCAACTCATGAATTTGTTTTAAAAAGCTGTATTGGTAATGTGTTAATACAAATTAATGTATGATTGTTTAATTTTAGGTGGTGATCCAATTGAAAGGTTAAATAGAGTTGCTATAGAATTTTACGAATGTAAAAATATTATTTTGTATATAAATTTAGATTCTGCATAATTGCAAAATAAAGTGAAGTCCATCTGTCCATTTGAAAGGTGAAACAAGAATGATAAATCACAAAATGAAATGATAACATATAAGTGCAAAAGGTTATTTTATGTCATTGTTTACTTATCATTCTTATTATTTTTCATCATTATACAAACTGATAGGGAAGAGCATTCTTCAAGCATTTAATGCAATGTTATTCAAATTGATCATGAAATAAATTAATAGTGATCTTTGTAATTCTGAAAATAAACATTTTCTTTTTATTTTGTGTGCTTGGTTAATATTCAAAATTTAAAATAAATGTTGTACAGATATTTAGTTTCTATTTAGGATCATTACAATTTATGTAAATGAGAATTTTAGTGTTCTCATAATATTCAAAGTTGAACACAGAGTGGTTGTCATAAACCCATGAAATACACTTTAGCGTATTTAGGCACTACTACACTCTAATTCTTTTGTTTTACACTTTGTTTCATGGGTTAATGAAAACCACTCTACAGTCATACGAGTTGCGATCAGAAACTTTGTATGTATCACTTGTGAAATGAATGTTACAAATTGTGAAGATAATAATTAATTGGATGTGATGGCTGACAATGTTGAATACCCTGTAAAGAGGAATGTTGATCTATTTCACAATTCCTCCTGATTTAATTTTTTTGTTAATATTTCAGTCACTGCTGAATTTTGCAATGTCATTCTTCATTGCAAACAAAAGTAATATGACCTTTAATTCAGTAAATTGTCAGTAAAATAAAACATTTGACCTTCAAATATACTGTACAAATTTTATAATTGACTTTTTAACTAAGAACAAAATGTGAATCAAAGTCCACAGTATTGGTGAGTACAAAACATAACATGGGTGACTGGCTCTAAGGAAAAACTCAATGACAAGCAGGGTCTTATAACCAATTAGTACAAGCTTTTTGAAATCAAAAATTTGGTCTATCTGCATACCAATGACAAAAATCACATTCTAACTGTTAGAAAACGATTTCTGTCCCTTTTAATAAACAAGAGTTTGTTTAAAGATGTGACACAGGCTACTCCAGACCAAAACGACAAAAACAAAATAGTCTCTGGAACTTCATACATGTACATAAAACAGGAATCCAGGGAGTCCCACAAGGACTGTCTTGAGTCCACTGCTGACAGTCCTCCTTGCTGCTCATCAAGACGTAAACTGATGACATCTTATATACATGTATTCAATCCTTGGAAATGGTTTTGTTTGATCCACTCGGAGTTACTGAAACCTTCCTTTTAGTGACTAAAAACCCACCAACAACGCAATGAACAAAGTTCCAACTTGCTCAACTTTTATCAATAAAGTTTATGAAAATACCATAATTATCTATTTTGCGGACTTTGTCACTGAAATCCTCCACCAGATCGTTGAACCAACTCTGAGAATCTCTTGGTAATAAGAAGTGTAGTATCGATAAATCTTTCAACACAATTGACCAGGCAAGTTTCAGTTCGACTGTCCAATTTGTTGCCTGGTTTGTCGATACATTTGTCCCAACACGCATCTGTAAAATGATGAACTTGGACTTGAAATTTCGCTTTCTGTTCTTCTATCATTAGTTCTTCTCGAAGTTTAGGGTCAATTTGATCTCTTCCAGAGGCCATAATTCCAAAAAATTCGTCTTCTAAAATACGTGATGCAATGGCCGACTTTCAGTGCACGTGTTGCTACCACAGGAAGCCCACTTGGATTTACAATACACCACAGGATCCCCACTACAGATCACGCATGAAACTGTCGCGCAATTAATCACGCACCATGTGGTAAATTTTGACGCAATGACGCTGATTCGTTTTCTTTAATCTTCAAATATATTCTGAATATCAAAATGATCCCCACTCCCACCCCACTGAGGGCCTGGAAAGTTTACCAGTAGCATAAAAAATATCAAAACCAAACAGAATTATATTTTATTATTTTTTATCATTTTATTTATAAATGAGAGTACAGCTTGTACTATACATTGAGTCTTATCCAACAAGCTCAAGTCACAGCTACAAAATCTTAGACTGATATCCTGTAAGTACAGTTTTTGCCCCTTTGCACTGGTAGGTAAAAGGCTGCAGAGCTACCACCAGTGGACTAAAGGCCATTCTCCAGTTCTCGCTGAAAGCACTCGCAGCGAGCTAACGAGTACCTGTTGGGAATAAAAACTGTTCAAAATTTCGCTGCGAGTAAAAATGACCGCTGCGAGTGATTTCTGCGATGAGTGGAGAATCTGCTTAACACAGCAAATCAGTCTCAATCTGTTCAAATAGTCCAGTTCCTTGATATGCTATGTCTGACACATACAATGGAATTAGAAAGAGGCTTGCATAAAGTTTATAAAACGTTTTTATTCTTACAAATGATTAACCTTTACGCACATAGCCTTCTCTAGATTTTTTGTATGCAGCATTGAAGTGAAGTATATCCAGCTGACTCAGCTATTCCTATTGGAATAGATGGATCAGTTATTTCCCTAAATTAACCTGCATTACAGACAAATGAAACCACTGTTATCATCCCAGGACTCAGTTCATCTGTAATGCAGCTACTCTAAATATTCTGCACACTAATAATTATTTCTTTTAATTGTATTATTATTGTAACAGCGAATTGTTTCGTGTATGTTTAAGTAACTCTGTTTGTATTGTGCGCGTGTCGTATTGTGTGTGTTATGTGGGTATTCCCTCGGGGTTGGGTATATAAGGGTCTGGTCGAGGTCGGGAGTGTGGATTTCTTGGGGCTGGCTAAAACAGTCTAGATGAGCGTTTGATAGTACTCTTTGCTAGTAAGCAAACGAAAGGACAAGACCGCCCGAATATACAGTTACATATAGTTATACATAGTTATCACACAAGAGAGTAAAATCTTTTGTTACATTTGGCGCCCAACGTGGGGCAGTCTAACGTCTTACTCATCGAAACGTGATTCATACAGCCAAGATTCTTCAGTTTGTACTTCTGTGAAACCAGTAGCTTGAGTGGAATCTACATTCAAATAGGAACTGAGCGTTTCAAGGTGAAGTACCATAAGAATTCTCAAATTAAACTTTTGAGAAAGAAGCCAAGTTGTCGTCATCTTGGTGTAATTAAGTTATTCTCGTTTGGCTTTGAAGACTCGTGTGTCAACGCGTAAAGTTGAAAGATACTCTGTATTACTGCTTCATTTTCAAATCACTGGAACCGTACGCAGGAACTTGTGTTTGTGAATCGACTTAAAAGGAAATTGGATAACGACTGGAGATACTTTTTGCAATATTATTTCTGGTTCGTGGATATCGCTACCGTGACTTGGAAAGTTGTACGAAGCTACGTTTTGTATCGCAACTTGGAAAAATTGTCTCACAAGCCTCACAAGCGTTTAAGATCTCGAAGAAGAGTGACTACGGATTTACAGCTAAGTGTACAAGAACTAATAGTTTCAAGTTCTAAAAAAGTTGCAAAGTTTATACAATATCTTTATTTAATAGCTGTATTCAATATTACGCTATATTATTTATCAAGTGTTTCATTTTATCAATTTACATCTTGGAGTCATTATATTTATATTATATTTGTTATATATTTCATAGTATTACGCGTGGAAGAAGTTTATGTATTTTGTTTGCTATCTACGTAAATTTTGTTCATTCGCAAGGAATAATTCCGTACGACAAAACTGATCTAAATTTGCATATTATCAAGGAACGTTACTTAGATAATACAATACTAAGTAAGTGGCTATTCAATTTAAGAAACCTCCAGAGACCGGAAAGAACAAGGGACAATAGTTCTAGCGTTATTATCACATTCTGTATTGTAAGAGCCCTTCATTTGTTAGTTAATATTTTTGGAGGCGCATTGTTGATTTCGTACGCTTACTTAGCACGTGTAGGGGTGTGTTTGGGGAGGTTTGCCGCCACCAGGTCCCTCTCCTCGTGCGTCGACCGCGCTCTTATTTCATCTTTGGGACGGTCGGGGTTTTTTTTTTTGTTGTTGTTAGTATTCCTTGGCAATTTATTTATTTTTGTTTTTGTTTTACGGGATATTTCTTTTGCCTTGTTAGTGTCATATATTTTGTTTGTCTCATTGTTTGTCATTAGCATTGACATTGAGTCAGTTGAGTGTGTTGAGTGAACGATTTTCCTAGACATGGCTCATTCGTGGCATGGACGACTTGATGATGATGAGGAAGTAGATAAGATCGCGGACGCTGTGATGACGCTACATAGGTCGGGACTTTTCAAAGTTTCACCTGTCGACAACACAGATGATGGTTCCGATGGAGGCGAAGACCAGAAATTGCTGAATATTGATGGCGTATTCCGACCTCCTGGGGGTAGTGACTTTGTCACGGATAGAAGGGCGCACGTGCGACGTCAGATTGCTGTTAACTTTGGCCACTCCAAAGCTAGTACCTCACCACTACTGCCACCTTCCAGCTTTACAGCCAACAAGAATTCGGGTCTGCGCACTTCAACGCCTGCTCGCACATCATCTACTAGACCCGTTACGAATGCTAATCCAAACATGAGAGACCTCACAAGTATTCCATGGCCTTTTTCAAACGTTCAGCCTGTCAATCAGTTACAGCCTTTCAACCCGTCAGAACCGCCTAGTGCCGAAACTGTTTCAATGTTTGGTCGAGTGCCCCGTATTTCAACCTTTTCGGGAAGTTCTTCAAAAGCAGATACCTCGTTTGAAGCTTGGAAGTTCGAGGTGAGATGTCTCATGAATGAAAATTCCTGCAATAGAGATCTTCTCCTGCAAGGCGTCAGGAAATCCCTCAGGGGGGAGGCAGGTACCCTGTGCATGCACCTGGGAGAAAATGCATCTATTGAAGATATACTTCGCAAACTTGAGGGTGTGTATGGAATCGTAGAAAGTGGGACTACCCTACTCCAACAATTTTATAATGCCAAACAGGAAAGTGGTGAGTCGGTAGCAGAATATGGTTGCAGATTAGAGGAAATTGTGAATCGAGCCATTTCTAGGGGTGCTGTAGCAAAAGAGCAAGCAAATGAGATGCTGAGAAGTAAGATGTGGACGGGGTTGAGAGATGAGAGGGTAAGGAATGCCACTAGGTACAAGTATGACATGACCCTTGATTTTGACGCACTGAGAGCTGAGCTTAGAGCAATGGAGCAGGAAATCAAAGAGCTAGATCGTGTACAGAACAAGAACTCAATACAGCAGCGAACTTCGCATATGCCACAAGTGAGGGGTGAGAATATTGGTGAACAAACATGCAAAGAAGTCTCTCGACGAGTTGAAGCAGAAGGTAAAGGTTCTTGAGGAAAAGGTTGCTCGACAGCCGGATACAACTAAGTTGCTAAACAGAATCCTTGAAAAGGTTGAGAAGCTGGAAAAAGACGATCAGAAGTCTAACCGTGAAAGTGAAAACAACAAACCAAAAGCCGTCGAAAACAAGTCGTCAAACTCCAAGGGGCCTCTGGCGAGGGACGTTCAGAGAGCCCAAGGGCCAGCGAGGCAGTAAGTCCCATTCCAGAGTTGGTAGGAGACGTTAATGTAAGTATGTGTTATGTTGATGATGTGCCTTGTTTATCTTTAGTTGATACAGGATCTCAAATAAGCACCGTAAGCGAGGGGTTCCGGGAAGAGTATCTGGATGGTTGTCCTATAAGAGAACTGGATGATATCTTAAATATAGAGGGTGCTGGTGGACAAAACGTACCGATTTTAGGATACATTGAGGCTGATATCTCTTTTCCTGAACAAACATGTGGAAGTCAGCGACGAGTTCCCACCCTGTTGCTTGTGGTCCGCAACACATCTTTCAACAAACAGGTGCCGATAGTGATTGGAACCAATGTCATAAGAAAATGCAAAGAAGACTGCATTGAGGACTTTGGTAGTTGTTTTATGCAGAAAGTTAAACCCGATTTAGCATGGAGATCAGCGTATCAGTACTTGAGTTATGCAAGACGTAAGTATCATAAGATCTTTAAAGGAACCAAGCTTAAGACACAATCATCAGCGCCAGTGACTGTCCATCCTAATGAAACGATTGTTTTGTGGTCAGCGGTACAGACGCGGAAGATTGGTGGTACTGTAACTGCACTAATTGAGTACTCGGATAGTGTTCCCTCTGCTCTACAAATCGTGCCTGCCGTGGTAAATGTCAAAATGGATGGTAGCAAGAGTTTTATACCAATCAAGGTTCATAATGGTTCCACAGCTAATGTAACACTTGCCCCAGGTACTGCACTTTGTTCTTTGCAGCAGGTAAGTATAGTGGACAGTATGGACACCACGGAAGAATCTGAAGTTTCCAGTCAGCCTTCTTCATTAGTAGTCGACTTTGATAAGACAAGAATGGATCACGAGCAAGTAGAGGCCGCAAGAGAGACGCTGGAAAGATGGAATCACATCTTCTCACAGGGACCAAATGACCTAGGTTGTACCGCTTCTGTCAAACATCGCATTCGGCTTCAAGATGAAATCCCATTCAAGCAAAGACACAGACGGATCCCTCCTTCCCAATATGACGAAGTTAGGCAACATCTCAAAGACATGCTTGACAGCGGGGTGATCAGAGAATCGCACAGTCCTTATAGTTCGCCTGTTGTGTTGGTAAGAAAAAAAGACGGATCTTTGCGCTTTTGTATTGATTTTCGGAAGCTGAACTCCAAGACAGTCAAAGACGCCTATGCCTTGCCGAGAATGGAAGAAGCTTTGGAGACGATGGCAGGATGTTCCTGGTTTTCTACGCTGGACCTCAAAAGTGGCTATTGGCAGATCGAAATTGACGAGGCTGATAAGGCTAAGACAGCTTTTACTGTCGGACCTTTGGGTTTTTTTGAGTGTAACCGCATGGCATTCGGACTTACCAATGCGCCAGCGACCTTCCAAAGACTTATGGAACACTGTATGGCCGATCTTAACTTTAACAAGTGCATCGTTTACATTGACGACATAATCATCTATGCAAGAACCTTCGAGGAGCACTTAGAACGTCTAGAAGCAGTGTTCGCGAGACTTGAGAAGTATGGATTAAAGTTGAAATCTTCGAAATGCTCGTTCTTCAAGGAAAGAGTCAAATATCTTGGACACGTCATCTCACAGGAAGGTATTGAAACCGACCCAGAGAAGGTTAGTGCAATTAGAGACTGGCCGGTACCACAAAATCTGGACCAGCTCAGAACGTTCCTTGGTTTTTGTGGCTACTATAGAAAGTTTGTCCCGGCATTCTCAAAACTCGTCAAACCTTTAAATGATCTAGTGACAAGCTTGCTTGGAAAGCCTGGGAAGGGTAAGAGGCAGCTCAAGACCGAAGATTGGGTATGGTCGGACGATTGCCAGTCTGCATTTGATGGTGTTGTTCAGATATTGTCATCTCCAACAGTACTCTCTTATCCGGATTTCAAATCGCCATTTATCGTCAATACGGATGCTAGTCACGACGGATTAGGAGCAACGTTGAGTCAAATTCAAGAAGGCGTGGAAAAGGTAATATGTTATGCAAGCAGGGCTCTGAGAAAAGCTGAAAAGAATTACCCCGCGCATAAATTGGAATTTCTAGCCTTAAAATGGGCTATTGTCGACAAATTTCATGACTATCTTTATGGGCATCGTTTTACAGTGAGAACCGATAACAATCCTCTTACGTATGTGACGACAACTGCACGACTGGACGCAACCGGTCATCGTTGGCTTGCGTCCTTGGCTGCTTATGATTTTGACATAGTTTATCGCTCTGGAAAGAAGAACCAAGATGCCGATGCTTTGTCTCGCCGACCTCATGAAGTAGAAACCGAAGAAGAGCGTACCATCACAAGACAGGAAATGGCTGCAATGTCAAATGGTATCATCACAAGAGACAACACGAATCAACCCTCATTAATAGAGAGCTTCTGTATGAGCGAAGTTGGTGTCAACATGGCAATGGGAATTTGTACTGAAGGTGCAACATCAAATTTACCCTCTCTCACTATCGACGAGCTCAGATTACACCAAGAAAGTGATCCAATATTAGCAAGAGTTATTCAACTTTTGAAGAGTACAAGGGTGACAAGACGCGCTGATTTGATGAGAGAAGAAAAAAGTGTGCGAGACTACCTTAGAGAATTTGAACGACTGCGTCTAGTCGATGGGGTCTTGCATCGCGAGCGTGGTGAAGGTGATCAAGTAACGACTCAGTTGGTGATACCAGAAGCTTTAAAAGTAAAGGCGTTCCAAGGAATTCACGACAATATGGGGCATTTTGGAATTGAAAGGACATTGGCCTTGGCCCGTTCCAGGTTCTTTTGGCCAAGAATGACAAAAGAGCTGACACAAATGGTCAGAACCTGTAAGCGATGTGTACTAAGAAAATCTCCTCAACCCCACAAAGTTGCACCATTGGTACCAATCGTTTCCACATCTCCAATGGAATTAGTATGCATCGATTATCTGAAACTTGAAAGATCTGCAGGTGGCTACGAAAATGTTCTGGTTATTACAGACCATTTCACCCGTTACGCTCAAGCGTTTCCAACTCTTAATCAGACCGCTAAAACAACTGCTCGCGTTTTGTTTGAGAAGTTCATTGTGCACTACGGCTTTCCGGAGAGGTTGCACAGCGACCAGGGGAGGAACTTTGAATCCCAGATAATCCAACAACTCTGTAATCTGGCTGGTGTGGAAAAGTCACGTACGACCCCATATCATCCAAGTGGGAATGGTATGTGTGAGCGGTTTAACCGCACACTGCTGCATATGCTTGGTACTTTGCCTGAGAAAGACAAGAAAAACTGGAAAGACGCTATTGCGCCTGTGGTCCACGCATACAATGCTACAAGACATGAATCGACGGGGTTTTCGCCTTTCTACTTAATGTTCGGAAGAGAGCCTAGACTCGCCATTGATGTTTACTTGGGTCTTACGCCTAATAATCGCACGAAGGTAGGGAGTTCATCAAAGTTTGTAGCGGATTTGAAGCGAAGACTTAGCCAGGCATATGAAATTGCCCAGAGGAATTCAAGGATGGCATCAAAACGACACAAGAATATCTATGACCGAAGACCAATGGTATCTAGTCTTAAGAAGGGCGATAGAGTTTTATTGAGGAACCTGACCCCAAGTGGCAAGCTTGACAATTTCTGGGAGAAGGATACGTATGTGGTTACGTCTAAGCCCAATAATGATTTACCAGTGTTTGAGATCCAAAGAGAAAATGGACAGGGTCGTAAGAGGATGATCCACCGAAATCATTTGTTGCCATGCCCCTTCCCTCCTGACAGCACAACCCAGGATGTGTCGGATGTGTCACAAGAAAGCAGCACTTCCATACAAGTTCCCAGAAGATCAGGTCGTGTTCGGAACAGACCAAGATGGATGAAGGACTTCACCACTTAAAAAAAAAAAAGAAAAAAGAGGGAAACGTGTAACAGCGAATTGTTTCGTGTATGTTTAAGTAACTCTGTTTGTATTGTGCGCGTGTCGTATTGTGTGTGTTATGTGGGTATTCCCTCGGGGTTGGGTATATAAGGGTCTGGTCGAGGTCGGGAGTGTGGATTTCTTGGGGCTGGCTAAAACAGTCTAGATGAGCGTTTGATAGTACTCTTTGCTAGTAAGCAAACGAAAGGACAAGACCGCCCGAATATACAGTTACATATAGTTATACATAGTTATCACACAAGAGAGTAAAATCTTTTGTTACATTATTATTTAATATTATAATAACAATGTTCTATTAGCTAAAGCTTGAAGGCACTGAGATATAAAATCTATTTACAGTAAATGCCTCGATCCCTCTCCCTGATTATGTTATGCTGATACTATGTCAATAACTAAATCTGAAACCCAGTATTATTTTGTTATCAATCATATTTTCAAGCAAATACTAATTGTAATCAACTAGGATATAATTATACATATCACATGTGTTTTGAGTTTTTCTTTATAATTGCATACTGCTAAAATAATAATTAACAGAACTACACAATCCATCTGCATGTTATTGCCAAAACTATCATCTTTTAGGCACAATTCAAGTTAAAACCTTAAAATGTTATTTCTATTGGCAGACTGTTGAGATGTAACTTAATAGACAAGAGGTTAGTCATTTTATAGTACATGCATTCTGGCAGCAAATACGAATGGATACGAACAGATCGTCAGGTCCATATAGAGACCATGATAAATAATAATTTATTTTACTATAGTTTTTATTTAGTTTTTTAATAAGGTTAGATAGCTCAATTTTGTGTTGAAAATGTGGAAATTGATGTCTTTTGTGGGTAGTTTATAAAATATTATGACATACATCACGCTATCACTTTGATCTTGCTTTTTGAGTTAGCAAAAGACTATCATAACAACAGTGACAGACATTAATGTTTCTGTGGTAGATGTGACAGCCTGGTGTTCCTTTTTTCAAGTCAATAAATGGTAAACCGACAAGTTACCGACAAGAACCGACAAGTGAAGACACTTGAACCATGAACACATGAATTGTTAGTAACATTGGTTTAAATAATTACATAAATGCTAGAATAACATATTTTTATCAAGGTTGCAGTTGTTGTACTTTAAAAATGTCAAAAACTGGCAGTGTTTGTGGTTCAAGTGACAGAAACTGTAATTTTCCTGTCCATTTTACACCTATTTTCAAAAATATGTGTTCATTGTAAACAGCAATAAATATAGTCCAGACCCAGGCCTCTTTTTACCCTGCTCCGCTTCGGTAAAACAGAGTCCAGAAGAACTTGCATGCGCATGCGTTACATGAATCAATCAGACACCGTAAAATTTTGGTGTGACTTGGTTACAAAGCTCTCGTTGAAATTTATCTGAATTAAATCAGCTATATAGGGCTCATTTTGAAAACGAATTCATCGAAGCAGTTAAGTATGTCTTCACTTGTACGAAGCACAAGTTTTTACCCAAATATTGGAGCAAATCCAAGCCCTGTGTGACTTGTCAAAAGGCCTTGTAACCAGGTCACACCAAAATTTTACGGTGTCTGATTGGTTCATGTAACGCATGCGCATGCAAGTTCTTCTGGACTCTGCTTTACCGAAGCGGAGCGGGGTAAAAAGAGGCCTGGGTCTGGACTACAATAAATATTGCAAGGCCATTTCAGTTTTTTAACAGCTTCCATCAGTAAAACCAAAATCAAAGTCTGAAACATTTGCATATTATATGAAGAAAGTTAAGTTTGCTTTGTTTTGGAGTTTAGAAAACTAAGATTTTGCAAACCCAGCTGTTGCATATTATTAATAATGGAAGTTAAAACACCAGACAAGCCATCTCCACTGGCCACATAATTTTGAAAATGGATGTAATATTCCTATATTCATGATGGGTATGATGAGAACATTGGTCACTTTAACCTGAATTTGATATTATCATCCAACTTATTACAAAGTAAAAAAGAAATATTGGATAAACTGCAAGAGCTTTTCTGTTTGGCGGTTGACTGTCCCCTAGAAATACAATAGATGCTACAAAACAAAAACAAAAAAATGGATCAATACAGTAATACTAACAATAACAACAACTAGCACACACATAGCTAAGGGAATATTGTTTTATCTACTATCACAATAAATTGAAGGGTTGGGTTGGGGGGGGGGGGGGGGGTATTTGAATATTTACAGCAAACTTTATCTACTTACCAAAGGTTGCCCAAGCAAAGCCTAAAATTACAACAAGGAACCTCACAATAAACAATGCCACATTTTGCTTTGCAAGAAGAATAAACCTGCACACCACCAGTGCAATGTCTAATGGAAAGATGCAGTAACCAAGAACACAGACACTTTGGAAAAATGAGCTGTGGAGACAAAAAGGTATGTTAGAGATAAGGTAACACAGTTTGTTGCATCATATTTTGACATATTTATAATACTTTAGGTTCTTGAAAATGTATAAAACTAACATCTCTATGCTTTTTAAGAAATGAGAAAATAAAAGTAAAATAATATCAATAATTATTAATATGAAATAAACTAATTAATTCATTAATATGAAACCATTTTTTTTAGGAATTTCATTGTCAAAGAGTTAACTTACAGTAGTCTGAACAAAAAATTAACTGAAGGGGTGTCCATGAAAATAGTCAAAATGACTTTTCTGAGGACTTTTTCAAGTTTTCTCAAATGATCTAAAATGGTGATCAACTCTCTGGAGCTAAAGGAACTGTTACACAGTGCAGTTTCTTCTGTAACTCCCCTTGCAATGGCATTTTGACACAAGTTGCACGAACTGTTACAGTGTGTAACATACTCTGCAATGCTCAAGATTATCGCAAGAAAATGATTGCATCATAAGGTATTCTTTTGTTTGAAAGAACAAAAGAATACAGAACCTATTATTCAATTTGTTTAGATAACAATGGTATGAAATCTTTCAAGGAAATGTGATCTGACCCATGCAAATAGCAACATGGCAAATAATAATCATACAAAGTCTATACATTTCACCTCCTAGAAGCTTTGAATTGACAGTATATCATAATAAATGAACCAACCAAGACTGCAATAGACTGCTACAATCAAATGATCATACAAAATCTACTTACATTTGACCTCCTAGAAGCTTTGAATTGACTGTAATAACAAATGAACCAACCCAGACCACTACAAACACCTCTGCAAACTGTGGTCCACCATCATTATTACTATCTGCTACTTTATGGCCCTGTAACAACCTAAAACACACAAATATTGATTTTATATTTTGTTGGTTATAAGCAGCCCTTATATAAAGTAAAGGGGTTAAATTGGGGTAACTATCAATTAACTTATTGCCATCTGTCACTAACTGTAACAGACTGTCAATTAAGAGGAGATTTTTTCAACGGACGAGCAATAATGGCGAAAAGCGCCAAAAACTACACCTTCCTGCGAGTTTTAATTCAAATTTTCGTTCTGGATTAACACTCAAATCCTTTTTCTACCGGTTAAAAACTGATGTACCAAGATAAAATTCCTGTTTAAAACGGATTTTTGAATTGTACAAAAACTTTTTCTTGAAGTTGTGTTGGGATTAAGCTTATTCAAGCTGAATATAAAGAAAACATACAGCAAATGAGCCAATGAAGGCCTAAATCTCATTTTCGATCCAAATTTTCGCTTTGGATTAACACTTTGATTCAACTTTTATCGGCCAAAACTACTTACAAACAACTTAAACTTTCTTATAGAAATGGTTTTAGTTTTGTACAACAGTTATTCTTCAACTCAGGAGTTTTTGTTGTTCACTGCTCGAACTTGAAAAAAATCCCCTCTTAACTTTATTGCTGACTTTAACTAAATAATATTATTTAACAAAGACAGTGGCCGGAATCTACCAGACAGTTATCGTAGTTTGTTTAATGATTGTAATTAGAGCACGCGCAATTTTACTTGTACAGCGCGCGGATTGTTTTTAACGTCTTAGAAGCGCGCGCAGTGTATTTACATGCGTGATTTCTTGTAATTGTCACAACCGTTTACCCTGATGAAGAGCAAGTTGCTCGAAAGCTTGGATAATAAAAATGCAAGGCTGATGAAGCAAAATCTTGATCAATGAATATAATTCTAATTGTCAAAACCGGAAACAGCAATATTGGAACTCGCATTTCCACAGGTTACACTGTATACATGTACCAATGCCATAATTGCCAGATGCATACTGTAAATTTACTTTTATATGAATTCTATGAAATAACCATGTACATGTAACACCCATTCTCATTGGCTGAGGGACAAATATCTGCACAGCACGCATGAACACAAAAGACATTTTTATAAGAATATTTTATAAAACAATCAAACAGTCAAATTCCTATGGGTCTGGATGAGAATTGAGGTCAAATTTCTCATATATACCTAGGGATCCCACCCCCTTAGGCTTGACATTGATAGGTCCATATAAACAAAAACAAAACTTACATTGCAAGGAAAACACACAGTACTAAAGGACCCCAGAGATCCCCTGCAAAAAATAAATCAATCAATCAATCAATGAATAAATCAAAAAAATACAGTAATTAGTTACTGCTATATTTTACACAACAAATATTAATTAAATAGTCTAACATTTTGAAAAGTAGGGATTCTATGATACAGTATGTTAGAAGACAATTGTTGATTCTATTCTATTGATTTTCAGTCTAGAAGACAAAACAATGCAGTTCTTTCTTTTGGAAATACAGAATTAATTTCTCATGCATATATGCTAAACATATATTTCCACATTTTTCATCCAGATTAATAACCACAAGATATCTGTGTCATTAAATATCTGTATATTTAAAGTAAGTGATAAGGCAACATTATGGATGACCTTAGAAGCAGCTATCTGATCATAAAACGAAGTTGTAGACTTCACAGCTAATTTCCATAATGTAAGCTTACGTTCTATTTTGAAGAAAACTTACAATCTCTTAGAAGTGTTTTACTCTGTCTTGGAAGCATCACATGGAAGAACTTTTTACCAACAGCTTTAAAATCTCTTTTCTAACAAACAAACAAACAAACAACAATCATAAGAAGATGACCTTTGAGTTTTGAACTTCCACGTAAACCGTAGCGCCATATTGTCGGAACACTTCGATTTCGATCGAATCGTGTCTAAAATGGCTTCTGTGTCCTTACTAGTGTTTCTCGGACTGGCTCATCCAAAGTACTTGGTTCTTCTTCTTCATCTGGTGCACCAGGTACCGTAATGTCACCTTCTACTTCGATATTAACGTTACTTGGTACAAAACTTGTATCACTAGCGCTCGCCATTTTGATTTTTCTTTGATTCATGGGAGAAGCCGCTGACTGAAGTTCTTCTTTGCTTGTGGGCTCGAACAATTGTAATGAGACCCGGAGATGATTGCAGTAGTGGGAGGACGAGGAGGGGGAGACGCGGAAAGGGGGATGGGGAAGGGTTGACATTCCCTTCTAAATTATGAATGATCGGTGGCTCCACTGCAGTCACAAGACGGGAAAGATTTCTACAAAATAATAATTATGATGGCATTTCCCCTCAGGGCATCGACTTTCATTTGTTTTTTCTTTTGAAATTTTCACTTGTGTTATCTTGCCTTAAGCTTCTTCACGCGGTTCCCTTTTATGATAAAGAAACCTTTCCCCTTCCTTTACGTTACTATCTTTTCCTTTCTTTCAGTTTTACCCATTTTCCCACTTTCTTCCCTTTACTTCGTTTTAATGTGAGTACAGCATGCAGTTGATTGACCACATGGACCGAGCACTCTCAAATCTGTGCCTTTGCGTATTTCATGCAGGTGTCTGCTGTGAATTGCTGGTTACTGCTACAAAACTCACAGACTACATCCAAATCCCATACATTTCTTTTCAACTGAAATTCATCTGATGCCAAGCACTGATCAAAATATATAATAGTTCGATGGCTCAATTACTGATGTATTTAGGTCACAATATCGTGACCGTGGCCTTATCTCCGCAGGAAATTACTTTCGTGCCCTCAGTACACCAAACCCGAAACACGAAACCACTAGTGAGGATATCAACCTGCAGTACATGATGGGTCATCATGGTTGAACGCGGAGAGCCAACTGCTTGTCAACCGCTCTAGAAGATTTGGAAAACACTGATCCAGGTAATAAAGGACATATATATGCTGTATAGATAGATTTTACTCTTAAATGAGTAGCAGCATTTGTTGTTTGATAAGTTAAAAAGCTTTTGCTACGGTACAGTCGGAGGACAGATGTTTTGTGTAGTTTGCAAGACGTGGAGAGTTAGTATTGTAGTTTTAATTCAGATTATAGAGTGGTTTTCATCAACCCGTGAAACAAAATTAAGTGTACTAGTTAAGATGTGATAGTCAAATAACAACAAAAGAACACAAAGGAATTAGGATGTATTAAAGAGTGATACACTAAAAATCAAAATCAAAATCTTTACACTAAAGTGTGTTTCACTGGTTAAACCACTCTAATATTTAGAAAATTAAAACAGGAATTAATTGAGAATTGCTGAACTTAAAACAGTCGCTTAGTAAAGGCACACTGAAAGAGGTTAATTAATAACACAATTAATGAATGATTCGTTTTGGCAGATTATATACTGGAAAAAAAAGTTTACTCTCTAAAAATTTTCTCATAAACACGGAAATGTCTTTCGAGTACCTACCAGAAATACCGGCTGTACAATTATTATCAGATTTTCAAACTAGAGCGCTAACACTAAAACATGAAACAAGTTAGCAATATAATACTTGTTTCATGGTTATATTGTTTTCGCTCTAGTAAAATCATAAAAATCTGCATCATGTATATTAATGTTTTGAGTAAATCCGGCCATGGCCATTTTTAGCTTTTTTAATTTTAGTTTTTAAGCAAGGTCACAAAGATTCCCTTCGACGACATGGGTTATATAAAGTCGGGGTTGTTTTGGTCTTTTTTGTTGTTCTTGTTGTTTACTTTTGTTTTGTTTTGATTTTGTTGTTCGGTTGTTGTTGTTTTCATATTATTATTATTCGATTCATTCACCTCAGAATTTTGAGAAGAGCCTTCTGCTCTGCTTTCAATTAGTACTTTATCTGTTTGTTTTGTTGATTGATTTAATAGTTCATTGTGGTAAAGTGGACTATCCATGGGTCCTAGTAACCATGGCAACTGACCAACGTGGGTGTGGCATACTTGAACATGATATTTACACGATATTTTTAGTAAAGCAAATACTTCAACTGAGATTATGTTACCTTGTTAATACCAAGAAGATAGCATATCCATGCTATCTATTCAAACTAAAACAAACAAAACTACAGACAGACAAACCGATCAAAACAAAGATAAACGGCAAACAAACAAACAAACAAACAAACAAAAACAAAAACAAAAACAAAAACAAAAACAAAATACAATTAGCTCAAATACAGCTTTGCTTCAAGATTTTATTAGGAAAAGCACGAATTTTCCTAGAGCAAAATTGACGTCCAATGCGTACTTACATATTCATATTAATTATATATATCATACACCGCCTTGTTCATCAAAAACTGATAGTTCAAGTTGTGAAAAAGATACATAATATGACATGAATGGCGCGTGCGTGGGCCAAGAGTTTTAAGTGCAACAGGTTTTGTATTATAAATGATCTTCAAAAACCCACATTACTGTCATCAATTTCTTGCAACCACGTGTGTCACTTTGCAAGTACACTAAAAACAAACAACAACAAAAAACAACAAAAAATAAAACTAAACTAAACTAAAACTAAAACAAAAGAAACAAGAAGACAAAAGTTGGTTGGTGTGACCTCCTTAAGAGAATCGACGCGGATATCATCCGGTCCTGCAGGGCGTTGTTCGAAAGACGTTTAGCGTTATAACCCAGGATTAAATCTAAAGAAAACCATTCATTTTAACCCAAGATTAATGTTAATCACCCTTCGAACAACCAGGCCCAGAAGCGTAAATTACGTCATATACATTGAGAGCAGATTTCAACACTTTTTAATCAAACTAGATTACCGACGATTTGACAGGAAATTGTAAGGATTTGTTGACATTAACTTTTCGCATTCGCCCGGCCCCTGGCGCCCGCTCGGCGCCCGCTCGGCGCCCGCCCGTTTCTCGAAAGACTCGATAACTTTACGGGCCATTAACTCAGCAGATAAAGTTTTCGGGTGTCTTTCGAGAATCGGGCCCCAGCTGATGAGAGATGTTCTGACCTTTTGCGGATAGCCTGGTATGAGTCTTTATCATTCAATGGGAAAGCAGATTTCTCACGGAGCGTAAAAGGCCAACCAGAATTTTGATAATTACACTTCCGGGTCGGATGGGTATTATCATCGTGTAGTTTGTTGTGTTTGCTTGCTACCTTACCTAGCGGTACAATTTCGAGAAGCGTCTAGTGTCCTTAACAATACTTCACCTCTCTTATATCCCTGACTGCCTTAAATGGTAAGATTACGGTATTTGTTTGTTTGTTTATTTGAGTCTGATCGTTACTCGCTTTTGTTTGTTTGTGTTTTGTTTTTGTTGTCTGCGCGAAAGATAGAGTAGATTTCGTATAACTGTGAAAACGGCACCGCACGGTCACGGCACAGTTACGGCAGGAATTTCGAATGTTTTTATAGAGATCACGGCACTGACACGGTTACGGCACGGCGCGGTCCGTTTCACACTCATACGAAATCTACTCTATGACAGTCTGCGTGAAACGAGATGTGGGCCGGCCCAGTTGTTCTAAACTTGATTAGCGCCGATCTATGGTTAAAACATAGTTAATAGAGGGGAATGGTTAGGAAGCCTTTTGTTACATTTCTTTGTTCTAGTCTGGATGTTGAACTGGTCTTGACCGTGCACAAAGTTTGTTTAAATTCATTAGAAAATGGCTATATGAATGAACCGAAATGTTGTCTATTAGATTATTTATTGAAATATTCTAATATAATTAATTTTGAACTAGAATACATCGAACAAGCAGCGGAAAAGAAACATTTGGGTTCAGTTGCTCAACCATGGAAATTAAGGCGAAACAATGAAAAAATAAAAGATTTGTGCACGGTCACGGTTGAAAAAAATGAACAAAGACATATAACAAAAGGCTTCATAACCAGTCCCCTCTATTAACTATGGTTAAAATGAATGATTTTTTAAGACTTAACCCAGGATTAGCGCTAATCTCCTTTCGACCAACTTTACCCCCTTCATGGTTGATTTGTATGCTTGTGAAGCTTCTACTTACGTTCTAAACTTTGTAGTCCGCCATTTTTTACAAAGTGATTGTCAACTTATTTACTTTCTTTCTCCGTTGCCAGTATGTCATCGTCAGACACTAGAGAAAACCTTAGACATGGCCGCAAAGACAAAAAGATGAATTCTTTGAGGCCGTAATGTTTTGTTGGTGTCCAAGGCACTAGAAATGAGTTTGTGGTTTTTCAGACCTCACGCTAACTAACGCGAACCTTTTAACGCTATTACACATTTTTATTGCCATATCTATTTTTAGGTTGCAGGAACTTCTTTATATTAATTAACCCCCTGGGTTGTAATCCTGCATCCTTCCACCTTTTTTCTTCTTCTTTTTATGTCCAATTGTAATTTATAATTTTTTTGTGTGTGGTAAATTAATATATAAAACCTTAAACCTTGAAACATTTCATTTTCTAGCTGCTGCATATGTAGAGTTACGCGCGCTGCCAAATCAGAAAATCTTTTGTGAAAACATCGAATTCGTGCTGGTTGTTTTTTGACAATATCCATACAATGCGGTTTAATTTGATTGATCATGATGAAGCTTGCTTGAATCGGAACTAAAGTCTTGAATGGAAGGGAAGTGGCATTGAAGCGGGGAGAGGGGGGGGAGTGATTGCCCCACTTCAACCCTCCCTCCCCCCTTCCATCAAACCCAAACAAGTGTTCGTGGGTTTGGAATTCTAAGGGGAAAGTTGATTGTTCTAAAATACATCCGCGTTCTGAGTCGACTCTGAATGATCAAAACTCTTACGGTAATTCCCCGAAAAAAAGGTTTTTTTTCTTTACACTGTGGTGCACATTTTGGTGATAATTCGGAATGTTTAAACACAAGAGCACGAAGAATAGTGAAAATGACTATTCTCTAAAGCGGTATAAAGAAAATAATTAATGGAGCCTTGGGGCGGCTTTTTTATTACCCGACAACCTTTTACGGCACGGCATGCATCCCTAAATTGGTCACGTGGACCGATTATCTTTGCCACGGCTGCTGTAATATTCATCGTTATATTGACAGACTTCAGAGAATAGTCATTTTCACTATCCTTAATGCTTTTTTGTTTAAACGTTCCGATTTATCACTAATTATAAGACTTACACAGTGGCAAAATTAGTAAAACTAGACGCACAATGGTGCGTTTACTCGTGCCCAGCCCAAGGAATTGAGCCAGCTTGGGATACCTGTGGTCTTACATAAGCTAGATGCCAGCCATCAGTTTATTTGCTTGGTTGCCCATCCAATTTGTAATATTTTCAAATAATAAAATTTAGGTGTCTAATGTATTCTAGAGTTACTTTGCAGATGAAAGAAAAAGGACTATTTGGTTTGTATTAGTAATGTTGTTACTGAAAACAAAAGAAAACAAAAAGATTTAGTCTCCTATTAGTTAGCCAATTCTTTTACTAGCAAAGGAATGTGCTCGATTGCCTAAGCATCAATTTGGGGAACAATAAATCAAAATTTCTATGCACACACATTCCTGCTGACTAATTTTTTCTGGGGATGGGAGAACAGGATAATCCAGAGAAAAGGGGTAATCCTGCACTACCATTAGAATGAAGCTTGTGATTTGTTCAAACATTTCAGTAAAAAAAAATATGTGGATTATGATGAACAATGCCTTTTGTTCTACATTTAAGGACGGGGGACACAAATTCCAGCGCGCACTGTGTTCTGCGCATTTGACTCGAGCGCGCGCGCGCGACGTCACACAATTTTGAATAACAAACGTTTTTTCGGAGATCGTGTCACAGGAGGCCCAAGCTCTCTATGAGAGGCGAATATTACAAAGCTTTGTATGGGAGTTTAGGTTCCGCTTTATTACTCCGTAAATAATAAAGCAAATACACTCTAACGATTATACAGTGCTTCTTGTATTATTGGTATTCTCTGGTAGCGATTTTAGGCCATTTCGTCAATTTTTTGCTGAGTTCTCTTTCCACTACTAAGAAGGAGGAAAGGAAGGAAGGCTTCGTCAGACCAACGGACTGACCCACTCTCGAAAATCGCTCGATTCTCAGACTAAACCACGTCCCCTTGCTTCGGTACTCCGCATCACGAAAGCCAGATAGTTGTCCTTCAAGTTTATCGAAAAATATCCCACAAAAGTTCTACCGTCGAGGAATCAATCCAGCGAGAATTTCAAATGACCAGCCGTTTTGAAGCCTTCGGACCCGCGGCAAGAACTTCTTGTGCAGCTTGGCGACCGTTAAAGCCTGGCACGGGCAAATTTCTTCCAACCAGTCCCCCCATGGTCAGAAAATAATGAAGACTTTTTCAATGGAAATAAAACGATTTCAGCTAAATTTTTTACACTTATCAAGGTTTGAATAATAGTATAAATACGTGATAAGTGTAAAAAATTTAGCTGAAATCGTTTTATTTCCATTGAAAAAGTCTTCATTATTTTCTGACCATGGGGGGACTGGTTGGAAGAAATTTGCCCGTGCCAGGCTTTAACGGTCGCCAAGCTGCACAAGAAGTTCTTGCCGCGGGTCCGAAGGCTTCAAAACGGCTGGTCATTTGAAATTCTCGCTGGATTGATTCCTCGACGGTAGAACTTTTGTGGGATATTTTTCGATAAACTTGAAGGACAACTATCTGGCTTTCGTGATGCGGAGTACCGAAGCAAGGGGACGTGGTTTAGTCTGAGAATCGAGCGATTTTCGAGAGTGGGTCAGTCCGTTGGTCTGACGAAGCCTTCCTTCCTTTCCTCCTTCTTAGTAGTGGAAAGAGAACTCAGCAAAAAATTGACGAAATGGCCTAAAATCGCTACCAGAGAATACCAATAATACAAGAAGCACTGTATAATCGTTAGAGTGTATTTGCTTTATTATTTACGGAGTAATAAAGCGGAACCTAAACTCCCATACAAAGCTTTGTAATATTCGCCTCTCATAGAGAGCTTGGGCCTCCTGTGATCGTGTTCGCACAAAAACCATCGTGAAAACATACTAGTTTAACGAATTTTGGAGAAGAAAATTCTGATTTGGAGAAGGAAAAACACATGGTTTCTCATATTCTAAATTAAATTCATTCTGATAATTAAAAGCGCATAAAAAACGGTTCTTTTGATCATACTAACGAACTAACGAATGCCGTTGGCCCGCCATCTTGAAAAATGCTCCCATAATTTATGTAATTTACTTACACTCTCTAGGGAAGGCTGGGATTTTGTGTTATTATTAGGCAAATTCTAATAGTTTTCGTGCGTTTATCAGCAAATAACTTTTTTAAACGAGTGGATACCCCCATAATTTTATTTTCTCATTTGCTTCTAGTTAACTAGGCTGCATGTATACAAAAAATTACGATAAAAAATTTTTTCTCGATATATTATTTTGCGAAATAGCGTGGGGTGTCCGGCTTCCAATGCAGTTAAAAGGAGGCAAGAAAATCGAAAAAAATGTGTATCATTACCTTAAAAAATATGAGTGTTTTCTTTTATCTAAAAAGGGATTTAACCTTTCAAAGTTCTTATTATTTCATTGGACTTTTTTATGAATGAGCGTTTCAAAAAATAATATTTTATTGGAAATGCACAAAATGACTGGTCAGCGGTAATTGGCTACATTTAGCATTAATTATCTCCATTAAATGCATGGATACCTCCCAATTTTTTTTTCATAAATCAAAAGCCCTATACACAGTCTATAAGAAAAATGCAGTGAAATTGAATTAAAATTAGGTCTCAATTAGTGGCCCCCGTCCTTAATCTCTCTCCTTTTTTTTGTTTTACCATTCTTTGTTACTTGAACAAATCACAAGCACTGTTCTGACCGCAGTGTATTACTGGAGAAAAGCACCAGAAACAAGGCAGAAAATTTAAGTTTCTCATCAAGTGATTTATTGCACCAATCTTCCTTTTATACATCTTCCTCATGAAAGACAGAGGTTATCATACAAACTTGGCTAATAAATGAGATACACCTCCCTGAAAACTTATTGTGTGAGTAATTTCTATACAGTTTCAAATAGATGTACGCAACAAAGACTTAACACAAAAATGTACTATAATAGCTTAGAGGTAGAATATCAAAATGAAATAAAAGGCATAAATTCTTGATAAGTACAACCAAACTCTTGGTTTGGGCTCCCTGTGTTTGCCTATTTTCAAAATCAGCAAACTGGAAATATGAACGCTCTTGACTGCACAAGGAATATAATTCCAGAACTGATAACGCTTTGAATCCTTCAAATTATTCTCTAAGTACCAAAGAGATTATTAGCACCAAACACAAATATCTTGACGAGTGAAAGACACTTTAGCCGGCTTTTAGTAAATCAAATCGAACATGGAAATATAATTCAACTGCCTCGAATCAAGAAAGTTTTGTCAGTAACATGAAAATGCCAGTCATCTAAAAATTCCAAAAGTCTAAACAACAGAGGGATATAAATATATGTCTCAAACCAGCTTAGTCATGTTTTAGAAAGCGAGATTTGCAAGCTAACATTTGAATATAAGTTATCGTCGATTTGTAAGTCAATTTTGAATGAAGAAGCTTGAATTTACCTTGATTGAGACTCACGAGAGACTCCTATAACGCAATGGCTCGATCCGACTGCATTTATAGTGAAGTTTAAGTTACTAAACATTCCTGACTCGTGAAAATAACTCTGTTTTGCTCAGAAAGTTTACTACTTGATGCAAGTCAAACTGAGCTGAGTCATGTTGTCGCGATGGAACGTGCGTGGCCTCGTTTCCATGCCTGCCTAATTTGCATACACATTTGCGACTACGACGATAGATAGATAGATAGATTGAACGGTAAACCTAGACTCGTGCCGGCCTACGGCCTGGGCACGAGTAATTAATCGGTTCGTGTGCCCAGATTAAGGAGTTCCGTGCCATCAAAAGGTTGTCGTGTAATTGAGGATTAAATATCACCCACTTTGGCCCTCCAATCAGGTCTTCCAATGCTTAATTTTGACTTAATTGCCCGTATCTTTAGCATTCCAGAGCCAAACGAAATCACCTCAGGCGTACACTACCACCCAAAGACCAAAGAAAATCAGTTAATTGAGTATAAGGGAGGAGAGAATGTTGAAATAATCAAAATCGAATATTAACAAATTAAATTACCGTAAAAGAATACCGCGAACACTAAAGACACTAAAGGCAGAAAATTACTTTCTTGATCGCTAAAGTTTTAATTGGTAGAGTATACTTTATTTTAATTGTTTAAGTGCGCTGATGTTATTTAACAGTTAGTAATGTCTTAAGTTAACTACTACCAAGTACCGTTTCATTCTTTTAGCCAAAATTATATTGGATTACTACTCTAGAATATTCACTGAACTGCATGGGGCTCTTTTAAAGATTTTCTGCTTCCAACCTGGACTCTCTTTGAGCTCTGTAGTATTCAATTGCTTTGAAATGATTATGGGGAGCTTATCTAATCTAATATCGAGAGATTATTCCCGTTAGCGAAAGTGATTATAGAATGAATCATTAATAAGCGACTGACATAATGTTCGTTTTTAAACTCTCTGAGGTCAAATTAAAAGACGTGATCGCAGATTTGTATGGTCTTAATCACTTAAAACTTTTATATAACAAAATGATTTGGTACTTGGGTTTTTTTAAGCTAGACAGGCAGGCCGACTCCAGCTGTCCGCAAAGCCATTTCTAAGAGATTGTTGATTAAAGCTTTGAGAACGCACAAGGATCCACAATGTTGCGTACATATTAATTTTGATTTGTTGCACAGCTAAGCTTCAGCTTCCCCCGGAGTTGCGGCTAAATCGTTGTGACCTCATGTTGGAATATGGAGGGTGATTATTGAATAATTGATCATAAATGCTTTCCATTTTGACAACAGCTGCATGCGATGCTGAGCCGGGAAATGATTTAAGTCCAAAATGGGCGAGACGTTTTTTAAGTCGTTTTTTTAAGCCATGTTGCAACTGGCTTGTGATTGAACAAAGACGTCCGGAAGAAACAATCATGTGTGGTATTAATGAAAAACGTTTTTTAGCATTACTCTTCATTGAAGAATTAGTTTGTCCATTCTTGTCTAATGACCAAGCAGACCACAATTATTGAACTACACGTTCCTATAGATTTAACGCAACGCCTTTCGAAATTGACTAAATGAAGCGAACACATTGTGGACACATTATCTCATTATCAAGAAAGAGGGAAAAACGTAGAAGGGATGGTATTCAAGATAAGAAAATATATCTACATGATCAAACCTTCCCTGATACTTGGGTCGATTCGTTATGATTAAATAGAGAAGGAGGAACTGCACTTAGATAGAATAGCCATATTTCAATACAGTCAGCTAATGAGTTGAGATCAAACACCAAAACGGCCTTATCTCACAAGCAAGCACAATGGGCGCGCGCGTATGCTGATAAAAGAGATGGAATCTTTTCTATTCATTCGGTTGGTTCTAGTTCAAATTGGTCCGCTTAATCTTGCTTCAAGTTGATGTGGAGGATTATCTCAACTAGATCTAATGTGTTTAATCTGTAAAGGATTTACTTATCCAGCTTAAAAATTAGTGATTTAATGAAGTTTCATCTAAGATTGGATTTGTTTTAAAACGCGTATGAATTGAAATGAGGTTATATTAAAGAGTGACATTTCACATTATATGAGACGACAAATTCCACATTATACACAGATTGGTAATCCTTTTGATAAAATGTCTCCATTAACTCAAAAACAAATTAAAACAGATCGAACAACTGTCACTCCGGCTTCTTTCGTTCCAACCACACCCCAAAGGCAAGCTAGCTGACTTCTGCATTTCAAGGGATTAAATAGATATTTGCTTTTTTTTAGAAACTAATTTGTGATTTATAAAGTTTTAATAGCCATTCTAATATTCCAGAAGATGTCATGGCCACACATGTATCTTTACCGGCGCTTTATGTTATTAAGATTGTGGTTTGACTATGCAGCTGCTCAGGATAACATCTGATCTTGGTTATTTATGACCTTTGCATTAGATTTACTAATCGTGGACATGCAGTTCGATCTTAGAATTAGCAATTTATCAAAAAAAAAAAAAAAAATCAGTGACAGACAGCTTCAGAATCATTTTGTTGCGACAGGTTCCTGAGAGCGCAACACAATAACGCTATACTGTTCTTCTATACTGTGATCCTAAGGTGAGGCAGTTAAATTTGCAGCAGTATTTCAAACCTTACGTGAATTATTTGATTGATCGAGTGCGTGCACTTCAAGCAGTAGTTGAACCACAAGATTAGTTGAATGGATACTGTTAGCTAAATATTCAGTAAGTGAACTCGAACCAGAGACATTGGAAATGGACTGCCAGCCCGGCAAGTCGGGTTATTTTAATTTTTGACTAGTACAGAGGAATTAATACGAAAGCAACTGATTCACTTGTTATAATAATTTTACCATGAAACCGAAAACTTAACTGGGCGTATTCAGTGAGTGAATTCAGAAAGATTGAATATAGTATTATGTATATTTTATAGATTGTATTAATTTATTCTAATATACATATTTCTATTTCATTGTTATTTCATTTTATCGGTATTTTTATGTTGTATATTCTTTTACAAATCAGTTTGCTAGCTCTTAGTTTAGTTCCTCCCTCTCTTCCTTCCTCCCTCCTTCCCTCCCTCCCTCCGTCCCTCCTCAACAACCAATTTTTTACCCGCATGTTTACAATTGTAACATTTGTCCTTTTAAAGGTCGAAGAGGAGCATATTCTCAGTTCACAATGGAGGAGTGGTCGCTACCAACAGTGTCCATCATAGGTACCGTCCTCGCTTTTTTGATGCTTACTGGAATTCTGGGAAATATTCTGGTTGTTATGGTAACAACTCGACGAAAAACCCGTCTCCTCCCAGGTGGGGTATTCATCCGATGTTTAGCGGTAGTGGACGCGGGAGGCTCGGCCAATATCATCTTCATGCTGGTGACAGTTTGCTTCCGAGGACAATGGGTGTTTGGAAATGTGGGATGTCAAATCAGTGGAACTCTTATTGTGTTTTTTGGAGCATTTTCTTTGCATTTACTGTGTATCATCAGTATCAACCGATATCTCAAGATCGCTAAACCGAATTTATACAATCGAGTATTCAGTAGGACTGGAACTAAAATATTATTGGTGTTGCCTTGGATATTGCCTTTGATGATGTCACTTGCGCCCTCGTTGGGTTGGTCAGCGCACGACTTCCACTTCGGTAAAAGTATCTGTCATTTTTATTTCAGTACAAGTATCTCTTACACCGTGACCTTTCTTGTTGCCATAGTAATGATTCCTTTAGGTGTCAGCGGTGTCTGCTATTCAAAAATGTATTGCCTTGTGAGAAAGCACACTCATACTGTACGAACGAGTCTCCACCACCGAGAAGGCTCCTCTTCAAATATCGAGGAAATCAGAAGTGCGCGAATCATCTTTGTCTTGTTAGTTGCTTTTCTAATGTGCTACACACCTGGGAGTATCATCAACGTTCTAGAAATGGCTGGTGTCCACGTGCCACCCTTATTGGACCTTATCTCCATCACTCTTGTCGTTTCCAAGCATTCCCAGAATCCTCTGTTATACGGGCTGCTTAATCGCCGCTATAGGAGAGAACTTATGAAGCTTTTGCAACCGTTAATGCGTTACTGTTGTTGCGACTTGCGATGCGCCAGCCTGGACGACGAAAGTGAGGACTTCACACCTACAAGGAAAAAGAGTGGTGGAGTTGTAACTTCCGCCGTTCCTCAGACTACTCCATCTGTGAAGTCGTCTCAAACTTCGGGTGGATTGGCCAAGAGAGAGCCAAATGGAAGCATGAATCAGAAGTGTAGTCATCCACTGGCAATTGTGATTTATCAAGCAAATGATCCTGATGATCAAACGCTGATTAACGATATATTTAAAAGTCAAAGTAACATTTCACGTACAAGTGAAGATAAGCTTTCTAGCTCTTAGTTTGTTTTCAGGAATATTCTCAAAAAGCTACTAAAAAATTTTTTTTTCTTATGGCATTATTGTACTCTGGCAAAAAAAAATATACACTATCATGGCTTCATTTTCGGCAAGAGGAGAGATTCCTAAGATAAAGTTAGGAAATGGTTTCTTTTTACTGCAAAACTTGTAAGGCTAATACTAATAACATTTAAAAACTCTTGCCTGCCCGGGGAAAAGCTATTAGTATAAATTTCAAAATATGGCAAATGATTTTATCGAAGTCCTTAATTGGTCGGCTAAGAGAATAGAACACTTTTATCCCAGCAGCTGTGGCTATTATATACTTACAATGCTCGATAAGTAAAAGTGAATTAGTAAACATTTTTAGAATACAAATTAAACATTTTTATGTTTTGCCATAACTTGTTGTTCTAAATAAAGCTATAAGTCGTCCATGCACTAGCACCTATTTGAGAAAAGATTGTCGGAAGAGAGACCTCGAGGCTTGCTAAATTTGAATAAAAATGCACGATAACAACTTTGTAAAATTCGGCCAAAAACAGGCTTTAAACGGCCATTTTATCTTGTAAGACCAGTTTCTAACTGGTAAAAATAACATTTGAGTGTTAATCCAAAGCGAAAAATTGAATTAAAACTTACAAGAAGGTCTAGTTTTTGGCACTTTCAGCCATTAATTATTACTCCATATTGAAAAAAATATCCGGCTCTTAAAGTGTAGACGACACTCAGTTTAAGATGAAACTTTACTTTATTTGGACACGTTTGAGTTGCTGACGATGAGAGCAGGACTGTCGAAACACGTCCGAATAAAATGAAGTTTCATCTTAAAAGTGTCGTCTACACTTTAAAATTAATATCAATTTGGTTTTAGAAAAGGTTTAGAACGAGCACGAACAAGAACAAATGTCTAAAATTCGTCGAGTTAAAATTGTATTAAAAACAATTAATAGTCAATTAAAGAAGGAAGAGTGCTTTGCCGTGGCCCGTCAGTGGTCTGTCATAAGAAAAAGGCGCGCTCTAGTAGAAAACTTAACTTAGCTAGGCTAAGGATTGAACGTAGTCATCAGGAACACGTCCAAAGTAAAACGAAAAATAGGACAAAGTAAATAATTAAGCATGCATTTAGTGTCTTTGATACAGCAGGCAACAGAAAAAGGAAAACTTTGCGTTTTACAGCAACTAATACCGGCCTAGTAACTGCAAGCAGATGCGACAGGACGTCCAGAGTTCTTCTAGCAGTTTTCCATATATGAAAGCCCATAAAAATCTTTTGCCGGCTTAATTTTTATCCTTCTCACTTCAAATCTAGTTTGTGTACTTATCTTCATTTAATCTAATGCTTCTAATGTATACTAATGTATACTATCGGACAAACACATGGTCCACGGACTTTACTTGCCAGTAAATGAGCAATGAGTACAGTCTTTGTAAAAAGTCTCTTGGGAAGTGTTTATGCGGGCGAGAATCGAATCAACTGCTCTGTTCGAGAACCAACTGTTCCCTTAAGTCTCGATCAGGGTGAAGTAACTCATAGCCACAACTATAAAAGTGAACAATGCATGCCAATAACGCCACCATGAATGAACACTACCATAAATACAGGAATGAGGCTCTCAAAGCCGGCTTCGTACGCGTTTTCCTGAGTAAATTCTGTCGTTTCAGAAGAAACTAGTTGTAGGACTAGCCATCAAACTCAAAAGAAGAATCAGCAAAATGTTTGTCATATTTGTCTGTGATTATGAAATAGAACTCTTATAATACTTACTGCGGAAGTAGACAAGCTTTCAATATATGAACGCGCCATCTGGTTTTCTTAGACATTAAGTGGGCTTTTGCATCTCATTGACACTTACTTAACTATCCCTTAAAGGCCCATTTAAAAATCGATGAAAATTGGACTGATTAATTCTTTCTACCTGATGATGAATGTAAAATGCCTACAAATCTGCATTTTAAGTTCATCATCAAAAAGAAATTTTGATATAAAGTCTAAAAGAACAAAGGGTTGAGTTAATAATGTCATTTACTGACAACTTAAATGCTAGAATACTTGACAATTTCTATTCGTCTTGTTTGAATGTAAAGAAAATGTTGGCTTTTGGTGATTATTGGGAGTCGTACTGATAAACGGTTTTAAGTTTCAAGTTATTTCCAATTTTAATTTATTTCCATCTAAGTACCCTTTAATTCTCCTAATAGAATAAATGAAAATTCCAATTGAAATATGCCGATAGTTCATTTCAAAAGAATATATAACCCCGTTGATCTCGTGCACATAAATTAACAGTACAGAACTTCGAACATCCTTATTTCGAGAGGGACAAACACCTATATAGCAATACAAGTCAATTATTCAGAGAGCCGTAGGATAGCTAAAATAGGATAAAGCAAGTACAGCGCATATTAAGAACTCAAGATCTTTATATCCAGAAATATTGTCAATAAAAATACTCGAGATATCGATAATACTGAAAAAGCCAGCTGCAGCTTGATTGGGGACCGGTCATTATTTACAGGGAGGGGGGGGAGGGGGGGGCTGGTGGGAATATGGTGGAGGGGGGGTCATTATTTTTCATGCACACACTGCATTATTGTTATAAAAGAATGTATGTGGAAAGGGGGGTGGGATCACCAAAAATCGAGCATCACATTTCTCATTTCCACCAGCTCCCTCCCCCTGTAAATAATGACCGGTTCCTTAGTTGTTTCTGGTCACTGATCCATTTGTCTGTCCAGAAAACGAATTTTAAAATATGTATGAATCGCTTTGCATATAAAGCTCGTAAAACAGCTGTAAGTTTGTCGTCATGAGTTAAAATACAATTTGTTTAAATCTAATTAAAATGGGCTTAAGCAGGTAGTTTCGGGTCTTTCATTCAATTTCAAGCCATAAAAGTACGCTGTTCCTTAGTTTCAGGCCACTGGCATCCAGGACCTTTGAAAGGGCATAAATTAAGATCTCCTTTACCAACGCGCATGTGCATGCCATGATTTTTCCAATCCTTTAAAATGACGTTTTCACTGAGGCACGAGAAGCATCGGAAACAAAAGCAAATACACCGCAAATCCATTGAACATTGAACAGATGATGTTCATCCAAGATGGCTGCCGTGACGTCACTTGCGACACAGCAATATGATTGGCTGGCTACAAGTGGCGCTTTCTATAATATATAGAGAGGGTGTTTATATTCATAGAGATAAAGATAATTAACATTTTCCTTAAAATGCATACTTTGAAATTCAACTAAGATTTTGTAGTTATATGCATGGTTGTTGGTGAAGTTCGCGTTGCCATGGCGGCCTTGTCAGAAGCAGTGTGGTTACTATCGATCGCGATATCCACATAATAAGACCATAATTCTGGGTTCTAATAGCTATTTCTTTGCTACTTTTTGAGGGCTGGATATAGAAGAATTTCTTACTCAGATGTAAAGTGAACCAAAACCGGATGTGGTTCTTTGTTATAATTTGGTCTGTTTTCCTCTGCCTTGGCTCATTGTCAGGTTTGTGATTACCATCCGATTTTCTGACGATTTCAGCAGTGACGTTTCAGTCTTTGTATCAATCTTTTCTTTAGTTTCATTTCTAAGACCTTCTAACTTTTAAAATCAAATTTCTAAAACTTGTACTTTGGTTCTTGGATTATATATCCAGTACAAAGTATAACATCAGTTTGGCCATTCGAATGCTGCGCAAAATTAAAATTCAATAACTAAATAAGACAATTAAATCAGTTATTGTTTTTCCACTAAGTTAACCTCGTTTTTTTTTAACTCTGTATATAGCACCGATTAAAGAACCTACTTGTTTCTTTGAGGGCAAGTTCTACACAGTGGGATCTAAATTTACCGATAAACTATGTGTCGAGCAGTGCCAGTGTTTGGGCTCTAATGGTCTATATATGCATGTCTGTCAGCCATTATGCCAAGAATACTCGTCTGATTGTGCAGGAAGAACTATTCGTTACAACAAGATACCAGTTGGACTTCCTAACCATCAGTGCACGTGTGTCGAAGCAGTGTGTGATGAAGTCTGGATTTCCTCATTTTGAGTATTAGTTGGAGAGAAGAAAAGACTGAAAGAAAAACAAAAACAAGGGGGAAAATGCTAAATCAAGATTAGAGAAGAACATTAGACACTGCACTAGAGCTAGGGAAGAATAGTCCGTAGCGTGATTTATTCTGAAAGCCTACGCTTTAAGGCTTTGTAGACTTTCAGGATACATATCCGAAAATAATCCGGATGAATTGAAAACGTTAACGCGCATCTTTATCAGTTTATTTATTTTTTTGCTACGGTTAGTCTTCCCATCCACACTAAAGCGGCATTTTTCTTTTGCGCACCGGTATCAAGAAGTTGGCGAAAATTAAGTTAAGAGAAATATATTATATATGCGTTTTCAAATTTATCTGTATTCACTTAGAATGGGACGACAATCAGACCAAACGGGAAGGAAGAAGAAAGGTTCGTTAGAGCTTAAGTAAAGGGTGATACTGGTCAAGCCGTCTTCCCCTAATCTCCTTTAACAGGTTACTAAGTCACTACACATTGTAGCCTGCGATTCTTTGAGGGGAATGGTGTTTAAAGGGATTGGGTTCCTGTGGGAATTTAATGGGTTCCCTGTGTTACGAAATTGGTTACACAGGAAATCCAATCACCCCTAATAGAGAAACGGCTTGCTACGCCACAGGTTAAATAACTTTTTTTAGAATATTTTTATTGATTTCACACTACATTTACAATTTTACACAATTATTCAATAATATATATACAACTAATTAGGTTAAACGGATAAAGTATATAGTTTTATCTGCATATAATTATTTATAAAATACCTATATTTCTTAAAAAGATCGTTACCATGGTTAATTGAGCGCATTTACTCTAAAGATAGTTTGTTGTCTCTTGATTTGATAATTATATGATAAATAGAATATTACATGTTCGCTTGGAGATACGGTTTTATCTTCTCTTGCTGAAAAGATCTCTCACTCGTGAGAGATCTTTTCAACACTCGAAGATAAAATCCGTATCTCCGATCCAAGCGAACATGTAATATCCTCTATCTTCGGTATTGATATTGACCGTTGCAAGTGACTTGATCAGAGCTGCAACTGACACTCGGAGAAATGTGACACGGTACTTGCAGCAAGATGACATGGAAGAGGATGACAGAGGATGCAAAGATTTAGCTAGAAGTCCTATTTGTGACCATATCGTTGAGTTTACTCTTGCATTCCTTCCCATTTATATTACCATCCTTTATACTGACGATTTCCCGTCTGGATTTCAAGGCATTAATTCTTGCAATATTTGTTCTTGTTTTATACTTACAGTGCATAATTTGTATTATTATATACATAACTAGAATTCTATATCATAAAGCCTTCAAATAAAATTCTATATGTTTTAGATTTCACATGTGAAAAAGGCAATACGTCCAATCAGCGTCGCGTACAGGACTTTTCACATGTGAAAAATATAACCAATCGGAATCAAGGATTGAAATCTTGAGCCAATCAGAGAACAAAAAAGGACACTCGACATGGCTTCCCGGCAAACACACGTTTGTTTTTGAAAAATTTTAAATCATGGTGAGCCACTTTCTGTTATTCTTCAATTGACGTGTTTATCGGGGAAAAAAGACAAACAAAAATACTTTAAGTAAGTGTTGCAGCAAAGCCAGAGACCTGACTTTGCTGCAAGAGTTTTTGAAGACAAAATCCAAGCAGAGAAGACGTTGAAACCGCCGAACTGAATGAAGCTGTAGTATCGTTCTCTCGAAGTAAGAAAAAGATGGAGAAGATTACGGGCCAGCTACTTTGAGATTGTTTATAAATTATCAATCTGCGACCGATATCTGAGGAAAAAGATTACCCAACAACAATCATGGAGGGCCATGAATTTAGAAAAACCCGAGATACACTGGTTGCGAAGCAAAAAGAGATGAAAAAGGAAGGAAAAGGGAACAAACCAAACGCAGCACGAAACCTTACGGATGACGAAGTTGACATCTTGTTCAGCAAAAACCTGTTGGGTTGTTCGACCCCTGAGGCCTTAATCAACAAATTATGGCTTAATAACACACAGTACTTTGGTTTGAGAGGTTGTAAGGAGCACAGAGACATGAAATGGGGGGATATAAAACTTCAAACCAGTGCTGATGGAACTGAATACCTTGAATACAATGAGCGACAGACTAAGACAAGAACGGGAGCTGAACCAAAGGACACACGTAAAGTAAAGCCAAAAATGTTTGCTGTAGTTGGAAGTGACCCCGTACAATTTTATCATATCTACGCCTCAAAAAGACCAGCCGGATTTCTCACTGATGAGAGTCCGTTTTATTTATCAATTAACCAAGCAAACCCACAATCGTCGAAGCCATGGTTCAAGTCGGCGCCAATGGGAGTGAACAAGTTGAACTCCCTAATGAAAACAATGGCTCAAAAGGCACAGTTAAAAACTTCAAACCTGTAGTAGTTTCAACTTGAACACAACGGAAAACTATGTACTCATCTTTCTAGAAACGCGTGATAATCAAGCTACAGATGAACAACTAGTAAAACTGCACGAGTACCAAAAAACAAGATGGCTTCCCAGTTATCTGGGGAGTCCTAACTAAACATCAGGGTCCACAGGAACCCCAGACAGTTACTAAATATTACAACATCTCCCTTCTGTTCAAACAGTTCATTGTTCAATGAGTCTTTGTGGTTTCTTTACTTCCCGCCCTGATCTTGTCACAATAGGGGTATGTTCTCCTGCTCCTTTAGGTTCATCGCGTACTTCCACTGGACTTGGTGCTGCTTTCTCTGGGCTAGTTACCGGTGGTGGTTTAGTAGTACACTCTTAGGGTTGGTGACTTCCAGGTTTAAATGTCATCTCTGGAATCATAGGTGAGTCATTTGGGGTTGCAATAATGTGTCTCCTGTTCCTTCTGAACACATGGCCTTTTTCGTCCTCCACCACATAGGACCGTGGTAGTACCTCAGCCTTGCGCCATTCTTTGTCTCTGTTTACACGAATACGTACTTTATCTCCAGCTTCTAATGGGGGAAGATCCTTGCTGTGTTCATCGTAGTTCTTCTTTGCAACTGCTTGACGATGAGCCAATCCCTTCACAACTCTGCTTGGGTCGACTGTGGATGGCAACAATAGACGTGGATGGGTAGGTAGTGTTGTACGTGTTCGTCTACTCATTAGTAGCTGTGTGGGTGAGACACCTATGTCCTCAAAAGGAGTGTTTCTGTACTTCAATAACCCTTCAAAAGGGTCTTTATTCTCTGCTGCTGCTTTCTTGAAGATTCGTTTTGCTGTCTGAACAGCCCTTTCTGCGGCACCGTTGGATTGAGGATACTCTGGAGAACTTGTAGTATGCTGAAATCCCCACTGCTGTGAAAACTGCTTGAACTCATGAGAAGTACTGAAAAGATTTCGGGTGTTACTGTACTGTGAACCATTGTCACTGATCACTTTGGCTGGGATGCCAAATCTTGCGAAGATTTTCTTTAGGTTGTTGATGACACATGATGCAGTGGACTGTCGCAGTAGTTCAACTTCAAAGTACTTAGAATAGAAATCAACCACAACCAAGTACGAATGGCCTCCATATTCAAAAATGTCAGTTCCAACCACCTGCCACGGCAGCCCTGGAATGACATGTGGATGCATCGATTCTTTCTGTTGTCGGTTGCGGAAGGCATTGCAGATTTGACAAGAGCTGACTTTATCTTTGATCTGTGCTGTCATGGAAGGCCAAAAGACATAGTCCCTTGCTAGACTCAAACTCTTACTCTCTCCCAGGTGTGCTCCATGAATCTCGTTGAGTATTTCAGCTCGCATCGACCTTGGAACAACAATTCTATCAGATTTGAACAATAGCCCATCTTCGACACTCAGTTCTTCTTTGTAATTCCAGTATTCTTTTGCTAGTTCATCCACTTGTTCTTTGTCTGTAGGCCAGCCCTTTAAGACATATTCCATTACAACTCGTGAAGTTTCGTCAGTACGGGATGCCTCTTTGAATTCCTTTAGAGTGGCACTTTCAAATCCAAGGTTGTCAATCAGGTTGATACCAATCACATCTTCTGGTTCACCAACAGGCGTTGTATCAAGTAGTGGAGCTCTGCTTAAACAATCAGAAATCACTTGTTTCTTACCAGGAACATATCTCACATGCAGATCATACTTGGTCAGCTTCAAAAGCATTCTCTGAAGCCTTGGTGGGCATTCATTCAGTGGTTTTTTAAAAATCGCCTCTAGGGGTTTATGATCTGTTTCTACAATAACTCGCCGTCCATACACATACGTGTGAAACTTTTGAGCTCCCCATAGTATTGCTAGCAACTCTCTCTCTCTATGTTGGCATATCTCTGCTCACATGAAGATAATGTCTTGGAACTAAAGGCAACTGGCTTACCTTCCTGGATGATCACAGCTCCAAGACCAGTGCCACTTGCATCTACATTTAGTACAGTCTCCTTGTGATTATCAAAGTAGGCCAACACTGGTGCACACGTGATTACAGCTTTGAGCGTGTCAAAGGCTTCTTGTTGAGGCGTTTCCCATGTAAATGTTGCTTCTTTCTGGGTCAGTTGTGAGATTGGACCCTGCAAATCTGCTTTATGCTTAATGAACTTGTCAAGGTAGTTGAGTGTTCCCAAGAATCGTAACACACCATCTTTGTCTGAGGGGGGTGGCATGTCGTTGATTGCACGTACTTTCTCAGGATCTGGCTTTATGCCCTCTGGTGTAAACACATGACCAACATAACTTACTTCTGGGACTCGAAGCTTGACTTTCTTTGGGTTGAATTTCAGTCCCACTTTTTGGCTTCTTTCAAGCACTGCTGTCATCTTCTTATCCACGTCACTACTATCTGTTCCATGGATGAGGAAATCATCAACAATGATCTCGACTGGGACCCCTGCAAAGAGTCTGTCCATCTCCCTTTGGTATATCTCTGGAGCTGATGATATTCCAAAAGGGAGTCTTGTAAACCTATAGCGCCCCCAAGGTGTGTTGAAGGTTAGAAGTTTCGAGCTTTCATCATCAACTTGTAACTGCCAGTATCCGCTACAAGCATCCATCGTTGTAAACACTGTAGACCCAGACAGTCGGTTGGCTACTTCCTCGACTGTAACCATGGGGTAGTGTGGCCTTTTGAGAGCGTTGTTTAAGTCCTTCGGATCAATACAAATTCTAACATGATCTTTTGATGGTGGAGTGTTTCTGTCTTTTCCTTTTCTCTTATCAACTACAACCATTGACGAAACCCATGGGGTGTGCTCCTCCTCTTTTACGATAATGCCATCTCGTTCCATCTCTTGGAGCTTTTCTTTGGTAGGTTCAAGAAGAGCAACTGGAATTTTTCTAGGGGGATGCACCACTGCAGGCACTGAAGGGTCAATCTCTAAATGTACTTTGTTGGGTAGTGTTCCTGGCTTATTACTGAAACAATCTTGAAAATTGGAAAGAATAGGATCTCTTGCAAACACTCCATGGTCCTGCTCTTTGTTGTCATCTCTTTGGCCAGTCACATTGCCCTTTGGAGTGTCTATCAGTTCCAGATGCATAAACTTGAGTACCTCTAAATCTAAACATGCTTCACAGCTTAGTAAGGGCGTAAAATTGCCATGCACTACAAGGTAGAGCAGATCCATTTTTCGATTCTTGTACTGTGTCTGAAGGCGAACACATCCGACTGGGTGAATTGCTTTGTCTGCGAGCCATCCCTTCAGGGGCTGATGGATCTTTTGAAGTGGTTTTGTGGTGATACTTTTATATAGATCGTAAGGTATAACAGTGGCGTCAGCACCTGTATCAGCCTTAAAGTTGACCTCCTTTTGTGCCACTTTCAGGGTTATCACACTCTTCTTGTTGTTATTGGGATTGGAAACATTCCCAAGTTCCACTGATCCAAAATATAAGTGGGGATCTTCTTCATTGTTACCCTGCCCCATAGTTGTCTTACCACTGTTCTGCTCCACTAGGTCAACTGTTGACCCTTTCTTTCCATTCTCTGGGCATACTTTTGCAAAATGGCCCTCTTTTTGGCAACTTCTGCATTTTTTCTTAAAAGCAGGGCAACGGCTTGGTTTGGTAAACGGGTGTTGAAAACCACAAAACTTACAGGTGTGTGCCATGTCTCTCTCTCTCCTTTGAACAGGGTGTACACTCAATGCATGCTGGGACCCACTTGTGTTCTGTGAGCTAAACTTAAATTTTTGTAATTCCGCAGCTTCATAGGTTCTGCAGTAATCATGGGCACTCTGAAGTGTTAGGTCTGGCTTTTTTAGCAGCTCTCCCCTCAACTCATTCGAGAGTACTCCTCCAACAATACGATCTCTGATCAGTGACTCTTTGAGTGTCCCAAATTCACATGTTAATGATAGGCGTTTGAGTTCACTCACAAAGTTGTCAATCCTCTCTCCTTCTTTCTGGTTTCTCTGATTAAATACAAGACGCTCATAGATTACATTTCTAGCTCCCTCACAAAGTTCCTTGAACTTTTTACACACATCAGCATAACATTCTTTGCTTTCTCCTTCGTTGAAAACAAAATGACTATATTCTTCGATCGCATCCGGCCCAGCACAGTTTAGCAACAGGTTTACCTTCAACTTGTCATATTTTTCATCTTTCCCTTTTGCCACTAGATAGATTCCAAACTGCATGATGAATTTTCTCCAATTGTCCGCTGCCTGGGCATCGATAACCAGTGGACCAGGAGTCCTGTGTGTATCATTTTCCGCCATAATTCTCAGTCGCCTTGTTCAACTTTGCTTTCTCAAAGTCACTTCTGACACCATGTAGTAGTTTCAACTTGAACACAACGGAAAACTATGTACTCATCTTTCTAGAAACGCGTGATAATCAAGCTACAGATGAACAACTAGTAAAACTGCACGAGTACCAAAAAACAAGATGGCTTCCCAGTTATCTGGGGAGTCCTAACTAAACATCAGGGTCCACAGGAACCCCAGACAGTTACTAAATATTACAACAAAACCTGACCAACCATAGCGCAAGAAAAAGAATGATACAGAAACTGAACGACAAAGAAGTACCACCCACACATATTATGCAGATATCTTGGCATAAAAACGTTCAAAGCTTGAATTAGTTACAGCTCGCTTTCTGAAAATCAGCAACGAAGGATCTCAGGCATTTTGAGTAATTCGAGAGAATCTGCAGTGGAAGTTAGCAGCGAGGTTCGTTGTTCAACGTCTACATTATCAAACCAACAGCCGTTAGGTTTGTTTAGTGGTGAAAATATCCACAGTTGACCATTCAATATTGCCATAAGGTAAACCAAAGTCTTTCCATGACCAAACAACAGAGCCGTCGCCGTTATCATAGAGTTGGATAGCGATTAAAACTGTTGAATTAAGGACTTACAGACTTTTTTTCTACTATAAGCTTTGTGATAGCCGGTTTTGACTTTGAAACACTTTAGATTACTATTACATATTTTCATTTTCTTTTGTTTTGTTTGTACAAAAATAATTTGGCGGAGTTTGCTAGCTACATGCTCGTCAGTTTGATTCAAGAGGAAATAAAACTATTTTTATGTATGAATTCTAGTTATATATATAATAAACAGATCACACCATAGAAAGTGCTTTGTACGGGGTTATATTCACTTCGTTTGTGTTAAACACTCACTCGCTCGTACCTCGCTCGTTCGTGTTTTGACACAACAACTCGTGAATATAACCCCGTACGTCGCACTTTCTATGGAGTAATCTCTATTTTCTTCATCCATCCATCCCTCAATTCGTTTATTCATTCCATTCACGAAAATGACCGCACATACGTAAAATTACACAGCGTAACAAACGCTTCAGTTGACTACTGCAAAATGTTAAGAAGTGATAAAGGGTTTGGCTGAAGTGAAGAGGGAAACAGAAAATATTCTGCCAGAGACGCCATTTTTAAACCCCAGGCCTCTTCGACCGTGGGATGTTCGAGCCTAATCACGTGAACCTGAGAAACTGTCCGTCTTCGAATTTATATCTAGACGAATCAAATTCTTTGAATTGATTCGTCTGGACGAGTTATTCGTCTCTAGTATAAATACGGCCAATGACATGCATCAGTGCACCTTGCTCGCGCTCCCCTGCTCGTGCTCGTGCTCGATGTGTAATGGCGGGAAAATGGTACAAGCGATGTGATGTGTCTGTGACCACAGTCATAAGAAAAGTAGTTTGTACATTAGTAGTTGCTTTCTTGAATTATTTGAAATTTTTCAGATCAGTGCCAGGCATGACAATGGTCCTAAAAATACTAAATGCCCGGCAGTCTGACTGATTTTTCAAAATAATTCAAGAAAATAAGCAATTTGATGATTTCCGAATTATTGTACACTGTACTAGAAAACAGTCGAAAGAAAGAATTTTAAAAATTCGGTGTTTTTTGGAGAAGTATGAATGCCCAGCCGTTACATGTGCTTAGTTTACGTTGCAGCTAACATGTGCTTAGAGCTAAGAAGAAAATACGATAAATGAGTTTATTTTCGATGCAAACGTAACAAAGAAATCATTGTCAAGAGCTAGAACTGATCAGTCAATTCGCTCGGGGACTTTTTCGCAACCTGGAAAGACTTCCTCTCCGTCTGAATCGGCCTCGATTCCATGTTGACAAAAATTTACCAATGGGGTACGGATCGTAAAGCCAAATACAAATTAAATATTAATAAGAATGACTATGTTTTAGCCGTAAAACTCATCGTTAAAAAACTATTTAAAATCGAGGTCATTTTAGTTTACCAAATTTTAATTGATAATAGTATTTTCAGAAACATCGTGGAAACGAAAATTCATATTTTCAGACTCCTCCCCCGGTGGGGGAAGTTTGTTTTCGATTGAGTGAAAGAGGAAGCAGACGAAGGGGTCGTCGCTTCAAACTTGAAGCTTTAGTTTTTAATTTGCTATACTTAAACATGATCTCAACATGACTTAGCACAAATTAATGCTAATATGCCAACAGGTAAATATTCGACGCCCTATATAGCAAACGTGCTACAAAACACGTTAAAATGGCAAAGATGGGCTTGACGATGTCCATGGAGGATGAATGGACGTGTCCACATTGTACGCTGAAGAACTCGATAAACAACGTAAAATGTCAGGCTTGTTATTTGGAAAAGACAAACAGATGCGACGAACTGGGCTTGTAAATATTGCAGTTTAGAAAATCCAAGTTATAAAAGTCGTTGTGATGCTTGTAGAAATCAAAGATCAGATAGTCACGAGGTCGAGGATGGAACGGTTGCTAAAGGCGAGTCACCATTGACAGCTACCATTAAGAGATTTTTTGGTTTTGGTGCTAATGATACTCCTAAGGAATGGACTTGTTCCAAGTGTACTTTGAAAAACCTCTCATCTCAAACAAAATGTGCTGCATGTGGCAGCCCCAAACCTAAAGATACCGAAATTCGTGGTGCAGATGATGACTCATCAGCTGACTGTTCAGCAAGACACACCTAGTTCAGGATCACATAGAAGACTTTACCCAAACCTAGAGTTAGAGATACCAAACATTGAATGTGATCCAGATGTAGCTCAGCAGAGTCCTGAAGTCATACTAAAATGTCCTAACTGTCAAACACTGCTGTATGACAATGCAAGTATATTTTGCACTGTCTGTGGAAATCCGGTGTGAAAATGAGGGCTTCAAGCCCAGACCTTTCCCCTCATCATCAGTTGTTACCTCTCCTGAATCCTCACCCCCACCCCTTCCTGGAATGTGGAACTGTCCAGGATGTACTTTCGCTAATGATGCCTCTAAGACTATGTGTGAGATGTGTTGTACTGAACGAGATACTGGTAAAGTTAATACTGATTGTAAACAACCAAAAACCAGAGTTGTTGCTAGAGGCCCTAAAGCTGAAGTCGGTTGACCCCAGCAATCCCTCAACGTCAGGGTTAGTTATATCAGATGGTGAGTATATATTATAACTCAGGAATTGAATGCAATTCTAGCCTGTAACACTATAAAAGGAGAGTTGCTTACATTTCTGACATAAAGTTTTGGCCTTGGCCCTAATCATCTGAATAAAAAAATCCAAGTTACTCCAATAAACAGCCAATGCTTGAAGTGCCAGTAATGTAAGTAGTACTCATTTTTTAGTCTGTGTTACAGATTCCCATTCATTTCTTTATGCATCTTTATACACTGATGTAGCCAAAACTTCACATAGTTCACTAGAGTGGTTTTTTGTATGAGTGGGAAACTGACCATACGATACTGTGACTGTGCCAGTGCTGTAATGTAGACCTATAAAAACATATAAAATTCCTGCCATAACCGTACCGTGCATTGACCGTAACTGGTATGGTCTGTTTCCTACTCATAAGAAAACCACTCCAGCTAGTTTCTATTTATAATTCATTATAACTCAGGTACCTCTGGGTCAATAGATATTATATTATTATTTTAAAAATGTTTGCTATCAGCAATGGCAAATGCAAGACATAAGTGTTTTCTTTGCAAGTCTGAGCAATGAATCCCAGATTGAAATAAATGGTTTTCTTTTGATTTAATATTGGGTTATGGCTAATAATTAAATTAATAAACAATGGTCCAGTTATTTGAAAAACAATTGTTTCTCAATTAACTGGACCATTGTTTATTGCCCACAGACTCACTATTGCAGATTCTAAATTTCTATTATTGTAAATTTGACATTTCTCAAATCAAAACCATTAATTCATAAGTCTTGAAAATAATTTCAGCAACATCGAAACATCGACTACTACTCACATTATTGTTTATAGTAAAAACCATCAATAAATCTACAGTCATTCAATCTGTAAATTTCCAGATGTAATATTGAAGAAACAAAACTACACCACTAATGAAGACAATACAGGCCCTGATTGCTAGAACCTCAAAAGAGGGGTTTTGTTTTCTGGTAGAAGCAGAATATCCTAACTTTCAAAAATTATCTATTCCTAAGTGCACTCTTGGTAAATATACCCTATAGCTACCATTTATATTTACAAGTGAGAAGAGCGAGCCACTCAGGCAAAATTAAGGTATAGGTCTTCATAGTGACTACTTCCTAATCAGGGTCGTGACATGGTACTGTTTTTCTCGCTCGTGATCCCGGTTTTTGGTCGAACATTTTGATCCCTGATCCCAAAAGTTCTCTTATTTTGATCCCTGATCCCAGTTGTGAAAATTTTGATCCCTGAATCCTGTTGATTTGACTACTGATCCCGATCCCACGTTTGTGACCCCGATCCCATGGCTTGAGATCCCGATCCCAAGCCTGTGATCCCTGATCCCACATACCATGTCACGACCCTGTCCTAATGGATTTGAGGTGTGATCGCTCTACCACAAACACTTGCAACTAGTGAAAGAAATGATTGCTTTGTAGCTCCATCATATGGAATTACCACATGTGAGCACAAAGTGCAAGGTGCTCGGCAAAAGTTTTCAGAAATTTAGTTCAGACAGCTTTTTGAGAACAAAAGATGTGGAACGTTTTTCAACTAAACTCACTACAAAAACACATCTGAACGAAAAGAATATAGGCCTTTATCCCTTAATTATTCTTTTAGGAGAGCTCATGCAAATATCCACTGTCAGTTCTTTTTGTATTCAGTATTAGGCATACCAACAGCAGAAGCAAACATGGAGAATAATAATAATAATAATCAACTTTATTTCACGAGGGTAACACGTGACAGTAAACTGATAAACTTGTGGCCCTCAATAAATAATAGAAATAAATATATAATAAATTAAACATGCTAAAATCATTAAAATATAAAGTATAAAATTACACTATAAAATTATCAAAAGCTAGTAGAAAAGATAAAATACCTACATTTCGTTGTCAAAGATCAATTATTTAGGATATAATAAATTGATTTATATTACGATAAGAGTCAGTGAAATAATTATGCAAAGATTTCTTCAATATTGTTAAACTAGAGCTACACTTAATATCATTTGGAAGTGAATTCCATAATCTAGTAGCAGACACTTGAAAAGTCCTAACACCCTCAGTTTCTCTCTTGTACCTACATTGTAGGACAAATTAAATTTAAAAAACCATATCTACTTTGTATTTCACTCGTATATCAATATTACGTTTCAGACATTCTGACATAATCAGGGCAATTCCCATTTAAGCGCTTATGAATAAGTACACATTTATTTATCTTGGCTTCATGAAAAAATGGTAACTGAATTAAGTTGTTTAAAAAGCCCTACACTATTTTGATACTAGATCCTCAGTTTGAGATCAAATACAAATTTTGATGTTCTCTCAGAAATTTGCAAATAAAAAAAGGGGGCAAGGGTTCATTCAAACCATCGAACCACCCCTAGTGACAGGCATGCAATATTATGTTAAACCAAGTGTTGAGTTTCCTGCCAGGAATATGTTGGGGGCGATATATTGGAAAAGCAATAAATAGGTGACAGCATAATATCCCTCAGATTCATTCCCAAGGATGATTTAAAGAGAAAGATACTGGGTTCAAACTATTGTAGTGCAAATTAACTTGTACCTTGTATAACTGATGGTCTGCATTTGGAAGAGAAGAAGGAAGGCAGAGAAGAGAAGATGTTTTCCTTTCTTTTGCACCCGCAAAACCTAGTAACACAGGCTATGAAACTTGAAGAATTCCAAGAAAATATAGAGTTGAAAGTATCACATATCGCATGATTTTGTCTCAAAACTGAATGTTTTTACTTTAATTTGTAAACACATTATTTCAATGTAAACTTATACTAAAAAATCCCCTTTAATCTGTTTTGGTTTCACATCTCCATAAAAGGAGACTATCTAACCAGGAAATGATACAGAAAGTATAATTTCTTTAATTTTTTTTATCCCTTTCCATCATAATTAGATTAAATTTCTATTTTGTTAATGAAGGAATTACTATTTATGGTCTACCTATTTTCATCCAAGTTTGTATCTTACCACAGGTTGGCCCTGTGTAAAATGCAGTTTCAAAAATCCACAAACGTCACTGGTTTGTGAGTCCTGTGGAACAAAGAAAGAAACTGCAGATAAAGAAGAACTGAGTGATATTATGGAGGATGATGTAGCACCTCCCATGAGTCCTGTGAGAACGCTCCAAAGACAAACCAGTGTGCCAGTAGAATCCAGAAGACGACGAGATGAAAACCATGCTAAAGAACAATGGAATAGGATTACAAAATTCTGCAAAAATGTGAGAATCCAATCAGGTTATCTTGTGCAATATGAATGGATTATATATCCCACAGTCATAATATTATGTTTTTAATAATGGAGTTTTGAGGCAAGCTTCTTTTACTATGACCACTTTTAAAAGGTATCAACAAGGGTACACTTAAAGTGGATAATTATTAAAATGTTATTAAAATATTATTCAAACATCGTTTTTAACTATTACTTTTCAGCAAGGTCTTTCATTTGTAGATGATTCATTTCCACCCTTACCAAAATCTCTTTACCTCAAACCTCGTCACTCAGACAACCCAAGAGTAACACAGTGGCTAAGACCAAATGAGATAGATATCTACAGTCGGGAGACTCATAAACTCCCATGGGCTGTATTCAGAAATCCCAGACCTTCTGATATAATGCAAGGAGTGTTAGGTGATTGTTGGTAAGTTTATTGTAATTACCAATGTTGCTGAAAGTGGCATCAGACTGTTGTTGCTCTTGCATCTCTTTAGACCTTTTTTCCCTCCTTCCTTCCTACCTTCATTTCTTTGTTCCTTCCTTCATTCCCATGGTCATCTCCATTCTATTTGACAAAATAATAAAATTATCAAGAAACTGCCAGCTTCCTGACACATTTTTAAGAAATATATTCTTCAGTGAGTTAAGAACTTTACTATTTTTATTCTATTATGTACAGGGACATTTATTCAAATGCATCTTCTAAAAATAAATGTAGGATAACAACATTAATTCTTTGATCAACAGGTTCCTTAGTGCTTTGGCTGTTTTAGCAGAAAGACCAACTCTTCTTGAACACATTCTTGTTACAAGAGAGGTAAATTTAGTTAAATAATTGTTTTGCATCTTCTTCATTATGATGCTTATTTGTCTTGCTGGTTTACATAGATTTGTACAGAGGGAGCATATCAAGTACGACTTTGCAAAGATGGCAATTGGACCATTATCCTTGTTGATGACTTATTGCCTTGTAATATCTATCGCCATTGTGGATTTTAACCTTTATACCTTCTAAAAATTTTTTATATTCAGGTGCTACATGACCCTGCTATTAAGTAAAATAGACCTTATTCGCTTGGGCGTAATGTTTTCCCAATTCAGACCTCTTGGGAATAAGATTCTTTGTTTGAGGTTTATCCATATTAATGTATCTTCTCAAGCGTTACCATTAAACAAAGGAAAAAGTCCCAAAGGAATGACACGTGACCTGTATTGGGAAAACAAATACGCCCAAGCGAATAAGGTCTATTTATTAGAGAAGTGAAGAGGATGCATGACAATAAAGTAGCCCAAAACATTTGGGTAAACTTGTAATTTGATTCATTCTTAGAGTATAGCCTTTTAGGGGGAGTGGTATTATGTATCAGAAAATTTATCAATCAAGTCCTTGAAGGCAAGAGACTTATGATTACTAGATACCTAGTGTAATTTGCCCAACAAAAGTAGCCAGTGATTGAGACATCAGAGAAGTCCATTGCACCATCTGTGCCTACCAATTCATTTGAAAGTGATTATTGATTAAATACTAGATTCCCCTATAAGATCTTTCAATTTCATAGAAGAATTTAGTACTTGATCAGATCAGAGATCACTGTCTTACACTTTTTTCAACCGGCCTTCAATTTTATTATATACTAACAATATTCAGTAACCACTGTTTTAGGCTCATCGAAGGCAGCTTTGGGTTCCTTTAATAGAGAAAGCCATGGCTAAGCTACATGGTTGCTATGAAGCATTGTCAGCAGGACGGTCTATCGAAGGTCTAGGTACCTTGACTGGTGCACCATGTGAAAGCATTATACTACACAGTAAGAAATTTATATGATTCTTTTTGTTTATCAAAACTCACTCCTAGAAAGTTATTGCTGGGAGCATTTTTTGTTGGAACTTGTTCCTGAAGCCAAAATTCATTATGATGTCATTTTATTGGTTATTGTGATTAGTACATGCTGATTGGTTACCTAATGAGGTTGACCAATCAGAAGTGAGATAAAGCTTATCAAATTCTAACAGACAATGTTCTCGGAGTATTTTCTGGGATTTCTTGGAGCAAGAAATGAGGAACAGAATTATACTTCTGGATTTCTGAGGTTGGTCCACAGCTTGTCAACTGTAGAAAGAAAGACTGTTCGACCACCATATTAACACTGGCTCAGTATCATCTGTACTTTGAATTACTCATGATTACATGAAACTATATAATTACAAGCATTCTGACTTCATTTATTACCAGAGTTTACAAACATGAAAATAAAATGGGGTAGTTAATTGTGGGAAATAAAACAACAGCTGGCTATGGCCAGAAAACCTCAAACAGATGAGTAACAGATGCTATTTTTTGTGGTGATTCTCCAATGTCTGAACATTAAAATCACTATTATTTTGATATAGCTAGTGATTTCTTTTGAAAAACTTTCAATTTCTTGATCAATGCAGAAACGTAAGACATCTAAGTCTTACTAAGTAAAAGCTTGGTTTGTTTTCAGAGCAACCAGAGAGTCCAGCTGTAGAAGGGGAAACTATTGATGTAGACATGATTTGGGCTCAGTTACTCAGCTCAAGATCTGCTGGGTATGAAGTTAATTCATTCATAAAGTCAACCCTCACATGTCATTCTATTTTTTTATTTATAACTACTCATTGCATCCTTCTTTCGTTCTTAGAGCCTGAGTTTCCTTCCTTTTCCTTCCTCCCTCCCTCCCTTCCTTCCTTCCTTCCTTCCTTCCTTCCTTCCTTCCTTCCTTCCATTCCTTCCTTCCTCCTTCCTTCCTCCCTCCTTCCTTCCTTCCTTCCTTCCTTCCTTCCTTCCTTCTTCCTTCCTTCCTTCCTCCCTTCCTTCTTTCTTTCCATCCATCCATCTTCCATCCTCCCTTACCCCATTTCCTTCCTTCCTTCCTTCCTTCCTTCCTCTTTCCCCTTCCTTCTTCTCTCCCTTCCTCCCTTCTCTCCCTCCCTCCCTTCTCTCCCTCCCTTCTTAGAGCATGTTACCCTTTAATTCCAATCTTTTCAGTTGTTCATTATACGTTACTTATTTTTCAGTCATGAGATCTAACATGCACAGTTTTATTTTAGTTTTCTGATGGGTGCATCTTGTGGAGGAGACTCTAAACCTGAAGAAGAGGCCACATACAACAATGTTGGTCTGCAGACTCATCATGCATACTCAGTTCTTGATGTCAAAGATGTCCATGGGCACAGGTATAATTCGATACTACAATAACACTACCACCGTACTCTCTTGTACATTCTTTGAGCAAAATATTCAGAGATTTTCAATTTACCATTAAGTACAATGTAAATGAAGTTTTCTCCCTTTCCCTTGCTTTTGTAATGGGAAACAGAAGCAACCTCACAATCCTTAGTCAGTTTTCCAAAGGTTGATCTTGTTCCACACCTGTTTCTTATACATCTCCTTTTTAACCACCGCCCGGTTGGCTCAGTTGTCTGAGCATCGGTCTCTTGTGCGAGAGGTCGGGGTTCGATTCCCGGCCGGCCCAACACTCAGGGTCTTTAAATAATTGAGGAGAAGGTGCTGCCTTTGTAATTACATCTGCAAATGGTTAGACCTTCACGTCTTCTCGGATAAGGACGTTAAACCGTAGGCAGCAATAAGGCCGGCCTGCGGGATTAGCGTTGAAAACTGCTGGTGAATGAGGCCTTAAAATCATGTATTACAACCAGTAGTGGAGCTACTTCAGCTGCTGGAATATACTTAAACCTTAAACCTCCCCATGGTGAGGTCCTGAGGACCGATTTATTTTTTTCCGATCTTATATTCCTAGCTGTAGTTACCCAAAGCGATATTTTGAACACGTTGATACTGTGTAAAAAGTGTTTATCGTGATGAAAAAAGATACCGAAAATGACCAGGTGGTTCAAAGTCTGTGTTTAAGTATAATATTCATAATTCGAAAACAACACTTTTACATCTTTTTTAGACTAATGCGACTGCGTAACCCGTGGGGAAGATTTTCATGGAAAGGGGAGTGGTCTGATGCATCTCCATCGTGGACGCCTGAATTGAGACATGAATTGATGGCGCATGGGGCAGAGGAGGGTGTCTTCTGGATTTCCTTGACTGATTTTATGAAGTAGGTATTGCACAAGGAATTGCTGTCTATGAAGTCGTCTGTACTATTTTAAGCGCAGTTAGTGGTTGCTCAATTCTCCCGAGCCAGTGGCTCATGTATAAAGCGTTCGAATTGTGCGCCCTTTCCTCCTCTTTCCCCCTCTTTCTATCAGTGCTCTGTTTTAAGGGTATTTAAAGCTAATTAAAGCTACACGGAAAAGAAAGAAGTCGAAACAAGGATGCGAGGTCACTGGGAATCAAACTCGGGACCTCTCGCACCGAAGGCCGCGCACAAATCAACTTTGCCATCCTTGCTCCTTATCTAGATTGCTTTCTACTTTTTTTCACAACTAAAGACGTTTCTAGCGCTTTAGATTCCTTACGTTTATTTTTCTTGACCAAGAAAGTTTGTTTTCACCGTTGTGAGCGTTACGAGTTTATGACGTTCTTGCACTGTGAACTAACTTTTGTCCTTTTTAAACCCAGCTACTTTGACTCTGTTGATATCTGTAAAATACGCGAGTGCTGGGCTGACGTACGTGTATCTGGCTGCTTTCCACCCTTTGCCAATGGTCCTGCGAAGGTCGCCATGGTAACCGTTTTCGCGCCAACTGAAATGGATCTTTGTCTGTTTCAAGCAGGAGTAAGGTACGAATGTGACATAATGGTTCGTTTTCCATAATGCACCGATCCCGCGATAAAACACACGCCCCCTAACCCTATCACAGTACTCGACCGTATTCTGTCAACACGACACCCTCCTCCCCAACTTCAATACACTTGCGCTAGCTTACAAAACACCAGCAGCGCTACAGTTTGTACACCAATATTGGGTGGCGTTCAGGGGGAACTTATACAGCTTATACAGAATATTGTCCATCCCTGTAGATCCGTTGCTCTTTTGCAACATTTTTACATTATGCGCCATGGCCATTACTGCCTGTTTTTGTTACTCTCTCGGTGCGATGAGTAAGAGTACCTTTCATGCCCATTTGACTCATTATTTTTCCTTCTTTCAGAGGTGTTGAAGAAAACAAGCGCTGCCCTCTTGATTTGCTTATTTCCGTTTGTCGTGCAACAAGTAACAGCGCCACGCCCAAGCCAGTATCTTACGTAACAAGCAGTAAGAGACAAGTTAAACCTAACGTTACGTGTAGCGGAATCCTTGAAGAGGGGACGTACATGATAGGTATGGCACAAACCAGTTACTATAGTAACACGTAAGAAAACAAACCCGTTGCTATAGTAACACTTAAGAAACGGATTTCAGAATTGTGTGGAGCTCTCCATACAGACGCTGCTCCTACCTCTTGGATAAAAAGATGGCCATACATATTTTTCTAAATGATTTGCCCCATCAATTTATGGGGAGATGTGTTGGGGAGGAATAATAAAGATTGGGGGTTCTGATAAAAAAGTAAATACTAAGGAAGAAATGAATATTCGAAACTGGAAGGGAAAAGATAAGGAAATGTGAGAAGTCGGGGTAGAAAAAGCCATATTTTAGACTGGGTTTTTTCAAAGCAAATTATCGTTTCATTATTTTAGTGTGTACAGCATTTAACCATTGGGAGAACTCCCCACAGGATGACACAGGACTAGCAGCAGGACGCTGATAAAGAAGATACTTTTCCTAGCTACATGCTAGCTGTCCACAGCTCCAAAGCCGTACTGGTTGAACAAATCCCAATGCCTGAATATTGTCTTGCAGGACTTCATGCTTGATTTGGTCATTAAAAATGGTCAACGACACGAGGTAAAGCTATTCAATTGTAATCGACTTATTAATACAGTCGTCTGCTGTGCTTACACTTACGCCTTTTCTTACAACCGGAAGCTCTCCTCGATGATTTTCATTCCTTTGTAGAAAGTTTCAACTGTACTATCAGTTATTACAATGCCTATACAACGGCCTCTTCATCTTGTTAACGAGAGCTTCAGTTCTTCCGGTTGTGATGCAGGCTAGTTTCATGCCAGATTGACCGTTATAGAGAGGTGGAGTAATACAGTAAAGAAATCTAAAGTGTGAGCTAGAGTAGTTTTCGTGTAAGGGTGAAACGAAACGCGTGCAGATTCCATAATATAAGACGACGAGGTGTCTTGTTCTCCGATCTGTTTTCGGGCTTCCTGTGTCCTTTCTGTGACACAGGAAGCCCAAACAAAAATGTGGAGTGGCGAAGGAGGGACCAGCATGTTGCTCTGAGTACAGACCGACTTATGGAATCAGTCTAAACTATGAACCATGTGATTGACTCCACAGGGCATCCCTGGTGTAACGTGTTATTTCATGGCTAAAGGGATGGCAGGGCTTGTAGTAGTAGCAGAAAACCGTCGTCCTGATGCTCATCTCTATGTTGACTGTGACTGTAGTGATAGTTTTAACATTGTCTCTACCAGAGGTTATTTGGTTGTTGCAGACAGTGTGCCGCCTTTGCACAGGTATGTCAAATTGAACTCAATAGTCCAGTTTCCAATTACAAGAGACCGCTGAACTTCTTGACAAAAGGCGCATTTATGCAGGGTTAGCCCCTTTTTCAAGAAAGACCCATGGGAATAAAATTGATTTCTTTATTGTTCTTAGTCAAAATGTTTTGCTTTTCTCGCTGGTATTTTCGAATAATCTACCTTGACTCGAGGCTAACCCTGCGCCAGTGCGTCTGTTGTTTAGTTTTACAGCGGTATAAACAAACTCGAAAAAGGTCTATTCCTCAGTTGGTGTTTCTGTGGTAACTGAGGAAGAGGTGGACTGGAGATAAGAAAGGAAGTCAATTACCACAAAGTGACCAAAACGACATTCCATTCAAATTGCAATCAAGTGACCAATATATATTTTGGTTTTGATTTTGTTTTTCAGACAAGTTCTTATTCTTTTAACACAACTAGAAGGTGCCGATGGTTTTGCTGTGTCGCACAAGCTTAGTTTTCGTATAATGTCGGATAATGGTTTTGGATCGTACGGTGAGCATCACATCCCACCTCTGACACCAATAACAATAGGACTTCATTGCGCAAGGCCATTATGAAGTAATAACAAAAAATATTCTTATAGAGCATCTGTCGCATGACTGTCTGTGAAACTGCTCTATTCTTCTAGTTACTGAATCGTGGACGTATCTGCACAATACAGGGAATCGGAGTAGGTCTGATCATTCCTGCCCCTGTTGTGACAGATCGACGTTTTGCTCTGATTGGAACTTACCTTAAAAGGCGAAGAAAGTACCAAAAAATCCATTTAAAACGAGTTGTTGATAATGGCGACATGAAGTCGCCGACACGGATCCAACGCTTCGCCTTTCGTTAGCCTTCTTTTTGAGGTGAAAAGAAAACAGAAAGACAAATCAAAGAACAAAACAAAAACAAACAAACAAAAAAACCCTCGCTAACAACGAAATGATGAAAAGGTAGCTACCATCAACTGACGTTTATATTATATAGTAAATTTACTCCGAGCATGCTGAGATAAGCAGGATTATAAGAGTTTGGTGTCTCCATTCGCATTGGAGCTTCTGTGTACCTGCCACAGAATACTAAAATAAGTACCAAATATTCATTACAGCGAAAATCGTTGCATCGCGACCTCCAACGTCGGTAAGATTTTGGTCTTTTCTGATCCGTCCATCATTCTTGGGGGCGAAGCTTTCACAAACTTGTTCAGTGATTGGTTAATTTGAAAGAAGCTCCGCCCCCAACCTGATTGACGGCTCAGAAAAACCCAAATCAAAACAAAATTTGTAATTTGCTGGTCGCGATGCAACGATTTTGGCTGTAAATACTAAAAATGTAAATGTTCAAATTAGCAATTGTTTGATTTTTAATGGAGAAAACAGTCTTGGTTTTAAATTGAGGAAAATCGATTTACCCAGAATAAAAACAGAGTCTGTTCGTTTGCTGCTCGTTTTAAGCCTCGTGTCAAGGGAGGTCTATCCTCAGGGAGCCCGGCTTTTAAGAGTCGTAAATGAAAGAATATATCAATTAGTATTTTGGGTTTGCTGTGTTGAGATTTGAAACGAGACGCTCTTAAAAGCCGGGCTCCCTGTGGTCTATCCTGGGAACCAAAGCTTTGTTTCGGGTTATTTTAAATCTCTTGTACCCAGGCAGGGCCGTAACGCCCACAGGGGCTGGAGGGCACATGCCCCCAAGTTTCCCTAGAATATTAAAAAAGTAAACAGAGCAAGAAATAAAACTTAAATTAATAAAATATGATGTCCAGGGTAGGGAGAGACCAACTAACTCAAGCCACGTACGTCCCAACGCCACGAGCTTGGACTCAAGGTTCAAACCGGACCACAGCGTTGAGAAGCGAGAGGTGAACCACTACGTCACTCTTGCTTCCCAGTACGTGATGATTTATTTACCTATCGGTTTCCCGTGATATACGCACTAGCTATGGATAACCTCGAAAATGAAAAATAACGAATTTTATTTGGAGATTTTCTCTATCCTGGGTTCAGAAATAACAGTTAGGAAACAGCTTCATACCATTTGGAAAAAAGTCATGGAGTACTGTGAATGATAGATTGGTCTCGTTTTACATGTAAATTCCTTACGCCGCTATGTGACTTTGTGTTGACTTTGTGATGCTTTAACTTGTAAATCGGATTAAACGTTTTCCGATGCTGCATTTCATACCCCGGTGCCGGCCACGTCTGCTAAATAGTTGAAATAAATGTAATGGGCTCCTGATTTTGATTCAACCTTACATCGTTGGCAGGGGAGGTTAGTCAAGTTAGTTTTATGATGCCTAAGTTAGACATTTCTTGATCAATTATATAATAGGATAGATATATATATGTTTAAGAGATTAGTCACAAGTCTAGTTTATGTTAAACTAGACTTGTGACTTGCTTATGTTAATTATAATAACTTATATTTAAATGACTAATCGCAAGGTTAGTTACCGTATATTTTTGATTGTTTTATTTTAAGTTTATAGTTTTTAATCGATTGTAAAGCGCTTTTGAGCAAGTTTAAAAATGCGCTATATAAATAAATTTATTTATTTATTATTTATTTGGTCAACTGGCACGTAACAAAAATAAGCATATCATAGCGCGTAAAATTTTGTAAACATGATCAAGCGGAAGTCAACAAAATCGACTTGTAAGCTTCCGGAAAATGCATGTATATTTCCATTTCTTCTTATACAAATACCGTTTCCGCCGGGAAATCATCTCAATATGAATACATGGTACTGGTGTACAAAATCTTAAAGCATATAAGCATATAAGTAAGAGAACCGAGGCTTTTAGCCATATACATCCCGAGGGCCGTAGGTTAGCTCAGTAGTATAGAGGTTAAAGGCAGGTCCAGGTATGCAGAAGGTCTCGGGTTCGAATCCCACAGTTTCTCAATAGATTTTTTTTCCACCAAAATTCGCTACCTAGTACATGATTTCGGGGGTCAGTAGAAAATGTCAAAGTCTAACATCCAAATTAAGATGACCTAGGGAAGTATGGAACGAGGCAAGAGAGCATATTATGCGCCTATTTTTTCAAAAAGTCTTCACAGATTAGATTACTAGTTTGTTTTCCATTGAGAATCAACATGATAACGATTTGGGTACAATATGGTTCGGTTGTTGGCTTTTCTTTTATTAAATTCTCCTTGTCTCATAGGCGCGGCACCCCAGCCGTTACAGCAGGACTTTCGAATGTTTTTATAGAAACTATGATACTGGTACAGTTACGATACGGTACGGTAAGTTTCCCACTGTCACGAAAACGACTCTAGTACTAGTCGATAAAGAAGAAAAGAAAACAATGTATGGATGGAAAACAATGGTTAAACTGTACAACTAATAGGCTCAGATCGTCGGGGTTTCGTGCGCCCGCGATACAAATTATGTGCATAAATGATTAGATTTGATGACACAGGATATTTTGTATGTGATAATGGCAAGGCAGGAATTATTTCCACAATTGTTTCGGGGTTTTTTTTTTTTTTAATTAGTCCCTCCCCTCTATCACTTTGCTACTGATCCGCCCCTAGATAGGATCAAAACATGCAATCAAAACATACTATGAATATATTAATTATTAGAATACTACCAACATCCTTTGCAGTCTTGGACTGTGCACCGAGGACTTGCTGGGACAAGGATTTTTGAAATAGGTGTATATTCTTTTGATGGACTATGGTTATATATACCGGTAGATGTTTGAATTTTCGAGAAGAGCCAATTTTCGAGCCGGCAATATGCAAATAAAGACTGAGGAAGTAATCGAGATGAGAGCAATAATTGGCTTAAAAATAACCACAACAATTCCAAAAAGTGTAACTCGAAAAAGTGTTTATCGAGTTACGGAATTACCGTGTAACTCGAAAATGTCTGTCGAGTTCGAGCTACGTAACTCGACTTTGATTTCAACGATATTTGTCATCGAGTTACGCACAGATGTCAAAGTGGGAGTTGTCTCACCAAAATGAGCGTGGCCGGGCGCGTAACTCGAAAATCGCGTAACTCGAAAATCGTAACTGTACTCGAGAATTGTAAATTCATCGTACGTTTTAATTAAGATGAAATCGTAATTCGAAAAATACCTTACCTCTGTAAACACCCCCTAAATGCCCTAAATATATAGCACAGCAGGATGATTCGCCTTAGTGCCATGTAAACACCCCCTAATTCACAATATTTAAATGTTATCTCAAGTATAATCCGCACTTGGACAAAGTTTGTTTTTGTTTCTTTTGATTTGCTTCCTTGCGCTCGATCACTCGCTGCGTCAGCAATAAACATTTAATAATAAACATTTAACTAACTTTATAGAGTTCGTTATTATTTTTCATGGGGTTCCTGTGTGTCGAACATTCGAGGTCAGTACTTCACTTATGATATCTATAATGTCCTCAAATGTACCTTCCAATCTTAACAATGAATTCTCTACTTAATGAACTCTCGTTCATGATAACCGTTACTAAATTATGAAGGGAGTAAAGCACTTGAGGCGCTGAGGCACTAAAGCACTGAATTGAAGCACTGAAGCATTGAAGCACTGAAGCACCTGAAGTACTGAGCGCTGGAGCACTTGCGGCGAAGAACGCAGACCGAAAGTAACGTAGGCACTGTGCATTCTATGGTAGGACGTAATAATGGATTGGGGAACTAGATTAAGATGGATAGTAAACCCTTATACATTTATTGTACTGGTCTGCGTATCGATATTTTTTACATCTCTACAGAGACCTATATGCAATACTATTAACTATCGCCGAAATCTTGCCAAAGAGCTTGAGGAAATTCATCAAGAACTGATCGGCCTGTCAGCCACAAACAGAGCACCTTCCGCAAAACTACTGATTCGTATGGAAGAGATAATTCGTCGATTGGACAACAGAATTCATATATCAAGTCAACTCAATAAAGAGCCGGTATCAAGCACAGGGGATGTCCCAAAGTTAGATGTGTGTCCAGAAATTTACAAAGGTACAAAAGCAGGCTATCCATTTTATGCTAAAGGTTGGCAAATCACAAAGTGTACAAATGCTCCACCAATCCAGTCAGTTATTACAATTCTACTTAATGCAGTGACATATTCTAAACAAGATTTTGACAAATTGAAGTTTGTGTTGAACGGAATAAACAAGGCTTATCCAACTTTAGATGTCTATTTGGCAGTTCAAAGTAGACTTGGTGTTGAAAGCTTGAAAAAGTCTAAAAATGTCAACCTGCTAGAGTATAGCAATTCAGCAACACTAAACCTAGGGAAGATTTGGAATGTGCTAATCAGTAAAGCATCCACGCCTTATGTTTTGATTGCTCGTGATGTAGTTCACTTTTCTTGGCTGGCTCAGCTTGAAAGACAAATCCGTGTAGTTAGTGAAATACCCAATGTTGGACTAGCTGGTGGTTCATATCGCAACTTTTCAGGCCATTGGAAAATGGGTTGCTATCAGAGCTCACTGAAAAATTATGTACTTGAGTATCAAGAAGGCTACTTCCATTCTAGGAATGAATGCATGGTCTGTGATTATTTACAAGGTCCTTTTGTTGCAAGAAAATCCCTCTTGAAATTTGACGAAAGTCTTGGCAATGAAGTGGTTTTTGAGGATTTGTTTCTGCATCTTACTACAAGAGGAATATTAATCATGGGTTGTCCTGACGCCATGTATTTTACCACTGATTATTTCTCAGATCGCAAAAGGAAAGAAAGGCAGTTGTGGCAGACATTTGCCAAAAAGTGGGTGCTTAATCGCATATATCTTGCTGGAAGAGTAAAGCATTCCTTTTCATGTAAAGATATAGGGTTTAAGTGCCAAAAAAAAGTTGCTAAATCATATCTATTGCCAGTTTGTTGTCAAGAACAGTATGCAAATGCAATCACTTTCTTGCAAGCATTTTCCAATGAACATAATATTTCATTTGAACTGGATACTGGCTCTGTTCTGGGAACTGTGAAATTCAATGGATTCCTCCCATGGGATTTAGATGGTGATATTTCCATTCTCTCGTCACATATAAAGGTATTTGGTGAAAGCAAGACAATCCAATATTTTAAAGAACATGGCTTTACTCTTAGCCAATATGAGAAACCTTCATTTGACAGTGAGACAGGGACATATAGTGGAGGATATGTAAAACTGACCTTCTCTGAATTGTATATTGAATTTTGGGGAATGCAACAACTGACCAATCCTCAATTTCTTCCAACTGACTTGCAAAAGAGTTTTACACTTGCTGATGTCAGGGGCTCATGGATTTCAACTGTATTCAGTCCAGGTCTTTTTGCACGAAATCGGTATGGAGTAGAAGTTCTTAAACACTCACAGTCATGGTTAATGACTGGACTAAAGCACAGTTTTGGCAATTACACCTCTGGTTCTTTTACAATTTGTGAAAAACCAGAACACCATTCATGCTTGCAAGATTTCCCTGGAGATGGAAATATTCCATTTTTAGTATCTTAGAATATTATTATTATTATTATTACCAACAAAAGTATGGAACATTCTTCAGCTCAAAATCTGCTTGTTGTCCCACCAACAAAGACAAAGACTGGAGACAGAGCTTTTCCTAGCAGCATCAAAAGTTCAGTTAAAAAGTATCTTCTTAATAGATATTTTTCATAGAACTTATCATATAGATTTCAAACAGCAGCACCAAGGATATGGATTACGATGCGTAGCAGCATCCACTTATTAAATACTTTAAGTAATATTTTTATTTCAAAGTTCAGTTAAGGTGGCTCAAAATAGTTTTTATTGACTATTCAAAGTCAATTTGAATTGGTAATATGGTCCCTGGGGATTGCATATAAATGAGAACAGATGCTGTACTCCCTTCAGTTCATTTGAGTTGTGACAAAGAACAGTTGGCGACCCACCCACCCACTCTAGCGAGTAAGTTGGGCTCAAAGTGAAGAATATTACACAATTCAAAAAAATTTTACCAAGCCGTTTTTGAATAAATTACAAACAATTCAAAGAATTAAATTTATTGATTAGCTAATTAAGTGATAAGCTTACCCCAGTTTAATCACGATTTTCCTGTCAGTAGATGTTTTGTTTTTGTCAGTTTCAGTGTAATTGGCGTTACAATGGAAACGATATAAAAATAAGACTGAAATCAGTTTTTCTGAAATATCTCTTGATTTCAAAGAATTCCAGGCACCCCAATACTATGTAACAAAGTACATACCAAGGTAAAGTAGATAACAGAATTAACGAAATTTTGTATGAAAACACTTGTTGTTATATGCAAGAGATGCCAACATTTCGATTTTTGGTCATTGTTGTTGCTGTGGTCATTGTTTTTAAGTTTAGGAACTTTTGGAATTACATGATAAAAGCTCAATATGAAATCACTGTAAAAATTCACAAAATACGTCATTTACACGTATATTAAAGATACTACAGAATGCGTCTTGGTAACTGTCATATTCGGATTCAGCATGAAAAATTAGTTTAGAATAGTTAGTTAGTTTACTACGACAAGCATATTCCCTATGTGCTTTTCGGGCTGGCTGTCATCAACATTTTAACTAACCATATGCACGGCACTCTTGAAAAGCAGGACCTTTTTTTTCTTCTTTTTTAAATATATATATCATATTACATTTTATCGATTTTCCCCTTTCATATTATTATTATTATTATTATTATTATTTATTACTATTTTTAAATTCAATTGATTGTATTAACTGAAGAGTCCTCTGGGTTGAAATAAAGTTATCATTCACAGACATTGTTTAAAGGATACGCTTTTTAGATCGCTCAATTCCAAAGTAACGGTAGTCCACGTGAAAAGCGTCTGAGTCCGAGTCTAAATGCCTCCATGCACTTCGTACATCGCTGTCAAGCAACAAAATCACCCGGGGGGGGGGGGGGTTCTTCGGGGTCAAAACGCTAGGGATGATCGTCGGAAACCTCCAAAACGTACCCTAAAAAAATACCCAAATGCCAAAATTTTCGACCCTAAAAAATACCTAACAGCTCAAAAATAACCCTAAAAAATACCAAAATAGCAAACAAAATACTACCAAAGAAAACAATCGAACAGCACTAATTCAAACTAGTGTCGTTGTTTGTACCCCTAAAAAATACCATCTTTTCTGAAAAACCTTGGATTTTCTCTGACGACCCCTAAAAAATACCAAATCAGCGATTTCAACCCCTAAAAAATACGACGATCATCCCTAGCACACCAATATAGGGAGTAACCCCCCCCCCTCCCCCCGGGCAAAATCATTTCAAGTTCAACATCAAACTCATCCAAACTTTTAGTGTCTGTACTCTATCAGGACAAGAGCCCAGGGAATGTTAAACTGATAATAAAGCAAACGAAAGCATTTTGAGGACGCTCAACCGACCGCCGACATCCCGGGCGCCGTGAAGGAAAGCCGTCGAGTCTGCTAACCAAAAACAGCAACAAAAAGGCATATTGAGTTTGTTTAGTGGCTGAGTGTTTTATGAAGCAATTTCTTTTATTTATAGCGACATTTTGCTACAGAGAGAAATCCACAGTTTTGCATTTGTTTCGGTAGGTTCGCGTCACCGTTACAACCTCAACTTGACAATATATAGCTATTTCAAAAAAGGTTGACGGGGCGAACGGCGAATGGCAAATCGGCGATTGGTGATTGCACAACCGAAAGGAACTGTGATCACACTATTAGACTGCTATCCGGCGCAGAGATATGAATCGTCTATCGACCACTTTGTCAAATAAGGTCTTTACTGCATGGTACCGGCCATTGGTTGGGTATTTAATCAATGAAAATGAAGCAATTCTTGTTACCCCAAGTTTCCTTTCGGTCGTACAATCACCAATCGCCGATTACCATTCGCCATTCGTCACCATCATAGATGATGTGTCCGTTTCGTTAAGCAGAGGGTCAGTTAAGGCTTTTTCACCTTCTACCAAGAACAGCAACCTCATCTATGATGGCGAACTGAGGCAAATTTGCATTTGTAAACTGAGAGAGATGAATAGGGAGAAAGCCTTCAAAGTCCACTTACTACATTAAGACTGAAGTCGGTGTTACCATAGCGACGAAACAATGACGTCACCGTTTTAGATTCCAAGCAATTTTACGCGTTTTTTGACCTAAACTTTTAAAACGGCATACAATGCGTTAATATTTAGGACTTTGCCTAGTAGCATACTAATTTTGGAGAAATTCGTATAAACAGATTTTGAAATATTCGAGGCGCAATTTTTTAACCCCCAAAATAACAATTTACTATCAGGTTTCGACTCAATAGCAAAGCAGCATGACAACTATTCGACTGTCAATCAAGAGACCATAATACTAAGAGAGCGAAGCTCAGTATTGATGTCTGTACCATGTTCGTGGCGGCTAAGGTTATTTTTAGTAACTTCGCCATCGCGCGCGCAAGGCTCTTAAACAATAGAATTCAAACGGTCCCGTCCGCGCGCACGTCAAAAATCAAATTCTATTTGTTGAGGGCTTTGCGCGCGCGATGGCGAAGTTACTAAAAATAGCCTTAGCCGCCACGAACATCGCACAGACATCAATACTGAGCTTCGCTCTCTTAGTATTATGGTCTCTTTCTGTCAATACGTTGCTCCTATAGCTTACGCGACTCACCCGAAAGGGAGTATGGGTAGATATTACGCGCCATCTTCGTTATTTACCGCTGTTGACACTAGTGAAAAACGTCTGCGCATGCGTGCATATTACGATGTTTTCTTAATAAATGTTTGAGTTTTAGCCTGAAATGAAATGCTCGTGTTCTCGGTGTATACATAAAATTTCTCTTGTATACTTTTGTGAGACAAAGATATTGTATTTATGAAGACATTATGTTAATACTGGCCCTAAGTTTCAAGAATTGATCTTAAGTTTTGACATTTTGTGAAAACCGTTGTTGAAGGCAAGCGTAAAAGCGAAATTTGCATAAGTTACAAAAGCACGAAGACGTGACTACGAGCGTGCGCAGACGTTTTTCACTAGTGTCACCGCTGTTCGATTGCAACGCGCGCTCGCGCACTGATTTGAACAGAGCTCGCGCTGCACGTCACTTTCAAGGCGGAACTTCCGAAAGGCATTTTTTGGCGTTTTTAGCAACTTCATAGACATGAAACAAGCAAATTTTGCACAGGACCATATAATTTTTATTCGCTTAATTGAAAACACATGTAAAAATCTTTGTCATATCAAATTTTGAAAAAAACATTCCTATGAAAAAATGGGTTTTTGTAGGGAAATTTGTTCGAACTTACGATAACTGAGCTTCATTTTTATTGAGACCTGACGAACAAAATATGTAAAAGGAGGGTATTTTTTCGCTGTCACATCAAAATTATCCATACCATTACGAAGAATACGATATAATCTAATATTAATTTTGTGCAATTGTAGTAGTTGTAGAACTGTTATTTCGTGAATTTTATATTTCTTTTCTATTCACTTCCGGTTGAGCGATTTTCGCCTCAAAAATTCGGAGATAGGCATTCATTCAATGCTGATTATCTCCAAAGCGGATGCTGCCAGGCATCGAGTTCCATAGATTTGGTGCTGCTGTTTGAAAAGCTCTGTCTCCAGTCTTTGTCTTTGTTGGTGGGACAACAAGCAGATTTTGAGCTGAAGAATGCTCATATATTTGTTGGTAATAATTCTAAGATACTAAAAATGGAATATTGCCATCTCCAGGGAAATTTTGCAAGCATGAATGGTGTTCTAGCTTTTCACAAATTGTAAAAGAACCAGAGGTGTAATTGCCAAAACTGTCCTGTAGTCCAGTAATGTACCATGACTGTGAATGTTTAAGAACTTCTACTCCATACCGATTTCGTGCAAAAAGACCGGGACTGAATACAGTTGAAATCCACGAGCCCCTGACATCAGCAAGTGTAAAACTCTTTTGCAAGTCAGTTGGAAGAAATTGAGGATTGGTCAGTTGTTGCATTCCCCAAAATTCAATATACAATTCAGAGAAGGTCAGTTTTACATATCCTCCACTATATGTCCCTGTCTCACTGTCAAATGAAGGTTTCTCATATTGGCTAAGAGTAAAGCCATGTTCTTTAAAATATTGGATTGTCTTGTTGACACCAAATACCTTTATATGTGATGAGAGAATGGAAAGGTCACCATCTAAATCCCATGGGAGGAATCCATTGAATTTCACAGTTCCCAGAACAGAGCCAGCATCTAGTTCAAATGAAATATTATGTTCATTGGAAAATGCTTGCAAGAAAGTGATTGCATTTGCATACTGTTCTTGACAACAAACTGGCAATAGATATGATTTAGCAACTTTTTTTTGGCACTTAAACCCTATATCTTTACATGAAAAGGAATGCTTTACTCTTCCAGCAAGATATATGCGATTAAGCACCCACTTTTTGGCAAATGTCTGCCACAACTGCCTTTCTTTCCTTTTGCGATCTGAGAAATAATCAGTGGTAAAATACATGGCATCAGGACAACCCATGATTAATGTTCCTCTTGTAGTAAGATGCAGAAACAAATCCTCAAAAACTACTTCATTGCCAAGACTTTCGTCAAATTTCAAGAGGGATTTTCTTGCAACAAAAGGACCTTGTAAATAATCACAGACCATGCATTCATTCCTAGAATGGAAGTAGCCTTCTTGATACTCAAGCACATAATTTTTCAGTGAGCTCTGATAGCAACCCATTTTCCAATGGCCTGACAAGTTGCGATATGAACCGCCAGCTAGTCCAACATTGGGTATTTCACTAACTACACGGATTTGTCTTTCAAGCTGAGCCAGCCAAGAAAAGTGAACTACATCACGAGCAATCAAAACATAAGGCGTGGATGCTTTACTGATTAACACATTCCAAATCTTCCCTAGGTTTAGTGTTGCTGAATTGCTATACTCTAGCAGGTTGACATTTTTAGACTTTTTCAAGCTTTCAACACCAAGTTTACTTTGAACTGCCAAATAGACATCTAAAGTTGGATAAGCCTTGTTTATTCCATTCAACACAAACTTCAATTTGTCAAAATCTTGTTTAGAATATGTCACTGCATTAAGTAGAATTGTAATAACTGACTGGATTGGTGGAGCATTTGTACACTTTGTGATTTGCCAACCTTTAGCATAAAATGGATGACCTGCTTTTGTACCTTTGTAAATTTCTGGACACACATCTAACTTTGGGACATCCCCTGTGCTTGATACCGGCTCTTTATTGAGTTGACTTGATATATGGATTCTGTTGTCCAATCGATGAATTATCTCTTCCATACGAATCAGTAGTTTTGCAGAAGGTGCTCTGTTTGTGGCTGACAGGCCGATCAGTTCTTGATGAATTTCCTCAAGCTCTTTGGCAAGATTTCGGCGATAGTTAATAGTATTGCATATAGGTCTCTGTAGAAATGCATAAAAAATCGATATGCAGACCAGTACAATAAATATATAAGGGTTTACTATCCATCTTAATCTACTTCCCCGACCCATTATTTTACGCTTGAACTGACGACCTGTTCTACGCTCGAACAACACAGCGGTCAAACGCAATGCGCATGCGTCAGTCTTAAAAACAAAATGGCGGTAAGGAAATACAGTGTTTTTGTTCATTTTATTTGAACATTCGACTGCACAAGCAGAAATCACGAAATTTTAACATATGAAAATGATGGATACTTCAAAGAGAAGATATTAGGTAAGTAAAAAAGACATGGTAATTCACTAAAGAGATTTTCTTTATTCTTGGTGGGCACATGACGTCATCAAAAGGCTAGAATATAAACTATAAATCTCTAAAACCTGGCTCCTTAGTATTTTTTTGTGTACATCAAAGAAAGAACTTTCTCCTGAAAATTTGGGCTTTTTCTGTTGTTTAGTTTTTAAGTTATCGGTGACCGAAACTTCTGTCACGCAATAAGTGTCACACTCACAGATAGAGACTTAATAATACAGGCAAATTGGCAGGAAATAATATGTATTTGGCTTGTTTCATTGAAGTAAATGTTATTTCATAAATATAGCTATGATTTATTTGACTCTTGTCATTTAAGCCGCCATGTTGGTGTACAGTCTGGTACGCCAACATGGCGTACATTGGGTATACAAAGTCTGAATTTTGCCATCACTTTCTGTTGTATTAACAACGCAGCCAAAGAAAATAGCAAAAGTTAATGCTTGCACCCTCGTTGGTTTTGGCATAGTGGATCCAAATAGTTGGTTCTTTCTCGATGTAACAGTCCCGAATTCTTTTCTCTGGTATTTTTATTTTAATACTAGTATAGACTTGATTTAATACCAGGTTTAGAAGTGTCCTAAATGTACAATTCAATAATGGTGGTGACCCTGTGTTATCCCAGATGTCCCAGTTGTCCTGGATGTCCCAGCTGTCCCAGGTGTCCCAAGTGTCCCAAATGTAGAATTCAATGATGGCGGGACCCTGTGTTGTCCCAGATGTCCCAGTTCTCCCAGATGTCCTGGGTGTCCCAAGTGTTCCAAATGTAGAATTCAATGATGGTGGGGACCCCGTGTTGTCCCAGATGTCCCGGATGTCCCAGGTGTCCCAAGTGTCCCAAATGTACATTTCAATGATGTTGGGAGCCCTGTGTTGTTCCGGATGTCTCAGCTGTCCCGGGTGTGCCGGGTGTCCCAAATGTAGAAATTATTCAATGATGTTGGGAGCCCTGTGTTGTTCCAGATGTCCCAGATGTCCCAAGGTGTCCCAAGTGTCCCAAATGTAGAATTCAATGATGGCGGGGACCCCGTGTTGTCCCAGTTGTCCCAGATGTCCTGGGTGTCCCAGGTGTCCCAAGTGTACATTTCAATGATGTTGGGAGCCCTGTGTTGTTCCGGATGTCCCAGATGTCCCGGGTGTCCCAAGTGTCCCAAATGTAGAAATTATTCAATTAAAAATGCAATGATGTTGGGAACCCTGTGTTGTTCCGGATGTCTCAGTTGTCCCGGGTGTCCCAAATGTAGAAATTATTCAATGATGTTGGGAGCCCTGTGTTGTTCCGGATGTCCTAGATGTCCCTGGCTGTCCTGGGTGTCCCAAGAAGAGTGCCGATCCTGGCTGAATCCAACATCCATGATATAAACCTGGTATTAAAATAACAGTAAACCACAGTCTATATATAATTGTACCACAAGTCTGGGCTTCTAAACCTGGTATTAAAGCAAGTCTACTAGTATTAAAATAAAAGAATGCCAGAGAAAAAAAATTTGGGACTGTTACATTGAGAAAGAACCACAGTTTTGCATGCAACTCAGAAAAAAAGAACCCATACACTTTTAATAATAATATATCTCTGTTAATGTTTGGTGAAACATGAAAGGCACCTTGTTCAGGGATGAGTGACAACAATGGTGAATCCTGCATGACTTTCTTGAGCAAATATTTATTTTGTTTAGAATCATGTTGGCCAATCTCCTGGCATGGAAACCACAGATTTTTTTTTGTTTCTTCAATGCTTTTCAGGGTCATCTACCAACATGCAAGTTTCCAGTGTTTGTATGTCCTCATGTGGTAATTCAGAATATACCCTTAAAAAGAAATGCTGCTTTAGTTGATTATTATATTATTGACAGATACATATTGTAAGACTTAGAAAAAGCACATCTAACTAATTCAGTGATTTCAATTAAATGTACTTTTTAAAACTATTGATTCACCTGAATTCTTTTGTTTGTTTCTGTAGATCTTTTGCTGACAACAATTTGCAATATTACATATTGCTAGCTAGGATTTTGTTCATTTAAGGTAGTTCGGGGCTCATAGATTTTACGATAACCTTGTCTTCAAAATTCCTCCAGAGAAAGAGTTACATAGGTGGAAATAAAACGTGAAATAAAAAGGGGGGCACCGAAGTCACTCTCGAGATGAAGGGGGAGATGTGAGGTGTTTTGGACACTTTATATAAAAATGGTCTTTCGACATCTGGCCAAAATATAAAAATTTTGGAACAACCAAAAATATTTAAAAGCAAACAAAATGATACCATATGATGCAGAAAAACATTTGGAACTAAGTTGTTGCCGAACACTTTGCGAAGAAGCGAATTAAAGATCAACTACAATAATGCGCGAAAAATAACCTTCCAGAATACGCGTTTTTGAGGGACCAGACAGAGAAAAAATAAATTTACTCAAAATCCCAACGAAAGAAGTGTACTTTTTTTTCTTTGTATGAAAAGTTTATAATATTATGAGTTCAAGTCATTCATAAAATCAGGGGTCACCGTATTATTTAAAGAGTTAGAGAGGAACAAAGGATAAAACTCTTCGAAAATGAACACCAAAAACCAGCTATTTTACCGTTGTTCTTGCCGGCTTTTTCGACCGATAATATTCGCTATACCCCGACCTTTTGCTCCTTTACACAGTGTACAATATTTTGTGATGAAAAAAATTTGCAGAGTTTGGTCTATAAAATATTATTTCTCTCCGCTAAAAGTAGAATTTGTTCGAGTTTTTCAATCGCTGACTCGCTAGTGCCCAGACAAACGAATAAACGGACAAATGAATGTTCTTTAATAAAAGTGCGCGCGCTCGAATGCGCGTGGAGATGCGCAGTAGCAAGGGTCCCGAACTACCTTAAGCTGGTAGTTTTTCATGTTCTGGTGTTACTAATAATCTTTCTTGCAAAAAATAAATTGCTCCAGGAACACTCTCTCACAGAAGTGATTTTCAGAGAGGTCCTGGACTAAACATAAAACATAAGTGTTGTTCTGTATTTATCGATAACACAATTTACGATGTAGAAAAATTGATAGAATGCATGCGTATTTTAGAAAAACAATCTCGTACCCAGAGCCTGCGTTCCTCTTGGTCAGCGACCGAGAAACGAAAGACTCTGGCCAATACAAATTTTTAGTCCGCTATTTACGGACTAGGCTCAACTACGCATGTCAAACTCTATCTGTAACAGAAAATTGCAATCTCGTCCCCAGAGCCGATTTTTCTTACTGCGCATGCTCGCAGAAAAATACTAGGAGCCAGTATTTTTCTGCGAGCATGCGCAGTAAGAAAAATTGGCTCTGGGGACGAGATTGAGAAAATTGCTGATCGAGAGCTTATTTTTATGCACCGTATTTAGAAATATACTCAGAGGTAAAGAATGATATTTATGTGAGTCTTTTGTGTGATTTATCTCACGTTTTGAAGTCTGTCAAGTGAATTTGAATCGATAGTCCAACGGCCCTCTTCGAAGCACGACCTTCAACGACTAACGGGCCACAAATCTCCTATTAAAACTGCACTAAATCTTATCGCTTGCTCATATCCTCTCGACATGAAGTAGTCTGACAATCGTTTTATATTCTGACAATGGTTCAGGCTACTCTGGACAATTTTACTTATCGAAAATCGATCTGGAAGTAATAATTTAGGACAATTCCGGGAAATATCGATTCTCAAAATATGCGAAGAATGCAAAATTCAAAAGCTCCTTCTATTGTTCTGTCAACCAATCAGAGTGCTCCAAACAACTGTATTGGCCAGAGCCTCTCGTTTCTCGGTCGCTGATCAAGAGGAACGCAGGCTCTGAGTACGAGATTGAGAAAAAAACGGCTGCTTGGCTATCAGAAAAAACATGATGTAAAATACATATTCTAGCAGTGTAAGACGTCTTCTAATGAAAATTATTAGGTGTTTTTCATCATGACTCGTCTCGGATTTAACTGCACGACTCGGACTCGAATTTGACTCGGAAAATGAATTCACTCCCATTGTTATAAATTTCACTAAATTCAATCAACTATACTGCTTTATACATTGATACTACTGATCTATAAATTAATGACCTATTTCGATATGGCGGGAAGACATACAGGTTATTCGGCATGAAACAACTTTTTGTACTTAATCAAAGAGTAATAAATAGCTCTCTGAAATTTGCATTTTGTCTCGAGCAGAAACGTGCCTAGCTGAAAACACGTTCACAAAAATGCTTTAGATCACATGTAGGGACCACAAGTTTCGACCAAAAAAGCTCAGTTTTGCAGGTAAGAAACATGGAAAAAGCCAACTATTAAATAATTTTGCTGGGGGCGATGTCTAAGATGTAAAATTTTGAAAATGAATTGCAAGAATTTCGCGCGAAAAAGTGCGACATTCCGGTGAACATGGCTAATTATTCGGCACCGATCGCTAAAGTCTAAAATTCCCTAATCGGTTCCAATTTACACAGTAACGTGTTGGTAATGACTTCCACTGGTTAATGCACCATATATATATAGATTTAGCGCCTACAATCTATCTCAAAAGTGCGAGGTTCTGGTCCTTCTTACCTCTGTATACTGACTTTGACGCGTGATATTTTCCCATCTAGGGTTCCTTATGTCTCACAGGTCTCAGTATTTCTGTAGTCGAACACGATTTTGAAGAACGAGATCGCCAACCAAGTATTCCATGTCATCATAACATTTCTTGCATTCGATATGCAAATGAATTTCAAACCAAAAACACAGCCATGCGCAGACAAATTGTATACATGCTGTATAGAAACAAAAAACTATTTTACGAATATTCGTAGTATTTTTAGAGATATTGTCTATCTTAAAAAAAAACAAAGAAACAAACAAAACAAAACATTTTTAGAGAAAATTGTTATAATTAATTCGAAATATCAAGATGAATGTTATATTATATTGGGCAAGTGTACTACAAAAGACGTCTGCAACGGAAGCTACAGAAGACCGCCATCAATTCGCATTAATATCAACAAAGCTTTTGAGGTTTGATGAACAATAATATGGCTTTATTTAGAACATATAACATTTATTACAAATTACTGTAAAATTGAGAGCTGAACTTATTTTTCATCCTGGTTTTCTGGGCCGACTAACAAAGCGAAAATTCATTATAATAGAGTGGTTTTCATAAACCCGTGAAACAAAGTGTACTAATTTTTAAAAGTGTAATAAAATGTAATAGTCAATTGAAAATATAATAGAAAACAAAAGAACCAAAGTGTAATAAAGTGTAATAACTTAAGGAGGCTTCCTACAATTTTTCTAGTGCTCGACCGCTCAACTTGAAACGGCTATAGTTCTTACATGAAAGCACCTACAGTTATGACCTTTCGTCCACTTACTCCATAAAGACTGAAATTTTTATTGGGGGGTGTTTTGTTTACATCAGGGTTACCATAGCGACGAAACGATGACGTCACAGTTTTAGGTTCCAAGCAATTTTACGCGTTTTTTGACCTAAACTTTTGAAATGACAAACAAGACGTTAATATTTAGGACTTTGCCTAGCAGCATACGAATTTTGGAGAAATTCGTATTCTTGGTTTGCACTGACGTCATCATAAAATTTTTCGGGCTTAATATAGAATATTTTTGAATAAAATGTCTTGCATCAAAAAAAGTAGTTGAAGGTTTGTATCTATACGAAATTTTTAGTCATAAGAATATTTTGATAACGAGATACGAGCGATCAAATATCTTCGTTGTTTGGTGTGAAATGTATGGGTCCGCCATCTTGGTGCACAACCTTTGTACATCAACATGGCGGACAGTAACACGAAGGACCAAAATCACATTAATATCGCTATAATTCATGTTTTCTATGCAAATATTCACCAAAACACACTTATTTATCACTTACAAAGTTAAAGTCGTACGATTTGAATCACATTTGCCTATATTTCTGCGTCTTTACGATATACGTGACAGTGTTGCGTGACAGAAATTGACTCGCAATAAATCGAAAACCATTCATTGAAAGAACTCAGTTTTTTGTGTGAGGACTTTTCTTAATGATATAAACAAAATATCTAGGAAACAGTTTCGTGTGATGAATAGTTTAGATTTTAGCTTTTTGATGACGTCACATGCAAACCAAGAATAGACAGATTTTGAAATATTTGAGGCGCAATTTTTTAACCCCAAAAATCACAATTTCTAGTCTTCGATTCAATAAGTTTAAAAGCAAAGCAGCATGACAACTCTTCGACTATCAAAATGTTGTTCAAATATCAGACTACTTCTCTACGAAGTTGCACGTGAGAAAGTGCTTTGGATCTCCGTCAGCATACGTCCATTTAGACATGAAATTGGGCAAAATTTTATCAAACTTTATACACAAGACGTTTAGTGCTCCTAAAGAAAAGTCTCTCGGTCAACTGTTTTCTCCCTTTGGTGAGTAAAACTTTAGTATATTTGCAATAAACTGTGCAAGCGCCGATTCAATTGAAGCTTTCCAAGGTACTGAAATCAAATTTCAAAGTTGAGTATATTCGGTGTAACTTAGCGCAGCAAGATTCTAGGTTCAAGTTGTTGTTTTCATTCTCACATTCCTGCATGCAGGCATGCTTCGTATGCTAATTCGAGGCAATGGTCACCATGGCGTGACGCGCTACTTCACTACTGTATTCATTATGGAAACGTTGAAGGTAAGTTGTTGACAGAAAAAAAAAACAAAGCCGGGAACGCATTCCAAACTTAGAGCACGCGTACGGAAACGCAGTAGTGAGGTAGCGCGTCACGCCATGGTGACCATTGCCTCGAATTAGCATACTGAAGCATGCCTGCATGCAGGAAAAAATTTTGATAAAATTTTTCCCGATTTCATGTCTAAATGGACGTATGCTGATGGAGATCCAAGCACTTTCTCACGTGCAACTTCGTAGAGAAGTAGTCTGATATTTGAACAACATTTTGATAGTCGAAGAGTTGTCATGCTGCTTTGCTTTTAAACTTATTGAATCGAAGACTAGAAATTGTGATTTTTGGGGTTAAAAAATTGCGCCTCGAATAATTCAAAATCTGTCTATACGAATTTCTCCAAAATTCGTATGCTGCTAGGCAAAGTCCTAAATATTAACGTCTTGTTTGTCATTTCAAAAGTTTAGGTCAAAAAACGCGTAAAATTGCTTGGAACCTAAAACTGTGACGTCATCGTTTCGTCGCTATGGTAACCCTGATGTAAACAAAACACCCCCCAATAAAAATTTCAGTCTTTATGGAGTAAGTGGACGAAAGGTCATAACTGTAGGTGCTTTCATGTAAGAACTACAGCCGTTTCAAGTTGAGCGGTCGAGCACTAGAGAAATTGTAGGAAGCCTCCTTAAAGTGTATTTCACGGGTTTATGAAAACCACTCTAGTAGAAGACTCTAATTAAACCAATTGTGTTCTATTGTTCGTTATCTTCTAGTACTCAGTAGTTAGTTAACTTTATTTCACGGAATCAAATAAAGCCACTCTGTTATTACGCTTACATATTATCATATTTATAGTTCACATTCTGAACTATTATCATAGTTCAGAAAATGCTGATACTTTAGGCTAAAAGCTAATTTTATACGATAATAGCATAACGAAATGACTTTTAGTTTGTCGCGCCATAGAAACAAAAACTGCATAACATCTCATTGAACAAAGAAAGAGTATCCTCTTCCGAAATGTCTGGAACACACAATCTTTGACTCAGTACCAAGGTGTCAACTGTATTCAACTTTACAATGCCAGAGTCGTTAAATGGTTTCTTTTCTCAACAATAACTGTTCTATTGGCTTATTCTAAACGTATTTTACTCTGGGTCCTTCAGAAGTCCCTACAATCCTAAATCATGGAGATATTGTACAGTAGACCACTAAAACTGCTGTCCAAAGTACCACGGTACTTAAGTGAAGGCTTGGAACTCCTGAAACTAAAAATAGAAACACTAATGTTGAATAGCATTATGGAACAGAATTTCGCTTTGGAGAGATGCACACCACAAACAGGAAGTGCAGTGATTTGATTTGTCGCTAGGAGTGTTTTTACGCAATGCAAACCTTAAGCTTAAAAAACATTACATATTATTTGACTTGATTTAGTTCTATTTATGTTGAGTATCGAGCAAAATAGTTGCAGTGATCTGACATGCTGCGAAGTATGTGCAGGCGACGAAATCTTTAAGGACAGGACACAAAAAGATACAACAAGGATGTGAGGTAACTGGGGAATCGAACTCGGAACTCGTGCACCGAAGAGCGCGCACTAACCAACTGTGCCATCCTTGCTCCTTGTTCTTCTATGTAAAATATAGCGAGCAAAAATATTTGTAATGTTACTGGGAGCTAGCACCGAATCCGACCAATACCAAACTTTTTGGATTCCGACAGTAATTCGCATTGCAGCGCTGGTATTTTCTTGTAAGTTAAAAACGCGTATGTAATAAGCCTTTAGCATTATGACGTTTCATACCTCTCTCTATACCACAATCTTTTTGGAGTATCTATTGGTCATCAATTTCTCAAGCATGTTAAGGCCTGGGTCAGGAGGCAAATCTGAAGCTTATGATCGATTTTTAGTTTTATATCATAAACATATCCGAACAACGTGAAATTTTGCAGAGCAGTAGAACTTAGTCAAGTGTAGAACCTTAGCCCAAAAATTTGTGTAAGAGTGGTCACGTGATCAACTAGTGGAATGAAATATAAAAAAACAGTTTTTTAAGTGTACTGTGGCGAGTTTAAGTGATACACAAGAACAGATACTTCGATTGTAGTTCGTTTTAACAGTTAGTTAAAAAGATAGCGCTTGGAATGGATGACCATCACTCTTCTGTAAAGAGATATTGCATAAAACAGGTCACGTGACCAGATATAGAAATTACAATTTATTCCAAATCTGCTTAGTGAAAAGCGATAGCCAGTCAACCATTCCAAACGATAAGTTGTAAAGCACACAGGGAGGAATAGATCTATACTAGTTGTGGAAAGAAACTACAAAAACTCGACACCGTACAGCATTTTTAAAATTTTCTGTCTTAATGACGTCATCAGTCACGTGATCAAAAAAACTTTAACATTAAAAAATTAAGGAACGTAAAATACAATCCCTACACTAGTTTTTGTCACAAATAAACAAATTCCTGTCAAGATGCCGAGCTGAAAACATAATTGCTCATGGCTGATAAAACCCAGGCCTTAACATACTTGAGTTAAGAATATAGTGTTTGTATTCTCCAGGGATTTTTAAATTTGAATATGAAAAATTATTGAAGAGGATTCTGGTATAGATAGAGGTATGGAACGTCATAAAGGTAAAGGCTTATTCCGCGTCTTCGAACTTACTTCTTCCAAGTGCTTTGGCACTCAAGATTTCATATTTCGCTGCAAAACCCATTCTCATGACTTTAAGTCGTTGGTATCTGTCACTCACAAACCGTACAAACAATTCCTTTCTGCTGGAGAAAACTGCAGTGGGTACATTAGCTGTACTGCAAAGTGTTTTGAAAAACGATTGCGACCTTCTTCGAGCGCTATCAGTAACTTCTATATAATCGGTACAGTTGAGATCTAAGAAAAGTGATGTTGTGAAAGTTAGGTTGATGCGTGATCCAGGTGGTCCTTTAATGTGCCAAAGGCAATCCATGTCACCAGGATATGGTAGAGGATAGCGAGGACTTGTGATGGTTCCTGTGGAGTTTTGTAGTTTCTTGTATTCAGGGCACTGTTCTGGGGTAGAAAGAACAAACATTTCTTCAGTACAATAAAGGCACTTCATCGTCCTCTTAACTCTCTCTTAGTGAAATAATGATTTAACCAACACTGGAAACACTATTGTATTTACAATATTCTATCACCCCTCTCTTACTTTTGGGCTTCATAAAACGTCGCCAATAAACGGAGAGTCGAAAGTTTGGCCTCTTTGGATGTCCACCCAGGAAGGTGGGGGACGAGGAGGCGCTCCCTTATTATTATAAGCTATATAGATATTTAAGGTTTTGTTCTGATTCGTTTTCAAATAATGTATAGATTCGATATAGATTATGGCTATTTTAATCTGAAATAAGGTATGGGGTTTGTGCACTTTAGTGAATTGGCTGTGCTTTAAAAAAGTGATATACTTTTTGGTCTGAAATAAGATCGAATCACATATCAAGGTTTGAGATAAGGGTCAAAGTTAGGGTAAGAGTTTCAAGAAACGCGGAGTTTTTAGCATCCCCCTTCCACGAGATGTCCAGTTGCATCTAGTCTCTGCGTTCCTGCCTCAGAAGGAGATATGTTTTTAAAAGATCTAAGTACCTTCTATTGGCTTGATTGCTGTATAGACTGCTCTAAATCCTCGACGACTGTTCTCTGAATCACTGTTGAACTCAATTTGTGCGTTACGTTCCCTGATGTACACTGGCGATGGAGCAACGTTTCCGCAGTATTTACCAAGTGAAATAAGACCATGTTTGTTCTGAGCACGTAACATTAAATAATCACATCTACAGTCAGAAGAACAGCCGTCTATTTGGAATTCTTGTCGTTGGAACGTGATCAACACGTGCAGATCACGTGGTACTGTGATTCGCCATGTGCATTTTCTGCTGTTGCCATAGCTGTAAGGATAGTCTGGGGATGTGAGTGAGCCTTGACTGGTTGTTAAGTCTTTTAGTACTGGACATGGACCTAAATTGTTAAAAAGAGGAACACTGTCAGTATTTAACAGAAAATTCTGTGCTCTGATGGCAATACATTAGCTCGATATACGGCTACCAACTGGACGAGTAACGACATTAAGCGCACGTGCGTAGAGGAGTAGTGGATCGAAAGAGATATACCGTATGAAGAAGTTGGACCAAAGAACGCGCGCTTCTCTTCCGTCTTATCTTCCATAAGATGCGACGTACGCGTTTAAATATAACTTCGTTTGCGTCTTACATTCAATGCGTCTTATATAACACTTGTCATAAGTCACTACGCGTTTTATGTAAGACACGTCTCATTTGTTCTTGTATAAACGGCCCTAATGTTAATTATATTGACAAAGAACCTTCAAAGTTACCTTCATTAAGGCTGGCTATGGTGTACTTTGCCAAGAACTCGACGGGGTCACGTGAGTTTGTCACTTGTAGCACAACCGTGAGGAAACGCCCCTCGGAGTATAAAACTATAGGCGACTCAAGATTAGGATTACAGTATCGACCAATGACTTGTTTGCCTTCAACTCGTCCTTCCATGATTTGTACGTGATCATCACAGTGGAAGGAATCGTTAACACGGAGAAGACGCAACTCTAGTTTGACACGGCGTTGTCGAGGTGCCGAGAGAATCCACGAGCAGCTCGTAGTTTTTTCTGGAAAAATAGGACTTGCAAGCCATCCGATTGGTTTTGTTACAAATATTTTGCTCATTTTAGGTTGACATTCTGCAATAGAGGTATTCGAGATGTGATATTATTTATTATTTATGATATTATGCCTGCCTGCCTGCCTGCCTGCCTGCCTGCCTGCCTGCCTGCCTGCCTGCCTGCCTGCCTGCCTGCCTGCCTGCCTGCCTGCCTGCCTGCCTTGAACACCACCAAGAATATAAAAACTACATATGTTTTCTTTTACAACTACGTACCCGCTCCTTTATCGACGCATGCGCCGATGAATAGATCTTTACCGCTGACCGTATTATCATCGTCGAGGTACATCCTAATCAGATCTAGATAAGTTGATGGCAGTTTACTCCACTCAATCAGTACTGTTGCGTTATATAAACAGCCAATAAACTTATCGTTCCTGTCCCCTCCGAGAAATATCCCATCAGGTTTACTCAACGAAGGTTTTTGTATGAAGTTGTTTTCTTTATGTGTGAACGCTTGACCTCCGTCCACTTGGTAATAAACGGAACGTCCATAGTCTACGTAAGTTTACGTAATGTCTACGTCCATCGCAAAATGACTTGGTTGCAGGGGCCTTGAGAGTCAACGTAAATGACCCGTCTAATATTTGGTAGTCAAAGACAAGTGTAGAAGAGGACTTCAGCCTTAAGGAGTAATGGTGTTGCTGAAGATCTCTGCTTGGAATGTCTAGGATTTGGCCTTGGCATTTCGGTGTGGAGAAACCTACATTGATGACAGCTCGAGTGGTAGTCTCTGTTCTTGGAAATATGTAGCTAAGTGAGCTTGATCTTGTACGGAATGATATGGGTCCTAGTGCAAATTATAATTAGTGTATTAGCTTTCCCTTCCTGTGAAGGCAGGTCACTCAGTAGCATAGTTTTCGCTAATTATTTTGCCGGGGCCCCGTAGTGTATTTTAGTACCCAAATAACAGCAACTTCATGGCCTACTCTCCCCGAATAGTGGTGTGGGTTCTTTAACGGCCCTCTAGTGCAAGGGTATGTGTAGTACTTTTTGGAGAGATGGGACCTACGGTTTAACGGCCTTATCCGAGAAGACGTGAAGGTCTAACCATTTGCAGATGTAATTACAAAGGCAGCACCTTCTCAATTATTTAAAGATCCTGAGTGTTGGTCCGGCCGGGAATCGAACCCCGACTTCCCGCACTGACGTTTGGCGCTCAACCAATGCAACTGAGCCAACCGGTCGGCGGTTTATAATTCTGAGAGGAAGATGAATTACGCACTACGTTTGCTCTATGATTAGAAGCAAAATAATTATCTAAAATGATATCGCTGGTAGTGTCGCTGAAGCTGAACGTGTCATGAACAATTTTTTGCCTTTTTTATCCCTTTTTTATATTCAAAATATGCAGCAAAAACTTTCAATGCCAACGCCCTATTCAGTTGCCTTTCAGTACACGTAAAGCATCCAGTTAACATTAAATTTCTGCGTTATTTTCTCTTATTCAATATCCAAATTCTTTCAGTTTTAAAATATGTTTTTAGTCATTAGGGTGTATACCTTGAACACGACGGCCATAGGTAACGTGGACCAAACCTGATGAAGAATTAAACATAGTCACTTTACATTATGCAACAGTTTTCCATAACTACCTAAGTCCTTCAAATGTGTAAGTAGGCCTACTAGGAAATATAACATGAGTTGTCTTATGCAGCTGGCTAGTTAGAATATTCCAGTGAGATTCACCATCAAAATGTTTTGGTACGTAAAAACAGCCTGCAGCAACTGTAGTTTATCTACGGCTAAAATATAGAAGGATCAACTTGTTTGTAGATATGTTATCTGATGATTAAAGAAAAAAAGGGGAAAACAAGAAACAATTGGAGGGGGACAGAAAGGTCGTAAATAACCACTGGTAATTCTGATGACTAACCTAACGAATAACGTCAATAAAAAGGAACATTTAAGCTAAGTTCCCAAACTTAAAACATGTAGGGAAGGAAAGAGAAAAAGAAGAAACAGAGAAACCGTTTACCAGACGAGAAATGCAAATGATTCAAGAAAAATCAAAGCCGGTAAATGCTAGAAAGTATGAATTAATAATTTGCCGATATCCTTCAAGGGATAGGAAGCGCTGCAAGGTACCTTGCACATATAATGAAGAACTAAAGAGAAACTAATGATTGTCTTCACTTCATCCGCAAACAAGCCAGTAAACAAACTGTAGAAGGAAAATACCGATTTTAGAGAAAACAACACTAAGTGGTATTATTTCAACCATGCGCTGATCACGCCATAATAGTCAAAGCTTTATCTTAGAGAAATGTTCAATTATTTTACTTTTGAACGCCATGAATATTTCATACATGTACAGGGATTGTTTTTACATCGTAATTAATACAAAAAGCTCATATTACTCAGCCTCCGTTTAACTCAGTAATTATGTATCGTAGCTTTTAAAATCTAGTTGGTATTTTCCGGTTTTGTATTGGAATTGTCAGCCTTCCACTCCTTGATTCTCTAACCTAACACCTGTTATCTGATCAATTCACACTTGGGGACTTAATTTACAATCCAAAAAAGTCTAAAAAGCAACGAATCTGTTTATCCGTCGTTTCATCATAAATGCGGTCAATCTGAGTGTGTTTATGGCAGATGTTTAACTGTCTTCATTCACAAAACAAGGCGCGCTTCTACAAAGCCATATTTTTGGTATGTTGCTATTTTTCAAACCTTCTTTCCATTTTGCAATAAAAAGAACGCTTGTAATTGAAGAGAAAATAGGGTAGAAAGTCCATGGAAATAGCTTTGCCTTAATTGTTGAGTTTAAAAACACTACATTAATTTTTAAAACTCGACTTCCGCCCTCAAGTCAAAATGGAAATATGTCAGTACGAATATCTTCTCATTTGAAGCGACACGTTTTCTTTCTTTTCAGTGCCGAATTACGATTATGAAATACATTCTTTACCAATTACATGGACAAATTCTTTATCTATCTGTTAGCTGCAACATTACATTATTATTTCTAATTTGAGCAGAAAAATAAACTTTCGACTGGCTAGTTATGCATCTCAAACTCACACAATGGGTTGAACAATCTCAGTTAGGTTTTAAAGCTTTTTCTTAACTGATACGACCGAAACTTAATATAAGGATTAAACTGTTCCTGGCATTTACTGATGACAAAAACAACGCTCCAGAATGATCACAGCTTACTTACCGATTAACCAGAGTAGTTTTGAATAACCACTAACCAGACTAACCGTTATGACCTTCATCTTCTGTGAACTCTACCATCAGAAAGGTGACCGTAAGAGATGCCACGTATCCGCTGTTTTTCCTTGATCAGAGCCTTTGAAGTAAACAAGGACTAAAAGGCTAGGGTTTTGTCTGCCTTCTCTATTGTACTTTAGTTTTTATATGTATCTAATTGCACCTTTAGTTATGGAATTTTTAATGACATCTCCATATACATGAGCCCTTGCACTTCTGCTTCAGCGGTATATACACCTATTTCAAAAAAGGTTGTTGTATGAGAGCTCTGAAGCCTACGCGACTAGACCGAAAAGGAGTATGGGTAGTTGCAAAACTTTATTTTCTTTCTGCTTTGGTATTGACTTTAGCATCAGTAAGTGAAGTTCCTTTAGTGTATAAGGTCAGAGCAAGGTGAATTTGAGTAATCATGTGGGATTTTTGTGGTTTTACTAACTTGAGTGATTTCTTCCCATACTCCCTATCGGGTGAGTCGCGTAGGCTTGATACCGACAATGTTTATTGAAATAGGTGTATCATAAAGTGTTTATTAGATCGTGTTTGGGAGTATTTATAGTTTTCATGATGAATGGACAGTTTTGCATCAAAATTAAACAACATACTAGTAATTATTTCAATATAAAGTTACAAACACACGGAAAGATGACATAAAACGCTACAGTGTTACATGCAATTCTAATGTTTCACCCCAGTACATGAATGACTTCATCTAAGGCAATCTAATGCAACGTAATTCAATTTCACATGTCATTTGCATATTTAAAAGAGAAATTTCGAGTACGCCGCATTCAAAAGAGGTATTTCTTGATGGTATTTATACAAATCAAATCAAATCGGATAACATGAATTTATTTTTGAGGATTACAAGCACATGCTTGAAGGCAGCCCTGTTCTCAGTTTAGTCATGTGTACTGATAATGCGCGTAAGAGGGGTTTATTGACAAAAATGTTCAGCATCATTTTAAGCAGTGCGCATGATCACTACACCACTCAAAGTGTTCACTGAGAATCATTTTATGCAGTTCGCATAATCACTGCACCACTCAAGATGTTATTGGGAATCATTTTAAGCAGTGCGCATGATCACTACACATTTCAAGGTGTTCATCGAGAATCATTTTAAGCAGTGCGCATGATCACTACACCACTCAAAGTGTTTACTGAGAATCATTTTAAGCAGTGAAGCAGTGCGCATGATCACTACACCACTCAAGATGTTCATTGAGAATCATTTTAAGCAGTCCACGTAATCAATCAATCCATCATTATCAATCAATAAACTTTATTTGAACAAAAACATCAAGGACATCAGGACATACAAAGATAAAAAAGATTTCTAAAAATTATATCTAACCGTTTTACGTTTGCCTGTCAACTACTTTGTTCCACCCTAGATGATAAAAGTGTCACTTGCACTGTCATTGTATGCTGCGTTAGTTATTACTCTTATAGCACGATTTTGAATTTGTTGGAGCTTGTTTGACAGTGGACAATTTAGACCATCCAATACTGGGCTACAGTGGCTACAGTGTTGGGTGATCACTACACCCGGCATTCAAAGTGTTCACTGAGAATCATTTTAAGCAGTGCGCATGATCACTACACCACTCAAAGTGTTCATTGAGAATCATTTTAAGCAGTGCACATCATCACTAAACAAATCAAAATTTGCTTTGGGAATTTTGCAGGGTTTTTTGTTTTTGTTTTTGTTTGTTTGTTTGTTTGTTTGTTTTTGTGTGTGTTTTGTTTTCGTTTGGTTTGGTTTGGTTTGTTTTTGGCCATTTTTGCATGGGTTATAGCCTATGTCCATTTTGAGCTATTTTAGGCCTTTCTCCATGGGCTATAGCCTTTGGATTTTCACGATTTTGGAGTATTTTTGACCATTTTGCAAAGGCTAATGCCTTTGGTTTTTCACGATTGGGGCAATTTTTGGCCTTTTTAGCTTATTCGTGTTTTTATGATTTTGGCTTATTTTTTCCATTTTGCATTGGCTTTGGACGATTTTTGGCTATTTTTGGCCTTTTTGCATCAGCTATATATAGCCGCCTATGCTTTTTGATGATTTTCGCCTATTTTTTGCCTTTTCGCATGGGCTATAGTCTTTGTTTTTTTGACGATTTTGGGCTATTTTTGCCATTTTTCATGGGCTATAGCCCTTCCAATTAATCGATTTTGGGCCATTTTTGCGCATTTTTAATGGGCTATAGCCTTTGCGTTTTGTCGATTTTAGGCCATTTTTGCGAATTTTGTATGGGCTATAGCCTTTGCATTTTGTCGATTTTGGGCCATTTTTGCGCATTTTGCATGGGCTATAGCCTTTGCAGCTTGTCGATTTTGGGCCATTTTTGAGCATTTTGCATGGGCTATAGCCTTTGCATTTTGTCGATTTTGGGCCATTTTTGAGCATTTTTAATGAGCTATAGCCTTTGCATTTTGTCGATTTTGGGCAATTTTTGAGCATTTTTAATGGTTTATAGCCTTTGCATTTTGTCGATTTTGGGCCATTTTTGAGCATTTTGCATGGGCTATAGCCTTTGCATTTTGTCGATTTTGGGCCATTTTGCGCATTTTTAATGGGTTATAGCCTTTGCATTTTGTCGATTTTTGCCCATTTTTGCGCGTTTTCAATTAGCTATAGCCTTTGCATTTTGTCGATTTTGGGCCATTTTTGAGCATTTTTAATGAGCTATAGCCTTTGCATTTTGTCGATTTTGGGCCATTTTTGAGCATTGTGCATGGGCTATAGCCTTTGCATTTTGTCGATTTTGGGCCATTTTTGCGCATTTTCAATGGGCTATAGCCTTTGCATTTTGTCGATTTTGGGCCATTTTTGAGCATTTTTAATGAGCTATAGCCTTTGCAATTTGTCGAATTTGGGCCATTTTTGCGCATTTTTAATGGGTTATAGCCTTTGCCTTTTGTCGATTTTGGGCCATTTTTGCGCATTTTTCAATGGGCTATAGCTTTGCATTTTTGTCGATTTTGGCGCCATTTTTGAGCATTGTGCATGGCTATAGCCTTGCATTTTGTCGATTTTGGGCCATTTTTGAGCATTTTAATGGGCTATAGCCTTTGCATTTTGTCGATTTTGGGCCATTTTTGAGCATTTTGCATTGGCTATAGCCTTTGCATTTTGTCGATTTTGGGCCATTTTTGAGCATTTTGAATGGGCTATAGCCTTTGCATTTTGTCGATTTTGGGCCATTTTTGAGCATTTTGCATGGGCTATAGCCTTTGCATTTTGTCGATTTTGGGCCATTTTTGAGCATTTTTGCATGGGCTATAGCCTTTGCATTTTGTCGATTTTGGGCCATTTTTGAGCATTTTGCATGTGCTATAGCCTTTGCATTTTGTCGATTTTGGGCCATTTTTGAGCATTTTTAATGGGCTATAGCCTTTGCATTTTGTCGATTTTGAGCCATTTTTGAGCATTTTGCCTGGGCTATAGCCTTTGCATTTTATCGATTTTGGGCCATTTTTAGCGCCATTTTTGCATGGGCTATAGCCTTTGCATTTTGTCGATTTTGGGCCATTTTTGAGCATTTTAAATGGGCTATAGCCTTTGCATTTTGTCGATTTTGGGCCATTTTTAAGCATTTTTAATGGTTTATAGCCTTTGCATTTTGTCGATTTTGGGCCATTTTTGCGCATTTTCAATGGGCTATAGCCTTTGCATTTTGTCGATTTTGGGCCATTTTTGAGCATTTTTAATGAGCTATAGCCTTTGCATTTTGTCGATTTTGGGCCATTTTTGCGCATTTTCAATGGGCTATAGCCTTTGCATTTTGTCGATTTTGGGCCATTTTTGAGCATTGTGCATGGGCTATAGCCTTTGCATTTTGTCGATTTTGGGCCATTTTTGCGCATTTTGCATGGGCTATAGCCTTTGCATTTTGTCGATTTTTGGCCATTTTTGCGCATTTTTAATGAGTTATAGCCTTTGCATTTTGTCGATTTTGGGCCATTTTTGCGCATTTTTAATGAGCTATAGCCTTTGCATTTTGTCGATTTTGGGCCATTTTTGAGCATTTTTAATGAGCTATAGCCTTTGCATTTTGTCGATTTTGGGCCATTTTTGAGCATTGTGCATGGGCTATAGCCTTTGCATTTTGTCGATTTTGGGCCATTTTTGCGCATTTTCAATGGGCTATAGCCATTGCATTTTGTCGATTTTGGGCCATTTTTGAGCATTTTTAATGAGCTATAGCCTTTGCAATTTGTCGAATTTGGGCCATTTTTGCGCATTTTTAATGGGTTATAGCCTTTGCCTTTTGTCGATTTTGGGCCATTTTTGCGCATTTTCAATGGGCTATAGCCTTTGCATTTTGTCGATTTTGGGCCATTTTTGAGCATTTTGCATGGGCTATAGCCTTTGCATTTTGTCGATTTTGGGCCATTTTTGCGCATTTTTAATGAGCTATAGCCTTTGCATTTTGTCGATTTTGGGCCATTTTTGAGCATTTTTAATGAGCTATAGCCTTTGCATTTTGTCGATTTTGGGCCATTTTTGAGCATTGTGCATGGGCTATAGCCTTTGCATTTTGTCGATTTTGGGCCATTTTTGCGCATTTTCAATGGGCTATAGCCATTGCATTTTGTCGATTTTGGGCCATTTTTGAGCATTTTTAATGAGCTATAGCCTTTGCAATTTGTCGAATTTGGGCCATTTTTGCGCATTTTTAATGGGTTATAGCCTTTGCCTTTTGTCGATTTTGGGCCATTTTTGCGCATTTTCAATGGGCTATAGCCTTTGCATTTTGTCGATTTTGGGCCATTTTTGAGCATTTTGCATGGGCTATAGCCTTTGCATTTTGTCCATTTTGGACCATTTTTGCGCATTTTTAATCGGCTATAGCCTTTGCATTTTGTCGATTTTGGGCCATTTTTGAGCATTGTGCATGGGCTATAGCCTTTGCATTTTGTCGATTTTGGGCCATTTTTGAGCATTTTGCATGGGCTATAGCCTTTGCATTTTGTCGATTTTGGGCCATTTTTGAGCATTGTGCATGGGCTATAGCCGTTGCATTTTGTCGATTTTGGGCCATTTTTGCGCATTTTGCATGGGCTATAGCCTTTGCATTTTGTCGATTTTCAGCCATTTTTGAGCATTTTGCATGGGCTATAGCCTTTGCATTTTGTCGATTTTGGGCCATTTTTGCGCATTTTTAATGAGTTATAGCCTTTGCATTTTGTCGATTTTGGGCCATTTTGCGCATTTTTAATGAGCTATAGCCTTTGCATTTTGTCGATTTTGGGCCATTTTTGAGCATTTTAAATGGGCTATAGCCTTTGCATTTTGTCGATTTTGGGCCATTTTTAAGCATTTTTAATGGTTTATAGCCTTTGCATTTTGTCGATTTTGGGCCATTTTTGCGCATTTTCAATGGGCTATAGCCTTTGCATTTTGTCGATTTTGGGCCATTTTTGAGCATTGTGCATGGGCTATAGCCTTTGCATTTTGTCGATTTTGGGCCATTTTTGAGCATTTTGCATGGGCTATAGCCTTTGCATTTTGTCGATTTTGGGCCATTTTGCGCATTTTTAATGAGTTATAGCCTTTGCATTTTGTCGATTTTGGGCCATTTTTGAGCATTGTGCATGGGCTATAGCCTTTGCATTTTGTCGATTTTGGGCATTTTTGAGCATTTTGCATGGGCTATAGCCTTTGCATTTTGTCGATTTTGGGCCATTTTTGAGCATTGTGCATGGGCTATAGCCGT